>OZ024916.1:49161946-49761946 GCA_964017125.1 Flabesymbios commensalis | reverse complement strand
ACGCTTACTGAGGTACAAATCAGCTAGTGGTTTCAGAACAAATAGGTGATCAATTGTTGAGAAATCCGATTTAAAACCTGCTTGTTTTGCGTGTACAATATTATTATTTTCAATAAAAATGATTAATCTTCTATTTAAACACCTTGTGAACAATTTACCAAAACGACTCAGCAGTGAATTTCCCCTGAAGTTGTTGGGATCATTAGGGTCACCTTTGTTTTTTTGTAAATAGGCCGAATTACGCTTTGACACTAATCTTCAGGCATGTGCCCTGATTCTAAGATCAAGTTAAATACTCTGGTGTAGCATGGAGCAAATTCCTGGCGTGAATGTTTCAGAAATTAGTTTATTATTTGATCCGAGCCCTCTGATTTATCGTGTTTTAGTTTTGATATAGCTTTCACGATTTCTTGCGGTGTAAAAGGTCTGTTTAGTATTTCATTAGGAGGTATGTTGTTGAGCTCATCGCTCGTTTCACATGCATCGCCACTTTCATTCCCAAGAGCGAGTTTTTAAAATGCTCTTTGAATATAATTATCTTAAGAGATGTTAATGATGAGTTTCTGACGTTTTTTCCTCTTTAATTATTTTTCCATACACTTTGGGATTTTCAAACTGCAGTAGGCGTAATTTGTGAATTATTTTTTGTTTAAATTTGGAATAAGCTTTGTTTGTGCGGTAGTTGTCTCCGTCTTAGTTTCGTTTTTTAAGAGAATTCCACATACATGAGTCATATGCAGCTTTCTTTAGTGCATCACTGATGACATTGATAATATTATTAATATCAGCACCTAACAGACTGCTTTTTATTTCTGCTTGATATATAGTCTCTTCAATGTTGTTTTTAAACTTGGTTATATTTGTTTTATATACATCAATGACACTTGTATTTAATGTTTTCACACATTCTAACTGTTTCAGAACTTCTAACTTCATCTTGTGCCAATATCTGCGGTATGTATTACGTTTTATGTGCGATTGTATTGTTTTGACAAATACTACATTTATACGTTTATGGTACACTTACAAAAATGTGTTTTTTAACTTTCGTTGTTGTTGCGGGAAACTGGTATTTACACTTCTATCATAGCAATGCCACTTTTAACATTTAAATGATCTTAAGTGTAATCTGATATCCATATAATAACATGGGCTTTTAAAAAGCTTCATAAGGCAGTGTTAATTAAATTGATTTTAAGTGTAGCTATGATTAGATTATGAATATTTTAATCTGTATATGTACTATTTACAATATCAGATTTTTTAGAAATGTAAGGTATTATTGAATGTAAGACAGGGCACATATAATAAAAATAGCATCTTTGCTAATATGTATACACCTTGTATAAATATATTTAAATTAAGAAATGTATGTGTTGACTTCGTACAGACGGATAATAGGTAATATTTGTTAAAATGAATTAGTTAGATTATAGTTTAAAGGGGCTCTCAAGTTTTTCATGTCAAGTATTTATTATTATTTTCACAATATAAGATGTCACTCAACAATGCCTCAGTACGGATATCTCTAAAATACACTAAAGTGCATAATACACCAAATTAAAGGGCTGATACAGTCGTGTCATAGTTTGCACAAATTTGCCAGCTTAACGATTTGTGACCAAGAGATCTGAAAATACTGAAGATTTATCACAACACTTTCTATTTAGGAAGAGGCTATACAGTGTTGTGTTGAAAATGCGCTTATTCAGCAGCCGAAATATATACTTGTTAGGACTACATGAATTATCTGGCTGCTGAATTGCGGCAAATATCTCCTTCTAGAGCGGCCGAAATATAATAAGCCAATCACAGCGCGCTTAACATAATCAAGATGGCGATGTTAACAGATTTCCCACTTGGTTAGGAATGTTAGACATTAAAACAATTATGTCCACTGGTAGATATCATAACCGCTATGAAGGAAAAGTCTGCTGTGTCACATAATAAAAACAGTATGTCAGAGAACTATTAGAATGAATGTGCGATTTAATTATTTTCATCATAGGTTGAACATATTATGAAGTATCATCAAAGACCATGTACAATAAGATGATCGACTCTCGCCAAAACGTGAAACCGCTTTCAGTGCTGTCCCCCGGTATCGGGGGTTGGAACTAATGCTTTTACCATCTATCAAGTATGATTTTACCATATTACGACGAGTAATTATGCCATTGATCCTATTAAAAACAATACATATTTTACATCATAAAAATCTGAAAAATAAGTATTGATGGAGGTTTACTGTTTTTTTGTATCCAATAACTTGGTGGTTAGTTATCAATACTTTTTAATTGTCTTATTCCCATTGGTACTTCAGGGGTTGATGCGCCCGTATAAACAAGTATGCATATTCATTGTTTACAAACAACAGGCGACGCCCAGCTAAAACGATACATTGACCCGATTATAGAGTGACACTGGTGCAACGTTTTTAATGCTGTTCCAGCATTACCCCATCATTGGTTCGTCGTCTCGTATTTGCTGGCAGGTGACGATGTGTGCAAGGGTAGATACGGGCAAAGAAAACCAAGATAAAGGCAAAGGAAAACATAATATGACTATACTTATATAGTCTAATGACTGGATCATTTGTCATGTTTACCATACGGAATATACCTAAACAGAAATATTTTGCTGATATAAAGCAGGTTACTGTTACTGCTGATTCACCTGATTTGAGCGATTATGCCACAGAATTAGCTTATTCAATGCTGAAATCATTCACGCCCCACATGGTTATCACTATTGAGGAGAAGAATATTCTTGTATATATCAGTGGATATATATGTTACAAAGTGTCGCGATTTGCATGTGATCAATGAAAAGTAATTTTAATGCCAATAATAAATAATTATTGCATACATTTCTGTCTGAGAAGCAATCTTTGAATATTCAGAGTGTGGGGCTTTTGCTCCACGTCAATATTTAATGCAATTATTTGGTTCAAATGAACGAATTTTCGGAATATACCTGAGCAGATTCTACATAGGAGTCATAAAAGAGAGCAAATTATTACTTTCATCAAACACAGTAAATCACATGCAAATTGTGAATGTTTCACGTTATTATTACAGACAGACAGACAGACAGACGGAAATTTTATTGACAATAAAAAGTCACAACTGGACTTACATGTCATGTGTATACATGGTATGCAACAGAAAACAAACCACAGTCAAACGTTAACGTTAAAAATTATATAAAATGCATTAGAAAATCAAAGATAAAACTATATAAAATGAAACATATAATAAGAAGTAATATAGTAATAAGTAATATAATGTAAAAATAAAGTGGTAAACACAAACAGACAAGTCAGGTCTATAATTTACAAATACAAAAGTGTAAATACATGAAATCACGCTTCTGTTTTATTAAGACATAAGCGAACATGTTTCGTCACAAGCTTAATAATACAGTATTCTTGGCAATTTAAAAGTGATACAAATTTAAAATTAAATGATAGTGTGTTAAAATTTTCAATATAATTATTTGCTTCGTGAAATAAGACATCTCTTTCTTCATTAAAAAAACTACAGTGGATTAAAAAATGTTCTTCGTCATGAACGGCATTGTAATCACTTCTTGTACATAGTCTATCATTTATGGGTGTGTTATTGTGTCTTCCAAGTTCAATCTGTAATGAATGTGAGGATAATCTAAACCTGGCTAATGCCGAAACTTCTTTTAAATTCTTTAATAATAATAAATATGGTTCAATACAAAAAGTTAATTTAAAGGTTGCATAGGTACGTAATTTGGGATATAAAACAGAAATGTCATGTTTCCATTTATTGGTAAAAAGGGCTTTTATATTATTTTCCACATTTTTTCTAAACTATTTGGTACAATGTATTTTTTGTGTTTTCCAGCAATTGAAAAGTTGAATTTCACTCAACAATGATTTTACGTGTGACACTCAGTTTTGTTTTCCTAATCGATCAAGCTGCATTAGCGTGTTATATGTCCCTATTCGGCTACACCATGTTAGTCAGCCAGCCATCGAAGGCTATCGTGTCACCATGGTGCAAATCTTTGTTACAAGCAATCTATCTATCCAGATATGTTATATAGATACCAGAGATGAGCGCTAGGGCGGATAACATTTTTTTACTGTCTTGGAAAGTGTTTAAAACTGAAAAACAAAATGCCCGCCAAATTCACTATGAAATGTACGATAATACCATATATCCCGAACCCCTATCGTCAATAACACTTGTATATCTACATTTTCCGGATGGTAATCTATCCAAAAGCAATCCATTGTGTTTATTTAAAGCGATTTAATTATTTGCATCTATTTTATTACTAGTTATTACAAAAATAACTATAGATTATTAGTGAAAATCTAACTTTTCGCTACATTTCATCAAATATTCACGCTGTTGTTGCCATTATCATGTTTTAACCATGTTTTCATGGTCAGTAATATATTTAATTATAATTTTAATATGATTTCATGGATATTTTGTGGCATATTACATCATTTTATGCAAGTATTATCATAATATTTAATATCTTAGGAGCCACCAGTCACCTATAATCAGTAATGTTGACGTCTCAAATTCCCAGATTAAATAGAAAAAATGGCAGATAATATACCTAAACAAAATAGAAAACTGGGCAATATGAGTCATAATATTTTCGCCTTGACATGGACATCGACATCCATCGGTATGCGGCGCCAAAAATAGGATTTTGTGGTAGGGTTTTTACCCACAGGATGAATTGACATAGCGAACGCATACCAAATAAACCGTCTTTAAAAATCCTCTAAAGCACGACGGTAGGCACCCGCTCTTTGCTTATTTTGCATGTTTTGTGTGTAGGATTTTAAATTGCTGTTGATATTTTAGTGGCATGTGAGCAGATCTCCTTGTTAGTACACGTGTGGCAGCTACAACATGTCAGTAATCATATGGGAACAAATTTGATGAAATGAATATATCAGAGATCTCAGAAATCAATAATTATATCTTATATTTATTTGAAGTGGTTACAAACTTGTGTAGATACAGATTCGTCATTCCTTCACTCGACTGAAGAGTGTGTGCTCATTTCTTCAAAGCATATTTATATTCACCCAATAATTCATACACCTCTACAGGTGAGTATGGTGTGTGAGTTGATTACATGATATTTAGACCACAAAAATGATTCCAATAAGCATTATATATATGTTGATGTTATAGACGATTGCATTGATGACGTTAAGGACGTGATAATGAAGCTCACACTATGTATCGTTCGAGACATTATATTTACAACATATAAATTAATGCATTTGCACCAAAACAAGTATATATCATGGATAATGGGTTGGACAATTCAGCGGAATACACGATCTTAGTCTGTTGAGATGCTTCATATCAGATCATTGGCATAAAGATGAGTGAGTTGAGTAGATTCTAGCTGGAAGATGCGCCCTCATCGGTATGAGCAGAATTGTTATATAGACCTACGTAACAACTAGAATTGATCCTGATCACCCAGGAATTTTCTTGTTAGTCTGAAGGGTTAATTCCCCAGACCCTACGCACAATTGTCTGAGTTATACGACAGCAGCGTGGGTCAGCTCCACCACAGACTGATGTCCCATAAACAAATGACAAATCCACAAGCTTTGATTGAAGCATCTACAAATTGTCCATGAACTAGAACAGGCTATTGGCAGGAGAAAACTTTGTTCTTAGAGGAATTGCTCTGAGTGACTATTGCTTTACGTCGCCTTGTGCGCATTATCACAATATAATATATTATGCCAATATCTCGACAGAAGAAATTATGGATATCATTTCAAGCAATACTGCGTACTTCATGCTTTTCAAAAAGTTAATATGGATGTAATGCACAACCACGATGACAAACATCCGGCATGGTCGGAATCAGAAATCAGTATCTCAGTTTTGATCCACAGCCGACTTTTTGTCTCGAGGAGAAATGGGTGTTTAAAACCGACATAAATGAATAATCATATTCGTTGAATCATGTTTGCATCTCGATTAAGTTCTGTGGTTAGTATGGTATGCTTTCGATCCCATCAATGATGAATGCAGTAGGCCTACTGCTGAAAACAACTATGGCAATGGTGCCCTTATTATATGTAGTGACTCAACTCCGTTACCAAATGTTTGGCTCGACATAAATATAAACCGTATATTTTATTTTCATAAAATCAATCATAAATGGGTGCTCTACTTATATCGGGACAATGAGCCATGTTTTAAAAGACTATATCATCGATCCTTAGGACTGTAAAACCCATACAATTTGACAATTCACTACTCCGTTCCCTTTTCTTGGTAACGGAGTAGAGTGGAACAGAGTAGTAAAATTAAAAGTATTCCTAGGATTGTTAAAAATATATGGATTCAAAGATATATCATACTGGTGGAAATAGTCCCCATGGCAACTTTTCTACGCATGCAAGTATAAAATCAAACTCGTTTTTATACCCACAAGGCTAGGAACGGAGTAGTAAAAACAAAAGCATATTTTCTAACTTTTTGGTAATACCTCTTTCGAATAACTTGTCACTCAACAATATGAATTCTTTCAAGGCCAAAAACTCGTATAAGGCCCTTCAGTGTGTCAAACTACACTTGATATAATTTTAGATCGTGATTATTCACTTGATGAGGCATGCTACAATGATGGTAACGGAGTAGAGTGCAAATGTGGGGACATGTATATTCATCAAAATTATATATATTGATATCAATTTTAAGTCGAATTTCGATCATTGATTAGTTTAAGTGAACAATGTCTAGCCATGAAATGTAATTGTTAGAATTATTTTGTGATTTTGTATCCTACAGTGAAGTTTCAAAAAGTGGAATTTTCTCTGGGGACATGCCATTTTCCACGTTTCCATGACATAGAGCTCTTATAAAACCATATATAAATATAATTTTTTTACAAATATTCTATAAACATCATTAAGTAAGAATGCTGAAACGTGAAGTTGCACCATTTAATTTTAATATTATTATATTTAAATCAAAATGCGGACCTTTTAGGTCCTGGGGACACTAATTTTATGCAAAATTACCCCAATTTTTGGTTTTACCCAAATACGCGCCTTCTAGAGCATGCACACATATCCAAGCAGGAGAGAGGGGTATATTATGGAGGGAGGGTTAGATTCTGGGAGGGTCGCATGTAGATGTTTAAAAGGGGGGTATGTTTTGGGTCGGAGGTGTATTCCGGGAGTGTCGCATATCGATGTTTAAGGGAGGGAGGGGTCGATTATGGGAGTGTCGCATATAGTGGTAAAGAAGTCGGTATATGCTGGAAGGATGGGTAGGCCTATATTCTTGGAGGGTCGCATTTCTAATGGGGGGGGGGGTATATTCTGGGAGGGCGGTGTAGATTCTGGGAGCATCGCATATAGTTGTGGAAAAGGGGGGTATATTCCGGGAGCCGCACTTGCTATAACAGGGAGTATATTCAGGAAGGGAGGGGTGGATTATGGAAGTGTCGCATATAGTTGTCAAAAAAGGGGATAACCTATTCTGGGAGGGAGGGGTAGATTCTGGGAGGGTTGCAGATGTTTAAAGTGGGGGTATATTTTGGGTCGGAGGGTGGATTATGTGAGCGTGGCATATAGATGTTTAAAGGGGGGAGGGGGAGTATATTCTGAAAGGGAGTGGTATACTATGTGAGCGTTGCATCTAGTGGCTCAGAAGGAGGTATATTCTGGAGGGATGGGTAAATTATGGGAGGGTCGCATATCTAAGGGAAGGGGGTATATTCTCGGAGGGTAGGGTAGATTCTGGGAGGGCATGATAGATTCTGGTAGCGTCACATATATTTGTAGAAAAGGGGGCATATTCTGGAAGGAAGGGGTAGATTATGGGAGTGTCACTTATAGTTGCCAAGAAAGGGGGTATCTATTCTGGGAGGGAGGGGTAGATTCTGGGAGGGTCGCATATAGATGTTTAAAGGGAGGGAGGGTATATTCAATCAGAGAACGAGGGGTAGATTCTGGGAGGGTCGCATAGATGTTCAAAAGGGGGATTATATTCTGGGAGTGTTGCACATAGTTGTGAAAAAGGGGTATAGGTAGATTTTAGGAGTGTCGCTTCCTATAAAAGACGGGTATATTTTGGGAGGGAGGGGTAGATTCTGGGAGGGTCGCATATGGATGTTTAAAAGGGGGTATATTCTGGGACGGAAAGGTAGATTCTCAGAAGTCACAAACAAACAAAATTTTCTAGGGTGGCTTACAGCGCCCTCCAAACCCCCAGCTTCTCTTATGGCTCGCTGCGCTCCCTAACTGGTCCACATCAGAAAATTACACCCCCCCCGCCCCCTGGATATTCCTCTTTTGCGTATTTAACGTCCGATCATGTATAAAGAACATGCTCTGTAAAAAAATCGCACCACTTTCAAAACCTACATCCAAACAACCGCGGCGATTACCTCCACATATGTGCCCAGCCCCTGGAACCATCAGAAATTATCAGTGTATACCAAAGTGTGTTTTTTTTGGGGTACTGGCTGACTGACTACATACTTTGTCCCTATTTCATGTCAGATGGTCGTAATGAAAGGGTTCACTTGACTACATGAACGGGTATTGCAATAAAAGACGTTATTTCGTCATTTTTCAGGACGTGTATAAATTATATCTATTTGCATTGCCTTTAACCGCTGAGGTCAAAAATCTATTTTTAATAATACGAAATTTGATATTTTTGGAGATAAAAATCTTAGCAAAGGCCTAATTGTTATAATTTGCGTAAGATGACACTGCAGCAGAGAGGGGGCTAGCACTCCCGCAGCAGACTGCTCGCCGCGTGAACACCTATGGTCAGCCAGCATTATTACAGCATTGGTCCACCAATATATAGGCCTTAACGCGATAAATGTTCATACAATGCTAGCCCATCGTCTACGACAATAGCTCAGTAGTAAAACAGCACTGGCTAAACGTATCGTTTTTGCAGGGAGTCACCGGCAACACGATACACTGACACAATGTTGGAACAGAGTCATAGATGAGGGCAAACATTTAAACAACATTGGGTCAGTGCAAGCCAGAAGGAGGCAGTGAAATCAGCGAGACGGGACGCCAGTTAAAAAGCAGTAAATGGCTAGTTTACCAGGGAGTAGATATTGCTTTTTGACTTCACAGACAGAACAGATGCTAACATCCGGTTAACGACGGAAATTTTTGGAAAGCCTGGGGACATGATGAGGACATTTTTGGCAAATTACATTGCTTTTAAATAGCACTGAACAAAAATGACAGATTTCCAAACTTAACACATATTTTATAATGTTTTTTTTTAGGGGCGCCGGCCCGTATTGATGAAAGGGTTGAAAAAAAATTTGGGCACAACAAATTTTCAGTGATCTACATGTTTATATGGAAATAATAGTGAAAATAAAACTACCACTATTTTAAACAATTTTTCGAATTGTTGTCAGTTTTATTTTAGTGTCCTTAAAACAATTGTAAAATAGGCCCCAGGGCTTAAAGCGTCCTGTTTGGCAAACAAAAACCAAAACTTGATATGTCCCAAGGGTCAAGCTAAATAAAAATTGCAGTGAAAATATCTTAGCTTTTGTGAGTACGAGAGCTAGATCTGGCTGCCGGCCTAACAGCTCATTTCCTCAGCTGTCGTGAGACGAGAAAAAACGTAATAACTGAACAAATACAGAAATTATTGCTTATTCAGATACATCATTTACTGGGCCCATTACTATGTGATGACAGAAACCTGAATCTCATGTCAGTAAACCTCATTTGGGACAGACACTAGCATAGCCCAGAAATATTTTTGTGGACATGGTAATTACTTAATACATTATTAAAATTGGTTCGAAAAATGAAACAAGAGGCCCAGGGGCCTTGAAACTTGTCGACAGCATTGCAAAATATCAGCTACAGGTGTGTCAAAGAATGTATATCTATGCTCTAAATTGCATTATCATGAAAATAAAATATGTATAGGACGGTAGTATATATTCATATCTCATCAATCATTGGAATTTATATTATTTGTTCAATTCCCATCATACATTTTGCTGATTTAACACACATTCTGAAGTAGGCCCACTGCACATAATAAAAAATGCTTGACAAAAAATCATTTTTACGGGACTACAATATAAAAATTATGTACATACAAGAGTAGATGTGCAATTATTATTTATTCTGGGTCTTTTAATAGGCCCCAGTTAGCCAGGAATTTTCACGAAGTCTTTATTATTCAATCAATTTCAATTCTTCTGCCTTAAATAGGCCTAACAAAATCGTCAGAGTTGTAAAATATCAACTTTTAATGTTTCTGACTCAGCCGTGAAATCTACAGCAGCCCTAATCCATCATTATCACATGTAACCGTAATGCACTTTTACTACACCCTCTTACGTAATGCAAATTACGAGAATCACAATACTAATAGTAGATCGACCCAAGGATAAAGACCCATGAAGGCTATCTCAACTCACACGATCTTTGCTGCAATGTTACTGTAATGTTATCAAGCAAACGTCGGGGTCAGGTGTTAGTTGGCTTTATCAAATGTAATGAAATGAAATGAATGGGATTTTACGCCACATTTGTTCACATATAGGCTAAACTGGGCCAGAAGAACCGCCTGAGGATGGTTATATAAATGAGGTGACACTGCCCTCCAGACACATGATTCGAAATTGAGCCATGTTGGTCTGCGGTCAAGCACGTTATCTCTCGGTAGGCTGCCCACAATATTCAATCTTCACGATTGAGCAGGGGGGAAACATTTTGTTTTTTGAAACTTGGAATGCCAAAGCAGGAGACGAATCTGCGATCTCTGACTTTCCAAGCAGGCACCAGGGCCCCCGCCCTTTGGTATTGTTGTTACATATATACAAACACATTACCTGATTACCGATATCAAGATGATGTACTATGTATTCTTGCTGGTATCTATAAGCTGATTAGCAAAACGGTTCCAATTATTGATTTTTATGACATTGATGATGTACTATATTGGTTTAAATATATATATATATTTTTCATATTTGTCGTTAAAACTCACTTATGTAGCACAGAAGCAATTGACAATGTAGGACTATATAATGATGTGGTCATTCTTGCATATAATACAGCTGTTTTAGTTATAAGGGGATGACAATGTTATATCATCAAGTGACGAGACAGACAGTTCAAGTGACAATAATTTATTATTTGACTAATTAAAAACATCAAAATATGATTTAACTTTAATGGTTGTCTCAAACTCAACATTATTTATAGCTGACATATTGGATACTTTATGCTTTGGCACAAGATAACATCCAAAGAACTTCAATTTAATCTTATAAGATACCCATGTTATGTTTCGAAATGAGATAAAACCGGATGATATGTGCTTATTTCTGACTAAATGTTTCACATATATAATACATTGTTTTCAATGTGTTGTACTTCCTCTAGGCCTATATGGCACATACCGAGATAGTGGAAATAGTTCCCCGTCAACCCGGTGTCCGCCTTTTAGTCAGAAGGCCCGTTAGTCAGAAGGCCCATTAGTCAGAAGGCCCGTTAGTCAGAAGGCCCGTTAGTCAGAAGGCCCGTTAGTCAGAAAGTCAGATAATTACCTCATCGAAATCATCTCATTTGTGAACAACCCTATGACCAATTATTTGTCTTTATTTATTTACTTGTGCCAGTAACAACGTCTAGCACTTTCATAAGGGTTGCGTTATTAATAGGCCACTCATTATGTTTTTGAACCTAATTTTGCTGACGTAATTTCCAGCTTCAAATGAATGAAAACTACCCATAATAATTGGATCAAGTGGTTATTGCAAAGCTGTCTGTAAATAAGAGTCAATTTTCTACATATAGGAACAAGATAGTATAATAATAATACATGTAATTGTATATCGTATGCAGTAATGTACACTCCATGTCTTTCAACAGGTTGGAACAATGTAGATATGAACAAGCAATATCATCAACATACTGCTTTAAACGAGAATAGGCCTACCTAACTTTTGAAACTTGCTAGGAAAAAAGGTCGAGATAACAAGATACTGCTAATAGATTATAATGAGATTCAAATTTTACGCTTATCTTAATTAGCACGGTAATAATATATACTGCAATCACATTATATAATAGTTCTCCCGTGCTTAGGTAAACTTCACTTTCTCGAATTTAAAACAAGCATTTCCACACAAAAGAGTCGACAAATAATGCTAGTTATCAGAAAATTTGGACAAACAACTTATTATTTATTCTGAGCAAAATGATACATTTATGAATGCTTGACATAAATTAAACAGATGGCTACAAACTCCAATTGAAAAATCTTGTGGGGTTTTCTCTTGACACACTTTTCACACCTATTTCAGTAAAGTTATATATATGCAAAAAAGCATAGTGCTAAAAAAAAGCGCACTCATTGATAAAAATAACCCAGCCAAGCAACCAACCAGTCATCAATAATGCTAGTTTTCAATATAAATGTACGAGCTACGAACCATCGTGATTTTTTTTCAAGATCATATCCAGATCATATCGACTTATTACCAACTAATAGTCGAACGTATATACTAATGTTCCAGAGACGCAACATTTGATCTATATGGATTTTACTCTCAGTTGTGCAATTTGTTTGCGTATAATTTTTTCACAATTTAATTTTCATGGCTATTTTTCTCTTTCAAACTATTTATTAAATTACCGATTTTTTTGAAAAACTCGTATGGACCCCGTCAGAATTTTTTAAGTATCCTTGAGTAATTATTTTATGCACAACTCTCAATATTGCTTTATCAATAGCTGGACAACAAACGTTTCAATCAAAATAATATAGTTCATACCCTCCACATGCCCAGATATCAAATGCAGCGTCCCCTAGAATTGTTCAATGCCCAATGAACAAATTCTGACTAAAGGGCCTTCTGACAAAAAAGCTTGACTGATTTTGTGACTATCGGGCCTTCTGACTATCGGACCTTCTGACTAACGGGCCTTCTGACTAACGGGCCTTCTGACTAATGGGCCTTCTGACCAACGGGCTTTTTGACTAAAGGGCCCTCCGACTAGCGGGCCTTCTGACTAAAAGGGTGTCACCGTTCACCCCAACCCCACATCATGACACATAATTAATTTCATCACCGGTTTGCACCGTTTTTAACATATTACAGTCACTTAATTTATCATTAATTTTGCAGAAATTGAGCAAACTATTATTTTACCCCAATCTTCAAAGGGTTCTCAAGTAGGTTTTGTACAGCCTTTGGCATATAAGTATTGTTTATTCTGACGCACTATATATCCGAGAATATCATGCCATTGAGATATTTCATGCACAGATTATGCTAATTAAATCTGTAATTAGCACCAATAGGCTCTACCACCAACCACCTTGTCTGTGCCATTGTCTTTGTGCGTGTACTCGGTATGTTAATTAATAACTAATTGTGGCCCTAATTAAGGGGCTATATCATTAATTGGTACATGCTGAGGCACCTAAAATTGTCTTCTTGGGATCCTGACAGTCTGTTCTACACATGATATACTTCATATCTTTTGTACTCGCTGTGCTTAATAAAAGTTAGCTGAAAATGTCATGCTCAATCGGTTGTTGAAATATTTATAACACGATTTTTCTAGAAAAATCGCGAAAAAAACTGGGGGATCCATGGTTGCATCGTGTTATCCATGGTTGCATCGTGTAGTAACGATGCGTGCTATAACGGTTAATTACTGACACTCTATTTACTTTATTCAAACACACATTTTAGCGCTGAAATGGTTTAACATTCAGCGTTTGCAAGTAGACCCTATCGACTTCCGTCATCAGTCACGTGTTGTGCCAACACCCTTTATGAGTGTTATTGGAGTCGATCACATAGCTTTAGTGCTACTCATTGTCTTCCTGGGGTCCTGTCGGATCTCTTCTTGGGGCAGTGTCATCACCTTCCTGGGTTGTCGCCGCTAGGCCTACACCTAATTTACTAACCCCCTAAACCGCTACGCGCGACGGCGCTTTTATCCGTTTAATAGCCGTTTAAACATCAATATTTCTAAATTACTTAGTCTTAAATTACAAATTAAATAAATACGAGTAGTTTTCTCTGAATTAAAGTTGTGGGTCAAGGTAGTGAGACACAACTCTAAGTGTGTGAAAATTTAAATTATTTAATTCAGCGGTTTAAGGGTTAATATATTAGCCATCATCAACAAATTTTCTACAATATTTGCTGTACAGAATAAATTTGTAGGCCTATTACTATTTGTCATATATTTGTACATTTTTTGTTACTTTTTTGCTGTTCATTTTAATGGCACATAGTCCAAGTCTATATAGACATCTACACCAGGTTCAAGGTAGAGGTTCACCTTTGAAAATACATAGATAAATCGGATATAACAAGTGTGGCGAAGTTTTGGCGAGGTTGCTTAGCCCCCGGTGGCAAGATAACCAAAGCTGTGGCGAGGCAGCTCAGCCTTCTGTGGCGAGGTTATCAAATCTGTGGCGAGATTACCTGTGGCGAGGTTAACTTGTGGCGAGGTCACCTGCTACCATAACAGGAATAGGCCTACCCTAACAATGTTGCGAGATATTGGCAATGGTACTAAATCTGTGGTAGTTAATTCCACCGAAAGTATATTATATATTTTTTATTTGGTTAATTCAGCAGGCGATCTGTTATTATTTAGCCTGGGCCTAAAACTTGTCTTGAAAAATCTTATGGCCCACTCAAATTAACTTGTTGCGTCAAAAACATGCACAGATAAAATGATGTCGGGCCATTTTTTTGTGGGAATCAAGGCACTGCGTATTCTTTACATGTAATTAAGTAGCTAAGCGTGTGTTTTGACAGAGTGCTCAATGCTCAAAAGATGGTGTCGGCCAGAGCTCATTAAAACACGAAATCGTCATGCATTCACTCAAAATGCCTGGTTGTAAAACTATAATATGATGATATAGCCCAGGAACGTTAAATTAATGACAATTATATTTTAAAAAATTGTAGGGCCTATATTTCACCATACTTTGTCCCTTTTTCATGACAGATGGTCGTAATAAGAGGGTTAACCTAACTACATGAACGGGCATTGCAATAAAAGTTGTTATTCGGTCATATTTCAGGCCAGAAGTGTATAAATTATAAGATCAATTTCCATTGCCTTCAATCGCTAAGTCCAAAAATCTATTCATAATAATACGAAATTTGACATTTTTGGAGATAAATTTCTTAGCCAAGGACTAATTGCTATATTGCCTAAGATAACACAGGTGACTGCAGCAGAGAGAGAGGTGGAAGAGGGGGGGGGGTGGGGGGCTAGCACCCCCACGAGTGACACCCACAGAACATTTCTCACAGCAAATACGAAGCACTGACCCAATGTTGTTCTACTATTGGCCCGGCATCTTCGACGTCTGCACGACATAAAAACAACATTGGGTCAATGCCTCGAGTTAACTGGGTTTGGTCACAGCCAATCAGCAAACACCAGACGCTGACACAATGTTAGCCTTATGGTGGCCCGCAGTTTACGACACTGGGCCAGCATTGGTCCACCAATATATAGGCCTTAACGCGATAAACATTCATCCAATGTTAGCTTAATGCTGGCCCATTGTCTACGGAAATGGCTCAGCAGTTAAACAGCATCGGCTAAACGTCTCGTTTTTGCAGAGTCACCAGAAACTCGATACACTGACACAATGTTGGCCCAATGTTGAAACAGTTCCATAAATGATGGCACAACATTAACCCAACATTGGATCATGTTGACTGCCTAGAACCAGCATGACATAGAACGCTCACAGCAAAACCAAGTATCTGCTTATTTCACAAGTGTGCAGATACTGTCTATTGAAAGTGCTGTTACAAACAAGAAGGAGGCAGTGACATCAGCGTAAAGAAGTATATACTTGCTTTACAAGTGAGCAAATACGGCCTTTTGGCAGCGCTATGGCAGGAAGAGCCAGTTAAAAAGCAGTAAATATCTAGTTTACCAGGGAGCCGATAATGCCTTTTGACTTTGCACAGGCAGAACAGATGTTAAGCGGAAGTTAACGACAGACGTTTTCTCTAGGATCAGACTAA
This sequence comes from Flabesymbios commensalis, assembly GCA_964017125.1. NCBI lineage: Eukaryota > Metazoa > Annelida > Polychaeta > Terebellida > Flabelligeridae > Flabesymbios > Flabesymbios commensalis. The sequence continues at coordinate 49,745,872 of OZ024916.1, read as the reverse complement.
AAACTTGATAAAAACTAATTAAGATATATTGAAAATACGGCTTTTTGAAGAAAAGTGAAATTCCATGACTTTCCCAGGTTTTCCTAGACTGTACGAACCCTGATTTTTTAACCAGCAGATATATGCACCCCACAAGAAAACACTATTTTAATAGCTTGGGGTTGTTCTTTGGGCCCTAGGGTAGTGGTTAGCACTGTTGCCCTTCACGCCAGAGTTCGGGGTTCGGTTCCCGGTCTCGGCGGTTTCAAAGAAACAAAAATGTTTCTTCCCCATCCACGTGTGAAAGTTAGTATTGTGGGGAGCCTCCGTGACCGAGAGGTAGCGTGCTCGGCCTCAGACCGCCAGGGCTCGAATTTCGAATCCTGTGTCTGGAGGACAATGTCATCTCAATCATCTCACCATCCTCAGGAGGTTCTCCTGGCCCAGTTTAGCCTATATGTGCACAAAAGTGGCCTAAAGCCCGATTCATTTCATTTTTCTTTGGTAATATTGATACAAATTCTCTATTATTTAAATAGGCCTACTACAATATGACTAGAAATATTTCAATAATTTGAAGTCGATATTGGTTAATTTCAAATATGCCAAATAATTAATATCTACGCACAAAAATAATTAGAAATGAATTGATTGTTGATATGCACACAAAAAGTTCAGCATAATTGAATGTGGGAAAACACTAGGCTAAATTACCAGTCCCGCGTGTTTTTGACGACAGGCAGGTAGGCCTATACGGCTTAAAGGGGGTGATACTCATGCGCGGATACACAGGAGGCGGGGTTGGCAACCACCCCTTATCTTACGCCAAATATTTTTAAAGACCCCAATATTGTTATTAGTTTACAAACAATCAAGGGGTAATCCCCACATCCCTCTTCACATCCTCGATCCACCAGCGATAGTGGATGTGTGTAGACGCCATACTGGCCAACCCCCTCAAAACACGAAGTTGATTTTAAACATCCCATGGAGACCAAAGGGTTATTTTCAATTTGAAATAATAAGAAATGTCTCAGTTAGTTTTTTGAATACCTATGTTATGGGTCTACAGCCATTAGAAAGGTTTTAATTTTTTCAGTACGGGGACCGTCTTTATACGTCAGATCCTGACTTATAAAGACTGTCCTCGCAGTGAAAGGGTTAATGTTGGGGCATCGTTGTATCCTCACTTCTATCATGTAGAGATTTTTAATTCTTGAAATAAATAGGAACTCAAAGACTGTTTAGTACTGTACATTTTATACATTATTAATTTCATCGGCAATGTACAAAATGCAGTGTCTGCATGTTCATTATAATAATTATACAATTCCGAGTTATTATCGAGTGTCATAGGGAGCTAAGAAAGTTCACATTTAAAATAAAGCACCTCTAATACCAGATGGTCGTCTACAGATATCTTTTAATTACTTGGATGTAAATATCATAATAGAAGTATAACAATGGTATGATATTAACTGAATTATATTAGACAAACAATTAATTAAAATTCTGAGTTCGTTAAAAAACATGCTTCTTTTTTTAAAATGAACTGGATGTTTCGGCATGAAAACATTAAAAGCATACAATAGTATATATATAGTTTTAAATACCCCCACATTTCTGTAAACATAGTAAATCTGCCAAATACTGCCGAAGAAGAATTATAAACTCAGTGAGTTGAGACTATATATGCAAAATTACAAAGACTTTAAGTGCCATTTGTCCTAAAACCCTCACTTCAACCAACAAAAACACCAGACAACTCCAGAACGGTACATAAATGCTGGTCAAAAGTATTATCATACCAAAATGTACTTATTTCGTGTTTAATACAGACTGCTGCAAGTGATTAACTAGATCTGGTGATCAAAAAAAAAAGAGAAATAAATATCATGTAGGCCTATAAAGTATTATGCAAAAAATGCAAGTGAAACACTTGAAAAAGTGCAAATTTCAGTTTTTTCTACACTGATGAAGTATCCACACTGGAATAATATGTCTTCCAATCACCTCCATCAGATGACCACTTATACAGATAAAAATGATTACCTAGCACTCCTATTTTTATTCACCCTGACATGTGAATTGCTGTCGCAATTCTCACCTTGAGTGAATAAAAAATATATTCAGTTTATAAAATACCTCAAGTATATTATCTGAAATGAAAGCTCACATGATTTTATCCATTCAAGTAATTTTATTTAACACTTTCAGGCCTGAATTTACCAGTCATCTTTACCCACTACAAGCCGCGAATTACTGTCGCAATTCTCGACTTGTAGTGGATGAAGATGAATTGATATGGTTTAAAAATTACAGAAAATTGCTATGTATTGGTGAACTAGTTTCATGGCAATTTCCGTTCTAGAATCCTTAGTTATAGGAAAATTAAGTCTGTTTTCGAGGAATTAATATGATGCTTTATTGCATCGTGAGGGCTTAAAGGGTTAAGATCTGCCATGCGGTGCATAAATGTGTCAGGTGCATAAATTGATGAAATCACAAATTCAGTAACCCAACAATTATTAGGCAGGGTTCATATAGCTTTAAAAAAATTGAATTTAATACCTTTTAAAGACTATTAAGGACAAACAAAAAGAAATTTAGGCCCCACAGTAAGATTACTACCTCGAACCCAGCCGAATGTTTGGTCACTTTAAGCTTCAGAATCATTTTCAAAACTTAGGACAAATAATAGTCTAAATATTTACGTTGGAAATTTACACAAATTTCAAACACAACACATAAACAAATCGTCATGATTTTCATCTGTGCTTTGGGTACATATTCAATATTTGAATATTTAAGACCACCATTTTTAAAAAGCCCTGTTTTCAAGGCGTTACAAAGCCTTTAAAAGGATCTTTTTACGAGTTGTGAATAATGCGCATGAACCCTGATCAATAGATATTACTGAACATTGTCACATCTAGGTCCACAAGAGAGAATTGTGGGCATTACGACAGCTCAATAAAGTTTGAGAGAAAAATGCTACATATTGCACATAAGATGATGCATTATACATTGCACAATATGTACTAGAAAACACAAAAGATATTTCGTCGCCTCGGAGCTAAAGGATCCTATCTGCCACTCTAACGAGTGTCAGATAGGATCCTTTAGCTCCGAGGCGACGATTTATATACAATCCTTTTAGTGCGAGAACAGACTCTTAAAACATTAGAATCTGATGTCTTAAGTAGATCACCGCACTGAAACAGCGAAATAATTATAATGGCTGTAGACCCATGACATAGCGGTAGCTGTTCAAATGAAGCAGAAAGGGCTAACTAAGCCATTTAGGATGATTTCGAATTGACGCATGGCTTATATAAAAACAGTTTATAATTTTTTCGGTGTTTTCAGCATACCATTTGACATTTATAAAGAGAGAATAGACTTTAACCCTTGAAATGCTAAGACTGTCTATATACAGTTTCAAAATATCTCCTACTCCCAATAGAAATGCCACTACAATCGCTAAATTAATCTGTGGAAGTTGATCAGTTTATCAAATAATTCAATCTGTGAAGTGTCTATTTTTCATAAATAGTATATATCTCATTCATTTGGAGCTGGAAATTGTGCTAGTAATTCCAGCTCCAAATGTTAAATAGTAGTACACAACTCAGCAGAACCAGGGTTAACCATTACAACCCTGAAATATTTTTGTATGAACCATGGAGACCAAAGGGTTTTTTCAATTTGGAAATCATCTTAAATGTATTTCCGCTTCAATTGAATACCAATATTAATGGTCTATAACCATTATAAATATCTTTCAGTGCAGGGACCGACATCAGAACCTGATGTCATTAGACGTGGGAGTTAAGATGCAAATAAGACACCATGGCACGAAAACATTCAAAACAAGCTCTCTTCACATTAACTTGTAAATAATGATCAATGGGAGATGCTGATTTACATCTTCTTTATTAATTTATCTGTCAGTCCATAATGTTTGAAGATCATTCTCTTCTGCTTCTTTCATGATATTTAATACCATATTTTTTATTTCTCTGTGAAGATCCTCTATTGATTGGCTGGCATCTATTTTCTGCAAAAATCAAATCATGTATAATATTAATTTCTAGAATCATCCATAACATGCAGGACAATACATTACACCTTTACTCTTTCAAGCCTGACTTTATCATAGTCATCTTCATCCACTACAAGCTGCGAATTGCTGTCGCAATTCTCGACTTGTAGTGGATGAAGATGATTTGATGTGGTTTAAAAATTAAAGAAAATTACCATGTATTGGTAAACCAGTTTCATGGAAATTTTCATTCTAGAACCCTTGGTGGTAGGAAAATTAAGTCTGTTTTCAAAGATATAAAATGATGCTTAAATGCATCGTGAGGGCTTAAAGGGTTAATTATAATTATGACAGCTATAAAAATCAAATTATACTTATAAATCAAGACGATATAGACAGGTAATAAAACAGTATAAAAACAACTAGTCGTGCTTAGCGGCGAAATAAAAGGGTTAAATAATGCTTACAAACATAGGCCAGAGATGTTGACCCTTGTGATGCTGGAACCGTATATATCCGGTTTCGAGTGAGTTTCAGAGGAGATTAAACGACATTGAAATCTATAAAATAGTTTGTGAAAGATGCTCAGTCAATCAAAATGTTAATTTTCACACATGTTTATTTTTCATAAATAGTCATATTTTTCGTCATTTGAAGCTGGAAATTCATTAGCAATTCCAGCTTCAAATGAAGAAAAATTGAATTGAAACAATTCAGCAGGACAGGAGTTAAATAGATCGCACTGACCTGCCAGTAAGAATTATCCCACAACTCATCATAATTTATTGCCACAGTCTTTTGAAAGTCAGTTTGTTCATATCTCTCTCCACCAAATTCTGCTCTCTTCGCTGCCTCTTCTGCACTCAAGTTTAAATAAAGGACAGCATCCGGACGAGGCAAACCTACCTCAGGCTTAATACACCATTCAAGATCCATGGTCTACAGCAAAGTAATTGTAAAAAAAATGGGATTAAAAATACGATAAAAAAAGTGTGCAAATAGGAACAGACAACGGGAGCGTGTGGTTGCTTCGGCACGGAAACAATAAAAACAACCTTGATACATATTTCCCAGTCTGGATAGAAAGAAGTATTTTTCGTCATTTGAAGCTGGAAATTGTGTCAGCAATTCCAGCTTCGAATTAGTGAAAAATAGAAACAAATAATTCAGCAGCGTAAGGGTTAAAAATCATACAGGTTTCATACAGGATTCAATAAAAAAATCAAGTATTTTTAAGGCTTTTCCTGTTTTTCAATCTTCCCAAGCTGCAGCATATAGGGCATAAGCATAGGAGGTAATTTTTTTACACTAAATGTGTCCACTATGCAGGGTAAACAAGGCAGGGGAGCCTCAGTAGGAGATCTAGATGAGCAGTAAAGGTAATATCCTACGGACACAGACAAGGATTTATCTTGGCAATTTCCTGCTACCGGTAATCATCCCATGATATTTGATTAATTGACCACATAAAGACTGATAATCAACATCAAACTTGTTAATATAAAATAAATGCAGGTACATGCCCATGGTCATCTGGCTACCTGTTGAATCAAATTCAAGGACTCTTCCATGACCTTTTCCCAAAACAATGCATTTTCAAGGTTTTCCAGGCCTTGAAAAAAATGTGATCAATTTCAATCACTTTCAAGCACTTCAAGGACCTGTGCGAACCCTGAACATACCAGCTATGTCAGAATCGTAGATGTTGTCACTTCTGGGATAGTATTGGGGATGCTTAGCCCTTACAGCACGGAAATATTTTTGTATATACCATTGAGACCAAAGGTTTTTTTTCAATCTGAAGAAAATTAATGTTTTAGTTAGCTCTTTCTGCATTATCTGAATACCTACGCTGGTGAAGAGTCAAAAATAGATAAGTCCTTAGCTTAGGAGTAAAGAGTTATTGCATTTTGACTCTTCACCAGCCCTATGTGATAAGTCATTCAGTGCTGATGTTATTAGGCGTGCAATCGCTCGCGCACGCCATCACACGCCTAAAACAAAGTTGAGAAGTAGGAAAAAACGCAAACCTCGTACAATGTACAAATACAAAGGCAACACTTACTAGTAGTGGATTGCAAAGCACACTCCACTCTTTTGCAAGCCTTCAGCACTGGCCATTATAAATGTTTTAATTCTTTCAGTGCAGGGATTGACTTCAGATGTCAGAATCTGACGTCTAGAAAGTCGATCATAAACGTCAGATTCTGACGTCTAAAGTTAATCCTACGCTGAAAGGGTTAATTAAATGGGTGTCATATATCCACATAGACAAAACCAGCAAGGTCAACCACATTCTTGACCTTTCAAAAGAATATAATTATGTGTATGATGTCAACCCTTAGAGCACTGAGGTACATGTATTCGATTTAAATTTTCAGTTACTTGATGTTGTGGATCGCGATACTAAAATTTGTGTGATTTGTGAAATTCAGGTCCGAACATATCAGTGTTTCAAGATTTAAAGCATATTTTACTTTTAACAACTGATTATACAGGTGCTAATAAAACACAGAATGTCTACTCTAGTCGACATCAGTGTGCTGAGGGTTAAGATGAATTTACATAGTATAGCAATGTACTCTCACAAGGGATAAGTTTGGAAAGATTTTACCTGTTTTGCAGCAGAGAAAGCGACTCCAGAAAATGAATAGCGATCAACAATAAGTGTAGTTCCATTGTACAATAACTCTTTCATCTTTGGTCTGTGGAACAAACAATACAGTGTTGAGTAAAGTTATAGAAAAGCAGTCGCGTCTTTTTTTTTCTCAGCAATCTATATGTAGGTTACCTACAGGGTTCCCACAAAAATCTGACAAGTGAATTCAAGGAATTTTCAAGGACTTTTCATGTACTGAATGTCTCCTCTCCAGGACTTAAATGCCACTATTTTTCAGTCAAATATACTAGCTAGTAAGAGAGCCACAATTCAATTACTGGGGTGGGGGGGGGGGATGGCTGGCTGCAGTTTTGAATTAAACAAATTATTCTATCTGCAGAACTTATTTTTGTCACTCTGCAAAATATTTATTTCACTTAAAAAAAAATCCTGCCCACAAAGTTTGATCCCAAACCAGCCTTAGTATTGATGGTTAAGGCCCAGCGAAGCGTCTCCACAAATTAAAGGGCCTTTTCATTATTTTCTAATTTTTTTTAGGGCTAGTAAATATTTATTTACAACATGTCCTTCATACACCTGTACACTGTTTCACGAAAATTTAGTCTGAAAATATTTCTTTAAAAAAAACTCAGGCCCCTGCCCCCTTGGTAATTGAATGGTGGCCCCCATAAGACAAAAACATGTACTGAACTAGTGATTTCTGATGGGCCATCTGATTCTTCAAAGATTTCCTAATACATAACATCTTATCATTTTATTTATTCATATGGCCCCTTTCAGAATTCCAGTTTTTCAAAAACCTGTATAATGCATAAAACATTAAGAAAAATAGCAAACTGGTCACTGGAAGAATGTCATAGAAAACCAAACTCCGTGGACCAAAGGAATTCGTGGACTTTTCCATGACATTTTATTCAGAATTCCACTGTTCCAGGGCAATCTGAAAAAATTCGTTTTTTTCATGACTTTTCCAGGACAGTCATAATTTTCAGGGTTTCTTAAGTTTTCAAGGTTTTCCAGGACGTGTGTGAACCCTGAGGTTATTACTTTTATCTACCAAACTACCCTAGAGATAAAAAATTTCCTACTCTGAAAATTTTGCATCGATATTTAGCATAATATATAATGAATATTTCAACAAAAGGCTATAAATGTGATAAAACAGTGATAAAACAGCCATTGAACAGGCGTTTTACTGTCCATAAAATTTGGCAAGGACAAGTCAAAAAGCAGGATATTTCATATACTGTATGTACTAATACTAACTGTTAAATTATTATGTTGCTGCATTGTTTCTGAGATGAGATAAATTGATGATGTCATAGTTATCTCATGTATCAGATGAGATAACTATTGGTATCTGGAGGGTGGTCACAAATATTCAATGGGCTAACACACATCAGAGAACAATCAAATCCTAACAGAAAATGCGGTGAAATTAAACTGGATAGGAATATAATGGGGTATACAGTACTCTTGGTACTAGTACATATTAGATAATTAAAATTTTCACCCCCTTGAAGTTGTGTCTCGCTACCGCGACCCACAACTTCAAGTAGGTGAAAATTACTGATATTTGTTAAATTTTCAAATCCTAATCTTTGAGCATTCATTTTATTCCCAATAGATGTCATAATATATGAACAGAATAAACATGCTGAGAATGACTATAGTTGCGCTTAGGATTGCTAAGCTATGATGTAGCTAAGGTATTATAACTATAAAGCAGTATTGTTTTTTCTACTCACACCAACTCCCATCTGTTGGCCGCAAACAGTAGATGGACGGCATGATCCTCCAGCTCGATTTTCTTTTGAAGGTAATTTCGACAAAGTTTTCCGACTTTAGTTTCTTCTTCTGTAAAGATATTTTTTTTAATGAGCATGAGCATTTTAAAATTTAAAATAAACGTTGCACTATATTTACCTACTCTACTTACAGTGGAACTAGGTAGGAGTTTGGTTGTGAAGCCTAAAAAACATCCTTTAGAGGAAAGTGCTGCTATGTGATTTTAAGAGGACAGCAAGAGGCTTCACATTTGATACATATAACTGTCAGGATCAGGTATGAAAGATGGCTAACTTATTGCTACAGACATGTTTTTGTACTAAAACTAATCAGCTTATCATGTGGTGGTGGTTGGGTGTTTCATGGTGCTGAGCAGCGCCACCAAATGAAGCCCAGGGTGCTAGTATATAAATCTTTCAAATACAAGTGTCCTTTGATTGACCACTAAGTCAGAGATTGACCCTAAGTCAGAAGTTATTGTATGAGGTATTCTACTTGTGAGCAAATAAATAAAACAACATGGCTCGACATTAGGACTTGTTATTCATTGAAAATTGTAATAGAAACCTGCGATACAACAGAGGAGAAACAAATTTATTTATCTGAATATCTGCCATTTATATAATTAGTCAAGTTTGTACGATGAATGTGATTGAATTGCGGAGCTTACAAGGGAAAGGCTATTATGCCCGACCTGTGGCCCTTTTGAATCTGATCCATGTCATTTTGTAACTGATCTTGCAGGTTTGTTGGGTGAGCACGTCGGCCAAGTTATATAAAATTTGAATAAAACTTGCAAGCCAATTGTGCTTACAAGGGAACACGGACGCTCAGACAAACTAACGTCACAGGGATTGACAAAAGCCTTCAGCTAAATTGGCTTAGAGTTTCATCTTGCATATTTTTCAAGCTAAAAACTATTCAAACCAGTTTATCATCTATAAAGAGTGTTGCTTAAGCAAATGGCTTTTGGTGAAAAACATAACCCACATAATTCTATGTACAGGAATAACAAACAAAATTGCCGAAATAAAAAGAAAGGGCTGTCAATAGCGAAAGGCAGCAGCGGAAATAGTGAAACATACATTTTAACATGCAGGCCTCAAAATAACGTCAATGTTCATCTGGAAGGGCAAACTCTGGTATTAGCCATTCAGGGGAACAGACAAATTTACAGGCAGTTTAAGACCTTTTCAAAGAATCAAAGTTTTCTCCTAGGAATGGCAGTTGTCTCAACTGGCCAGTGCTGTGGATTCACATGCCCTTAAAGTTTAATTCTACCCCTTCCATAGATTGTTCATTTATTTGTAAAATACTAATATTTAGGTGATGGACAGGCTTTATCAACACCCTTTTTAAAACATGGAAAATAGTGACTAACTCTTAAAGCACTGAGCTAAGAAATTTAAATTTTCAGCCACTTGATCCACAACTTCAAGTGACTAAAAATTTGTGCTATTTTTGAAATTCAAGTGCAAACATATATCAGTGTTTCATGATTGAAAAAATATTTTATTTTCAACAACTGGCTATACATGTGTGAACAAAAACATAGAAGGGCTACTGTAGTCGACATCAGTGTTTTAAGAGTGAAACATCATAGCCTGCTGAGCTTAAAATTTTGGGATAGCAATCATAGGCGTGATCTCAGAATTATTCTGAGAGATTATTAACCCTTATGGAATTAATAAATCATGGAGACCAAAGGGTTTTTTCAATTTGAAATCATCATAAATATCTTGTTAGCTCATTCCGCCTCATTTAAATACCTATGTTATGGGTCTACAACCATTATAAATAGTTTAACTTTTACAGCGCGAATTCACCTTCAGACGTCAGAATCTGAGGTCTGTAGACTAAAGTCTATCCCCACGCTGTATGGGTTAAAAACTCTTACAATGCCTGACAACTACATTATCTGAATGATAACCCAGTTAGTCTTTATTATACCCTCTTCATAAACTTACCAGGAAATCTCCAAAGCTCTGCTTTGACACCATCTTTCTTCAGGGAATCCACAAGTTTTCTACACTGAGTAGTTTTACCACACCTATCACATCCTTCAAAAACAATCAATGATCCTCTCTTCAATATTTCTCTGGAAGACATATCTATTTGATCGTACAAAGTCGACCAGTTGTCTGGAAAAGAAAAAATAGAGCTATAAGGATACAGAAATTTGTTTAGTTGTTCTCCTGACTCGCCGCCGAAAATAGCAAAAAAATTGTCTATAATTAGGAAAAGTTTCTATTCCACCCCTTCGTCATTCAGTTATCACATTTTATCGCCCATACTTCAGGGATCGACACTAACACTGGCCTGTTGGCCTGAGGCCAGTAAAAATCACTAAGGGTCAGTAAATCAACTAAGATACTGGCCCTGGGGGTTGACGAAAAAAGTCCACTCCCATTGATACAGTGTACCCTAAGGCCAAGGGCCACTATTTATCTGAAGTCACTGGCCCTTTGGGCTACTACTTGAGATCAGTTAGTGTCGATGCCTGTACTTAATGACGGAAATCTTTATTATCGCCCAGGGGGTACTCTTTGCGAAATATTTATCACTGCCCAGGGGGGGTGCAGTGCTTGGGAAGGATTTTTTGTCAAAGCGCCAATGATCAAAATGAGACATTGACAAGTTGATTTTTCATTTAAATTGTATAATGGCTGAGATGATTGATACTATGTAGTATACATTACTGAGCTGCAATTAAAATTTGTAACCAGGTCCATAATTTCACCCATGGATGGCTGGTTAAAACTTCTGACAGGGGTAGATGTAGGCCTTGTCTAGCCTCTCATCAGCACATGTATGCGTTATCATATCACTAAACCACATGAAAGTCTCCTCGTCCTGCATGTCAACGACTTGAATATATCGGCAGAGCCAATTTCAGACTGGGTAGCCATATTATCTCCCTGAGGCCTGTGCCTATAAGTTTAGTATTCAATTGAAAATAAAACATGTTTTACATTCTTGTTCTTAAAGTTGAATTTGGTTTGAGCCATTAGTGATTACTTCTGTCAGTTGGTTTTACTGTGAGAATTGCAGGCTTGTATAGCTAGATCTAGGCTAGATCCGGCACAACTGTAGCCAGTAGGCCTAGCATTGTGACTTGTCAGGCCAGGCTAGTCTCATTAGTCTCAGATGCAGCAGGACTTGGCACAGCATGATGATTAGTGTCCACATGAAGGCTAATTATATTTTTTCCGAGGGATGTTGGCTGACACTATGCTCTGTTCAGGTGCATGTGACTGGACTATCGACAGGTATAAAACTACGTGTAGGGTCCATAAAGGCATTAGGTTTATGATATTCCAGCACATGCTTTCACAAGTATATGATTATCAATGTCCGCGGTTGACATGGTTAACAGCAGTAGGTCATCACAAAAAACAAAAGATCTAAGTTATTGAAGGCGTAGTATTGGCCAGTGTTGCAAACCGAGGCCCAGCAGTAAACCAGTCATGGCTCAATGTCGCGTGTTTACTGGATAGGCCACGCCATGCGTGTACATACATGGAGGCAATGCGCATCACAAGTGAAGTCATAGTTGACACGTCACTTGGCCTACATTGTGTGTCAGCTACATTGTGGCAAGTCTGGCGCTAGCAGTGTAAACACGCTCCCCAGTCAGCTGCGCTATTCTGCCACACTGCATGTGACACACAGCGCTATACGCACTTGGGAGATTGTATCACTGCTTGTTTACCAGGTTTACCAGAAACTATTGAACTGTATTTTTCACACGCGCATGGGCGCAACCTGTCATAATACAATGGGATATTTACCAAAATTATGCCCCAATGGCGCACATCCCCCCCAATCAATATTGGGAGTGAAGGGGTACAAAAGAAACTCTTTCCGCCTACCAGACAGTGCTCATCAATCTAACAAAGTCAAATGGTAGTCTACAATTTTTTTGTTTTCTTGAAATTCTTAGCTTGTATAGAATAATAGGTTTTTGTGCACTTAACCTAATATGGCCCACAGCCTGCACAAAATACACATGTATCATCTATGAATATTGTGGGTTGTATTACTGACATAGTGTGCAGTTCCTTGTCTTTACTTGAGTTTCATCCATGCTCTAAATACTTTCCTGTCTCCATCCTGGTTTACAGTGTATAGGGACCGCTGTGAAGATAAGTACACCTCAACAGGAAACTTTCCAGCGACAGTGTGTATTATCCCTGGTGACCAGGCATGGTCAGGTCGGGGCGCATACCTTTATTTAGCAACGTTATTGAATTTATTAACGTTGTTTAATGTTAAATTTAACATCGCAGGCGTTGTTAAAATTAACAATGTAGTTAAATTTAACTTCCTATGACGTCATTCTGGAGAGAAAGTGCGGTCCAATAAATTGTTTTGATGACAAATATAACTTTACATAGTCAAAGATATATCAGAAATAACGCTATAATAGCCTATATTTTGCTGTCAAGGGGCAGAAATCAAGCGGGCCTCTACCTACAACAAGGTTTAGCCAAAAATCTGGGTCATTCCTGGCCAATTAGCCGATAGACCACAAAATCCAACAATCAAAACTTATCCTCCCTCCTATTGGCTCACATCGTAACTGCAGGGATTACTGTGCCTCCCCACCCAAAAAGTGTGCCCTTAGGGCACACTCAGTCAAGATGTTATAATGTGCCTTTTTGGACATTGATGTGCCCATGCAGTTTTTGTACTCAGTACAGAGTTGGTGTTTTTTTAAATACAAATTGCTTTAGACTATGTCATTCTGGAATTATTAATGTGGGGGAGGGAGATTTCACCCTTTTGTTTATCATTATAGTGTACACTGTAAGTTAACTAACGCTTCTTTTTACCTTTAAACTCCAGAATCAGAGATAAACAATGACGCACTGACACACTGTGAGTGATGATTTTGTGGGGTGGGGGTGGGGTAAATTCTTAATTATCTATCCTGGTTGTCAAGACTAACAATTTTTTTAGCATCTTTTCAATCAGCTAATCCTAAGTGTCGAGATATTGGGGGAGGCTAACATAATTTTTTATAATCTCTCGCCCAGAGGCAGAGGGTTCACTTTATATCTGGACATATTCCCCTACAAAATTAGTTTTAGATTTTTTATCACAAACATAAAGTTAACTATAAGATAAATTGATAAAGAGACAGCAGGCTCGATAGTCTACTCTTGACAATGAATTGAATCAGTGTGAGACTGAAAGTAGCCCTGGTAAGTAACTGGAATTTGATTTGGTAATGTTATTGTTGACAGTTTACTCAACACGTGTCACCAGTAAATCCCTTTCAATTTCTCAGCAGCGTCATCTCGGTTATGCTTGCCTTCTAGACTAGGCCTAATACAAACATCGTCGGCGTTATGGGAAGATTTTGTCAGACAACAATAAAAAACATATCAATGTGTTAATAATAATCTGAGCTTACAGCTCTAGTGCCATTTGACTTTTTTCTCAGATTTCAAGGTAACTATATTCAAAATGTGATCAAAGTATTTGAAAAAACACCATATTGAGGATAAGGTGTTGTGCTAAAAGTTGTAATATATTTCAGGGCCATATCTTGAAAACTCTGGATGCGCGCTCCAGTGCTTCGAAGATCGGTGTATCTCTGCGTAAAGAAACGGTGCCGTGACGAGAAAATTGTGACGCCGCGAGCAAAATGCGTCACTTTTGCGAGTGCGATATCTCAGCCATATATGCATCCATTTTGCTGAAAATTTATGACGTCGTCGTAATGATATTAATTGCTACGGTGCTCAAATTTTCGAAAGATCAAATTAGAAATGAGCGAGAAGCGGCCTGATAAACATCGTCAAAATTAGCGAAAACTCCCAATTGTCAAATCCACTAGGCGAGGGCAATGCGCTCCTAGGGCACACTAGACGTGACAGTGATGTGGCATTTGAAATGATAATACGTCAATGACACGAGGGCGCACCCCAAAGTGATCCCTGTATTGTAACTGCAACAAATCAATCAATTTTTCAGCAAGACGCTCAACGTGGCCTGATCTAGATTTCTTTGATTTTATCAATGTTTTGGTCCGATATGGGCAGCAAACTAATAATTATGTTGTCTCGCATGGACCATTCCACATATTTATATTGTTAAATTGATGTAATTCACAACGATTTTAAATTGGCTGATCAAAAAACAAGTTTTTCTTATGGTCATGAATTTACGAACTTTGTTATATATTAAACAACGCCCTTACGAGGTTAAATTTAAACACAATATTGAACACATTAACGTTGCTAGGTACGTCCGAAGACGTCATATTGGTGTTTTTTCTAAGATTTATGTGAATTTGTGATACACTGCAATAAAAGAAATATTTCGTTTGTTTGTTCTTTTTGCTCACTATTACTGGTAGAAATGAAGCCATCATTGTAGATTTAAAAGAGTTATTTGTTTTGAATTGCACTTTTATCACCTGTTCTGGGGGTTCCCATCATTAGATTTCTCGCAATTACGAAAAATGATGCCAGCTCTCGCCTTTAATTTCATGATAGCTGCAACAAATGCTTGAATAGGTAAGTGGAACAGGCATGCTGTGGCCCCTTCTGATAATTTTTTTTACGCAGGTGCCATTTTTTTAATTTTTGTAAAAAATGCAAAAAATGAAAATAGACTGTCCACTGCCCTATGAGGAAGTTCTGGAGGACATCATTAAGACCGCTTAGACAGAACAATGTGGGAATCTCAAAGAAATGAGATACCTGGGGAAGGCTGCACTAGTTTGCCCATGGTAAAACCTGGGTGAAGTTTTGTTTGCCTACCCTGCACTTCCTCATGGGGCGCACCGAGGGTAAAAATGAAAGTTTCATGGCTATAAGGATGAGAATCCATCAAAATTGTTCTTCTTCCGAAAAAAAATGGAGGCCGGAGGCTATGCCCAAATTTCTGATTGTTATCTGCATATATGGTATATTTGCTACTGTTACTGTATTGCGGGGCAGTCGTTGGGTGCATCTAAAAACAAAACTCTCAACAGCAGCAACACCTTAGTAGTTTTCTTCAGCTGCTTATAAAAGTTCAAGTGTCTGGGTGATGTTTTGGATTCTGTTACCCCCATAACAATTTGCTATATTGAGGTGCCATCTTTTTGACGTTTTTATAAACGGAGTGGCTATCCATACGGCAGAGTTTTAATTGCAGTCAGTGGGATCCCGTCATTCCGTAAACGAGGCTGTCCATAGTTACACTATGAAGAATCACGTAGATTAGTCATGTTACGCATGTAGGCCTAGCCATAGCCATAGCCTAGCCATAGCCTAGCCTAGCTAGGCTAGGCTATGTTAGGCACTTGTGTAAACATGTAGCTGGGGTCTAAAAAAAGCAAATTTATGACGTCATTTTTTTGGTCGTTTTTCGTATATATGTTAAAAAAGGCTATAAATGTTATGGTCTCTAAAGGCATAAAAATGAGTTATATTTATTTGAAAAAATAATTTTTATGATGGTTTAAACTTAGAACTAGGGTCTGAAAGAGAAATAACGGCGAAACCTGTATTATCGTCCAATGTACAGATTTCTGAAAATTAGCTTGTACTTCTATAACTTAATATCTTGTTCTGGGACCTAGTACAATAAAATAACCTATTGGTACATTTAAAGTATATATTTTCAAACATTCCTGTAAAAAATTATGAAAATCAAAGGGGCAGCAGATACTTTTTTCGAGGCCACAAAAAATGGGCTTAAAGTGAAATTTATCATTTTTTTACATTTGACCTTTTACTGACCATTGACCTTTTACTGACATTATTAAAGGCCAAGGTCACCGATAAAAATAATTAAATGTGCAATCAAGTTCCATATTATTTATCAAACCTAAAAATGTGAGGTTATTATATATTTAAATTTGATAAAGTATTGGTAATTTCAGGAAAAGCTGTGATGTTTTTTCATTTTCATCAAAAAAGTGTTTTTTTCCTGCAAAAATTCCGCGGTTCTTAACAATACCGGTGAAACAACAAATTTGCATAGGCGAAAATGACAAAATCTCAAGAACTAATTGAGATATTAAAAAATTTAAAAAGCATATTGTTTCTGTTTTTTATAGCTATCACTGTGCCAAATTTGAATGTTTTTTGAGCAGCTACAGCATTTCAGTAGAGTGCTGACCATAAAAAAACAGTAAAAAAGTACAATTTTATTTCAATGTGTCTCATGTTATCATACACAAAAAAAGCCTGTTTCAAAATACATTATTTGCCGTAACTTTTTTATTCCTCCACCAATTTTGAAAAATGAGATCTTTTGAAATTCGTAAGACCCTGTAGAATAAAATTAATCAAGCACTGAAGCAGAGACTCCAGAGGTAGGGTGGTCAGGCCATTTTTTTTATTATGAAAATATCATATTGTAATGTATACCACATTTAAGGTATTGTCATAACATTAAGATAGACATTTCATTTAATGCTGTAGGTGAAAAATTAGTTATAGTCAGTTCAAATTTTGAATATTGTTTATTTTTCTGCTCGTTTTCAGTTTTTTTTTTCTTGGTGGTTACATAATGTTATAAATACACATAACACAGATTTTCAAACACAAAAATATTTTATTTTTGTAATAGTTACATCAGTGCATGATATTATAGGTAATCCATAAATGTTTGATGCCTAAAAACCAACTACATGCCATATTAGAACTTTCCTTTCAAGCTTACACTACTGCTTAATGCCTCCTAGTTTTCGTTGTTTTAATGACCAGAACAAAGCCCTGGGTTGTACAGTATATATTGGATTGTAGTATTACCCCCACAGTCACCCACAACAGTGAAGAAAGGGAGAGGGCAGAGAGTAAGAGGAGTAAGAGAGAGGAGAAAGAGAGTCCTGAGATATATAGGAAAACAGAGAAGAGATAAAGAGAGAGGAGAAAAAAAAGAAAGAGAGATAGTGAGACTGATAAAGAGAGAGAGTGAGGAGAAAGGAAGAGGAGAGGGAGAAAAGAGAGAAAGATCTGGGGGAGAGGAGAAAAGAGAGAAGAGGAGAGAGAGAAAGAGAGGAGAGAGAGAAATAGTCTAGAGAGACGGTGAGGAGAGAGTGAGGATGGAGGAGAGAGTGAGGAGAAAGAAGAAGAAGAGAAAGAGAGGAGAGGGAGAAGAGAGAGAAGGAAACGAGAGAAGAGGAGAGAGGAGAGAGAAAAGAGAGAAAGAGAAGAGAAAGCAAGCTAGACATAGAGAGAAAGAGAGGAGAGAGATAAAGAGTCTTAGAGAAAGAGAGAGAAAGAGAGTGAGAGAAGAAAGAGAGTGAGGAGAGATGGGAGATGAGAGACAGAGATGAGAGAGAGATGAGAGGGACAGATGAGAGAGAGGGACAAATGAAAGAGAGATGAGAGATAGATGAGAGAAAGAGATGAGGGAGGGATGAGACAGAGATGAGATAGAGATGAGAGAGAGATGAGGGACAGATGAGAGAGAGGGAGATGAGAGAGAGATAAGATGAGAGAGAGATGAGAGAGAGATGAGATAGAGATGAGAGAGATGCAAGGGACAGATGAGAGAGAGGGACAGATGAAAGAGAGTCGAGAGATAAATGAGATAGAGATGAGAAAGAGATGAGAGGGAGATGAGAGAGAGATGAGAGAGAGATGAGATAGAGATGAGAGAGATGAGAGAGAGTTCAGAGGGACAGATGAGAGAGAGGGACAGATGAAGGAGAGATGAGGGAGAGAGATGAGAGAGAGAGAAATGAGACAGATATGAGATAGAGATGAGAGAGGGATGAGATAGAGATGAGGGGGAGATGAGAGAGAGATGAGAGAGAGGGAGATGAGAGAGAGCTAGAGAGGGATGAGATAGAGATTAGAGAGAGATGAGAGAGAAAGATGAGGGAGAGATGATGGATAGAGGGGAAGGAGAGATGAGACTAGAGATAAAAGAGAGAGAAATACGGGAGAGAGGTGAGAGAGAGAGCTAGAGAGGGATGAGATAGAGATTAGAGAGAGATGAGAGAGACAGATGAATGAGAGGGATGAGATAGAGATGAGAAAGAGAGATGAGGGGAGAGGTGAGAGAGAGATGAGACTAGAGATGAGATAGAGATGAGAGAGATGAGGGAGAGATGAGAGAGAGAGGGATGAGAGAGAGGAGAAAGATAAAGGAAAGAGAGGGATAGAGGAGAGCGAGAGATATAGGAGAGATTATATAAAGAGAGAGATTGATAGAGATGAGAAAGAGAGATGAGGGGAGAGGTGAGAGAGAGATGAGACTAGAGATGAGATAGAGATGAGAGAGATGAGGGAGAGAGATGAGAGAGAGATGAGAAAGAGAGATGAGAGAGATATGAGGGAGAGAGATGCGAGAGAGAGATGAGAGAGAGAGATGAGAGAGATGAAGGAGAGATGAGAGAGAGAGGGATGAGAGAGAGGAGAAAGATAAAGGAAAGAGAGGGATAGAGGAGAGCGAGAGATATAGGAGAGATTATATAAAGAGAGAGATTGATAGAGAGGAGAAAGAGAGAGGAGGGAGATAACGAGAAGAGAGAGAGTGAAGGAGAGATGAGAGAGGGAGAGAGATAAGAGGCAGAGATAGGAGAGAGTTGAGAGAGATAGCGGAGAGAAAGATAGAGGAGAGATAGATAGAGGATAGAGAGAGATAGAGGAGACGGACATAGAGAGAGAAAGAGGAGAGAGAAAGGAGAAAGAGAGAGAGGAGGGCAGAGAACGAGAAGAGAGAGAGTGGAGAAGATAAGAGAGAGTCAAATATATTCTCTTCTTTCCGTCTCTTCTCTCTCTTGCAGGGATCCACACTAACTGATCTCAAGTAGTAGCCCAAAGGGCCAGTGACTTCAGATAAATAGTGGCCCTTAGCCTTGTCTTTCTAGTCCTTAGGGTACACTGTATCAATGGGAGTGGACTTTTTTCGTCAACCCCCAGGGCCAGTATCTCAGGTGATTTACTGACCCTTAGTGATTTTTACTGGCCTCAGTCCAACGGACCAGTGTTAGTGTCGATCCTCGCTCTTGTGTGTAGGGCCTACCTGTTGGGGTAATACTACAATCTCTATTATTACAATCTCTATATATTTTATATAATAGGGCCTACATACATACAGTCTTTTATATATATGGTCTAAAAAATATCCTGGGGTTGAGTTTCATCTCCAGCTTGAGGGTATTTTGTCAAGTGATTTGGTAAGAGAGGGTAGGCCTACCTGCATGACCTGTAATTTGAGCAAAATGTATCATTGTATTTGTAAATATTGATTGACAATCTAAAGTGGAAATCATAAGCCAAGGTAATATCAGTAGGCTATACTGGGCTAGAACTGGTACTTCAGTAAAGTAAAAGTTAAGTCAGGCTTGAATATATTTTATTTAATGATAATCATCAATTATAGGCTGACCATATATGGGCCTATTCAGTCTACTAACTATAAACCATTGCACTGCCAGCCTGCAGGTGCATGTAACATGTATAGCTAGGCTTTTTTATTTCAAGTCTGATGTGTGCATTGTTGTTAATGTTATGACACTATATAGCGAGAAAAATTAAAACAAAAATAAGCTATGGCAAAAATAAGTATAGGCATATAATCCATGTAATCAGCTTTAGGCCTAAAGGAATTATTAAGCTATAGCCAAAGGTTTATTTAATGGTATGAGATGGCTTGATTGGCATTGTTGTGGCGAGGTAAACAAGGCTGGAGTTCGACACATGCTTTCCTGTCAGTGGTGCGGGGCGTGAAAATGACAGCAGCCAACGACGGGTGCCGTGGCAAAAAGGCTCGCGCACATTTGCGCTACATGCTTTTGACCCAATTTAACTTCGAGGCACAAGAGTGTATGTTTATCTTTACTTCGCCACATTTATCTAATTTCTTCGATGAAAAATACTATTTCTATTTGTTTCTTGAATATTCCCAATTTTTAATCTGCATTTTTTTAACTTGTCATTATTTTCTTTCCATAAATTGTATACTGTTTTGAAGAACGGCATATCTTCTTTGCATCTGAACCATGGAAAATTACAGCAGAAGACGATGAGCCCCGATGGCGTTGTTCAAAAAGGCCGCGCCCCTGTTTGTCAATAATCAAAATTAAACAATAATCCAGCGGCGATAACAAAATATTGACAATTCTTTCAAAGTTGAAATTTTCCTCATTTGCGCCAAATTAAGTTATCGATTAATATAATTGTATCCCAGATTAACATTAAAAAAATAAACAAAAAACAGCATTTCGTTACACCTCTATCTCTAGTGCATTCTGAAGCTGAAGCGAGCCGCAGCGCATTCCTTTGACCTCCCTCCCTAACCGTACGTTACCAGTTATATATTATATTTTATTATTGTCAAATGCCTAGCCCTAGCCTATGTTTCATGTATGGTTTGCTGAATGAATCAAATCAAATGGCGGTAACGAATTCATTGATATACTGTCGGAGAGCTTGAGCAGCCTTCATCTGTTCATGCGGGCTAGCAAAACTAAAGTCTAAACAAACAAACAAGCACTGGAGACAGTGAGCGATAATCAAAGTAAATAAAACTCGGTCATAAAAAACCCCACTAAAACGTCAGCATTACACGCTAATATGCATTGTTTTACACTACAAGTATTGAAATTAAACCCCCCAAAAAATAAGACCGATTTGTTTTGACACAATGTTTTG
This sequence comes from Flabesymbios commensalis, assembly GCA_964017125.1. Taxonomy (NCBI): domain Eukaryota; kingdom Metazoa; phylum Annelida; class Polychaeta; order Terebellida; family Flabelligeridae; genus Flabesymbios; species Flabesymbios commensalis. Next base: position 49,724,829 of record OZ024916.1, on the reverse strand, counting down.
AAACTAAGGCATTATTCTTCAAGATCTCACAATTATTTCGAATTGACAAAAACGGCGCCAAAAATATTGTGAATTTGATCAATCAACAAATCATTAAGCTAGATTATTGGATAAACATCTCGGCCCTAGATCATTTCATTCAAGGGGATATCGGCCTATTTTTGGGCCTACTATACCGCCTAATTGAACTACATAGCCTATTTAATTACTAGCGCTAGCGTTATATAAACAAGACATAAACCTACGATTCCACATTATGCGTGATGCGTGAAAGCCTGTTACCGAAATCATTGAGAAAAGTAAGAGCAACTCCACATGCCCGTGATCCGTAGGCCTATTTGCTTTGGGCTCCCAGAGTGGTCAAAACGCATCATGCGAGCCTACCACAACGTCATTTTAGAGATTCCCCGGGTACCTACCCAAAAATCCTTGCATGTGATCCAGGGACAACCACTTGCTGACCCATCTGTAGACTAAGTAGTCTTCTTTTCTTATTTGTGCTACTTTTTGGTGAAAATACGCATCACGCATCACGCATTACGTATCACGCATCACGCATCCCACATATGGTCTCACCACCCTAAATGAGCCGAAATCCAAGGGGGGTGGCTACTGACTAGATAGTCCCTACCCAAATTGCTGTTTTAAAGGGTTGTTTCCGCGTCTGGCGAATTAAGAAAAATACAGTGATGTTGTACTTCTGTTGATAAATTGGAAGCACACACTGTTTTCTCTATCTGTGATATGAGGTATAACTCTTATGTGAGATTTTGGGATGGACACTGGAAGTGAGAAGGATTTGTGTCTATTCTGGGAATGGGCGCAAGAATATTAAGGGAGATCTGGGCATATTGGACCTTTTACCACATATGGTGGCCTACCTCAAAATCTAATTGGTGAGCATACCATTATCGCAGCTGTTTTTTAAAAAGGACAGCTTATGCCTCATTATGGTGTGTCACATTGGAGTGTAGCTAGGGACGGAAGTGGTGAAATCGGCCCTTAGAATGTTGGCATTATACATGTGTTTCAATGGGACTGGCATTTAGGGTGGTGAGACCATGTGTAGGGAGGGTATTGATTCAGGGTTAGGATTATATATATACAATCTTTCTGTTGCTCAATGTAAAGAAAACGTATTTAGTCTATGTTTAATTGTATTCTCATCATCGATGCAATAAATTAGACTGTCAACTTTTGAATAAAATACATATAATTGATAAATAAATGGGACAAATGGGAGATAGGATGGCGTGTTTTGGGAAGTGGTTCATAGATAGCATGCTTTCCAATGGTGATTGACTGGTTGTATGGGTAAATATAAATAGCAAATACGGGAAAATTAACACTTTGTGATGTATTTAGCCAGTTTATCCTGATTGATGTGTTATATTTCTTCGTGATTCTAAATCATAAACGGTCACCATGACAACCTATTGTGATTAAATAAGAGTAAGAACTGCTATACTCTATTGAACCTCGTCCTCTGCAGTGCGCATTTGGAGAAAACAGCCTGATTTTCATGATATCAGCCCTTAATGAAAGTCCTCTTAAAGCAACATCGTTCGATGTATTAAAAAAAAATAAAAACTATATTGCTCAGAACAACTTTCTGCTCCAACCTTGTTTGAAAAAATAAAACAAAAAATGAATTATATTTGCATATATGGTCTCACCACCCTAAATGAGCCGAAATCCAAGGGGGGGGGGTGGCTACTGACTAGAGAGTCCCTACCCAAATTGCTGTTTTAAAGCGTTGTTTCCGCGTCTGGTGAATTAAGAAAAATACAGTGATGTTGTAATTATGTTGATAAATTGTAAGCACACACTGTTTTCTCTATCTGTGATATGAGGTATAACTGTTATGTGAGATTTTCGGATGGACACAGGAGGTGAGAAAGATTTGTGTCTATTCTGGGAATGGGCGCAAGAATATTAAGGGAGATCTGGACAAATTGGACCTTTTACCACATATGGGGGCCTACCTCAAAATCTAATTGGTGAGCATACCATTATCGCAGCTGTTTTTTAAAAAGGACAGCTTATGCCTCATTATGGTGTGTCACATTGGAGTGTAGCTAGGGTCGGAAGTGGTGAAATCGGCCCTTAGAATGTTGGCATTATACATGTGTTTCAATGGGACTGGCATTTAGGGTGGTGAGACCATATGTGGAGTCGTAGCTTTAGGCACTACAAAGGCGAAATAAAATCTACATTGCAAACATTAAACTAATTGCTTTGAAGTGAAAAAATATATATAATAATAATGTCAGATAACATTCATCTGCATATTTTGTAATTTCAAAAAAATAATAATTTATTGTCGACACATTATGGTTAACATTTAAATAAATGTTATTTGCGGTAACGCAAATTTTGTGCTACATCTGTAGCACCATACCACGTTCTATCATTTTTGACCCAAATAGCTGGTGACAAATAAAGGACAGAATTTTTTTGTTACTCATAAATATATCATACAAATTATATAACTCAAGGGATTTGTACTGAAGGTATTGTAAAACACTGTTATCCAACTGTACACTGCAGCCATGTTTGGCTGCTTTGACCAATCCGAAGCTTACGATAATTTATATCCTAACTTGTACGAGAATAGGGACCTACAGACCCAGGATAATATGTCATATTTTAAGTTCTTAGTGTCGAACGTGAATGAGCGATACTGACACTTTTGCGTATAGGGCTGACGCAAGTGAAGTCTAATCTGATCACAAGACATTTTATACCATTTTTACATTTTCACATTTTATGCAGATGTTGTGTAAACTATATCTATCACAGAGTGGTTAAAAAAATCATTTTATGCTAGAAATTCGCTAGAAAACGGCAAACAAAGTGACCAGACCAGAGACAGTCAGACATGGCAACGAAAGAACCCAACGACGCCGTCACCAGTAGTCACGTTGGCCAAAACATAGCACTTGTTAGCACTTATAACAATGCACAAGTTAACACCAGATATGCCACGGCATGGATGGCCAAGGAAGACCATGCTCTGGAAATCCCTAGGCAGTACAAACGCACTATTTATGCATAGACACAAACGCTACACAGGAGCAGACTTACAACGCACTCAGCATTTTCAAAGCGATCGGATTACAGACCTAAAAACAGTAATGGGTACCAATTAAAACGAACGTGACATGTATCTTTCGTTGCTGTTAATTAAGGAAGCAAATAATTTTAAATGATTGACAAGGCTAATTGTTGGGGCTAGAAGGTACGAAGGAGTCGGTTCCAGGCCTTTAGCAGGTGCAATGAGTGGCCACCACTCATTGATGTGTAAACAATGGATTATTTGGGGGGGGAGGGGGTGGACTCATTGACTATTACATGAATCTCCCCTCCTGTATTAGGACCTACATCAAAAGGTGGGTCAAGAACTTCTGTTTCATAATATAAGTAAATTGCAACCCTGCCAGATTTTTTCTGAATCCCCCCCCCCCCCCCTGCTACACATTGGACCTGGTGGCCACAAATGACTGAGACCAGTCAATGGATCAATGCGTGCGTCACCTCTGTTTGGTAGTGCAACATACACGCAACGTGTGTGACATATCTTTAATAATCAATTATTATGATGGTATGTTTCGGTTGCGCTAAGCATTAATTAATATTTTATCATTATATCATAAAGTCGTGTTGCGTTTCGTGTCGTGTTACTTTCTAATCATGGGTACTCTTCTAGTCTTCTTCTTTTTCTTATCTGCCAGACTTCCACATTGCCTTGTTTCCTTATTCTTGCTCATTTTTCGTCACACCGAGTTTGTTCTCGTACTATACATGGCCCCACCTTCTAATCTTTCGATTTGCTATCGTATATCTACTTTTCTTCTACAAGTTCTCTTTGATATGCATTTATGTGCCCTGATGAGTTTCCAGTTATCTCGTTTTCGTTTTGCATGATTTAATATCTGGTGTAGTTCTTGGTGTATTTATATCTTACTTTATCATATTGTTTGGATTCCGAGATCATAATTCACAGTGATTTTTGCTCTAAAGTCTACTGTTCTAAATAGGTTCCATTTGAGCTTCATATGTTTAAACCAATTCTAATAAGAATTTTTTTTTTTTAAGTGTAATAGGTAGCATAGTATTCTTGCGATGCGGCATTTAACTCGAAATAGACAAAATAGTGGCCAATGAAAGGTTCTGCACCCAGCTCATCAATTATAAAGCGGAATACTTTGAACGTTAAAAACACATATTCGTTAGAATTAAATGATACCATATATCTAAATTGGAGAGAATTGTAGCAATTGTCACTATATAAAAACAAAGGAATATAGAAAGAATAAAAAGGCATTGTGGACCATTCCATTTGCGCTTTATTATATACACCGATTCTAATATAAAATCGTTTATTTTAAATGTAATAGGTAGTATATAACAGTCTTGCGTTGCGGCAAAGAACTCAAAGTAGAAAATATAAAGTGGCTATTGATAGGTTCTGCACCAAGCCTATCAATTATAAAGCGGAATACTTATTTTGTTAAAAATATAAATTAGTTGAAATTAAATGCTATCATATATCTAAATTGGAGAAATTGTGGCAATTGTCACTATATAAAAAATGTGGAGTATGGAAATAATAAAAAGGCATTGTGGGCGTGATTGAATTGAGGCTGAGGCTGTGTTGCACGTCACATGACGCAGTTGAATTGTGGCTCGGGAATACAGTTTCCGTCAGAGTTACAATGAGCACTGAAGAGTGAAGACGTCCCAACAAGGAACTATGAGGCGTCGCGATGCTCTCACACTCTCGCATATATTATTGACATTGTGGCTTTAGGCCTTGTCAACAATATCTTTAAAATAGTGGAAGAAAATAGCATGAACTTCACTGATTACACGTTTTGCAGCATTCAATTATACTATTTTCTATGCAAATCATTTCAATTTGTAGTCAATTTCGTTTCGTTTATGCACCGTACTACATTCAACTTGTGGTTGGGATGTATAATTTTTATGGTAGATTGTAAATAGTTCTGAACCATTTGTGTGTGTATCAAACAATATTCATTATATATAGCATTTGCATTTTTAAAATGGGTGGCAATGGGACAAATGGCATCACCGATTTCAATACTTTACACCACTCGAATTATTTAAGAGATTGGATACGGTATACATGGCACTTTTATGACAATTAATCGGTTGAGGTCATTTTTTGTTTAAATTTCAATTTGATGTCATGGTATATGATGCCTGTATTAAAAAGCTCATGATGGGATGGCAAATAAAGCGATGTGTAATTAATATATAACAGTTATTTCAGTTCTGTTTAATTTCTACTACTTTACCTGGACTGGAAATTCTACATATAACCACGACGCTACACACAGTATGCCACGCCTGCCCTGTTCGGGAAGAAACAGCCAGCTGAAATCGTCACACCTCAGCATGCCCGGCCAATCTCATTTATGACCGGGTATAAGCTAAACGCAGTTGGACAGAAAGGATATGAATTTCCAATAACATTAAATATAATAAGTTTAACTTTATTTGTCCTCAATTATTTATTTTCGAAATGATATTTGACCATCAAAACCTGTGTATGGACAACTCATATGTTCAGATATTTGTAATATTGACCGAGATATGTCGAAAATATAATTCTCAAAAATGGCAGAAGATTTTTTCCCAGTTTAATCTCTTTAGATAACTTTGACAAATGTACCCTCCCATAACTGGCTCTAAATTGATTTTTTATAATTAAAATCTGGGTATAAACACCTCATCTGTGTAGATATCTGGAATATTAATTGGCCGAGATATGAAACAAAATATAATTTTTGGCAAAGGCGGAACATTTTGCTATGAACAGTTAGGTACTAAAAATCCTAATTATGATTAAAGCTCAACCAAACATTATTTAGTATTGGGCCGATGCCATAGTCGATGGCCCAAATTTACACCAACATAGGTTTTATATCTCGTGTCTGCTGGGAGGATATCATAGATTAACCATATGTTTATTCTATGCTAATATAATATTTATTTATGTAATAATTTATTTGAAATGTCATTATATATATTTAGAACTAATTATCGTAAACAAAAAAAAATAACAATAACATCATTTTATCATTTCATCATAAATTACATCATACTATTACTTTGTATCTCCAAATAATAGGACAAATTATCATGATCTACAGGAGGTCAGGTGTGTTTTCATTATGCAGATACATGTATATGTCATTAGATGTTATTATGACGGGTGTAGTACTATTCCTATGTAATACAACTGTATAATTGTGATAAATAATCACAAATAGGTCAGCGGTATTACAAAGATAAGCGGGCCAATAGGGCATATATACCATAATATATATTGATAAAATATGCTTGAATAGATATGACGAAATTCTCAATGTTCATTTCATGACGTGTATATATTATACTCATTATGATGTAACATTAGCTCTCTCTATGTAAGACTTGCCAATCTTAAACTTTCATGTCCAGCCATGCGAACGAGCTAACTGCAATGGCGCATATTTAATTATCTCGTGTAGGTCTACATGCCTTTAAGTACATCTCGGGACGTGTCAATGTAAGTTTAATTTATTAATAGGCTAAATGGAATACTTTCTGTTTTCATACATAATATTGGTACAATATACTACATTAACCCGTTAAACCCTCACGATGCATCAAAGCATCATTTCGCATCAGAATGACTTACTTTTCTAAAACCTCGGGGTTTTCGAACAAAAATTAAAAATAAATTGTTTTAATAATAACAATATTTTTTTTTCGTTCACCACCCACTTCAAGTCATCTTCTCCCACTGCAAGTCGAGAATTGAGACAGCAATTTGCGGCTTGTAGTGTATGTGGTAAATTTAGCTTTGAATGGGGTAATGCACTAATGGTTTATAAGTATGCTGTCACGGGTAGGCCTACTGCTATGTTCGATATAACACTTATTATTCATTGTGTACTGAGCAGTGAATAATAGTGTACAATAAAATTAAATACCAATTGTAATCCAGTTTCAAACTCTCCAATTTATAAATGGTGCGTTATATACGTGCAACAAAATTGTGTGGTACTTCTTGCAGCCCCCTCCCCCCGGGTGGGGTGGGGGGGGGGGGGTGTTAGGGGAGGAGAACTCCCCATAAAGCTGGATTCCCATGCGTAAAGAGGAGATTTGCAAACCACCCCTAAACACTGCAAGTGAAATTTGAAAATGACCCCTAAGCACCCCAAGCTAACCTAACTCCTAACTAGACAGTACTAGTTCAATGAATAAAATGTGAGCCTCTCAGTCCCAATATTAGACCAATAAACGCGATTTATGGTTATCTATAAAATTCCACCTGCCCAGTATGGCATGTTATCAAAGTAAAGTTTATTACCCCGTACACAATTCACTGATAAAAAATCACTGATAAAAATTTGCACTGATGCCCACTGAGTGCATGACACTGTATCAACATTGAATCAAAGCATTAGGCTTAGCGGTAATTCAAAATGGCACGTCGTGTTTCTATATTTTCCTGTAGCGTACCTAAAAATGCATATTTTATTATTTCATCATTTTTAGATTCATATAGACTTTAGGTAAAGTATCACTATTATGAAACACATTTCTAGCGGTGCTTTCAGTTAAATTATTTCAAGAATATACCCTTTCTACTATTTTTGAATGAGGTCGAATAAACAAATGAATTTCAATATGGAGGTGAATAATGACATATAATTATTGAACTGTTCCTAGCGGTCACAAATTGTTTTTTTTACATGTTGTGAATAATATATGTTTCAGTTTTATTTTGAGAAGAGGAACATTCCACTATGAGATCCTCGCCTGAGACGGGTACCATTGCCCCAGATGGTGGCTGGGGATGGGTAATTGTCGCTGCTAGTTTTCTCCTGCAGGCTCTGAATGGAGCCATGATGATTGCATTACCGTCTGTTCTATATTCTGATATGGTGGAGGCCTTCTCCACATCCTCCTCCACCATGGGGTGGTGCTTATCCACGATGTATTTATTATCCAGTGTGTGCAGTAAGCCAAATCCTAATTGAATTTCAGTATTTCAGTATGCATACGTTTCAACTAAGTACCGAAGCAAATAAACTTTAATCGATGTGAATCATGCAGTGAGATTTTCCCCTAATGTTTTATGGACATTATTGTGAATTTTATGTTCAAAACGTGTGCTGTGTATGCCAGCTACCTATAATGTTTAAATCAACCGACAATAGTAGGAAAAAGCTACTCAGATGTCTGTCATTTTTTTATTAGAGTGAGACCCGTGATGTAAAACTTTAATCTTTAACCCTTACAGTGCGGGGATAGACATTAGTCGTCAGAAGCTGACGTCTGTAGACGTCAGATTCTGACGACTAAAGTCGATCCCCGCACTGTGAGAATAAAATGTCTTATAATGACCGTAGACCCATACCACAGGTATTCAAATGAATCAGAAAGAAGTAACTAAGACATTTATGATGATTTCAAATTAAAAAAAAACCTTTGATAGCAATGTTTTTTTTACAAATTAATTCAGCGTTTTAAGGGTTAATCACCCATAATACAAAATGAATTTTACTCTACACAACTCGACAAACCACCTCCAATGACAGCACTGTATGTTCTAGTTCAGCAAACCGTAACGCGCACAACTATTTATTCCTAATACATGTAATATGTAAAATAACATGGTTAATAAAATGTAGTATTTTGTTTTATCTTTTATTATTTCAGGTATCTTGGTGAGTCGGTTGTGTGTAAGGTTTGGTGTGCGTCCAGTAGCTGTCGCAGGAGGGGTCTTGAGTGCACTCACTCTAATACTCAGCTCGCTGTGGACTAACCTAATTGTTTTTTTTGTCACATTCAGTCTTTTTCTTGGTAATTATACATATCACATTACGTCATATTTTTATTTTATTTTACAAAGTAAGTTGTGCTTACATTAACCACTATAATTCCTGTTTAGGTCGACATTTAGCAAGTGAAAATGTGACATACATGTACTTGCAATAAGTTATTAATGCTAAATAAAAGCTGCTTATGCCTACTTTAAATTTGCAAAATTTCGTACCTGGACTGTAACTCATCTATATATGTGTGGCTCACCTGTTTTTAACATTGCTCAAAGGCTTATAGTGTAAACACTTTATCCGCCAAATTATTCAATTGCAATTTACACCCACTTGAAAGTGTGACTCGCTGACGCAATCCACAACTTCAAGTGAGTGAAAATTATTCAGATTTGACAAAATGGAGGTCAACGCTTTTGAAATCTTACTGATTGATGTTAAGTTTTATCTTTAACATGTTCAAAAGCTGGTACTAAATGTGATATTAAAAAATAGAAAAGATGATCGAGACCGGCGATTACAGGGTTAAGCAAATAAACACTTTGATCACTGTTTGATCTCAGTGCTGCACTGCTGTTATTTTTCATCTGATGCTGGCATTGATTGGTGATACAATTCTCAGCTTGTGTAGACATATAAAACATATGTTTCAAAACTTTACATGTGATAATGTATGATCGATACGTTATTTTGAAATATTTATTTTAATTGAAAAAATCATCAAAAAACATCTCCCGCCGTGCACGAACAAATTTTAAGTTTGACAAGCAGCATTGCCCTATTCATATCAATGTAGAAATCGTAAAAATTGTCTTTTTCATTCATTTGAAATTTAAATAATTGTCAACGCCATTTCTAGCTTCAAATGACTAAAATTAATTCCATTTATGTATAATAAGCATTTTCAAAATTTAATGATTTGCTTCACTGACCATATTGCACTAGATATTTTATTAATCTGAGTGGCGTTATAATTATTTGGTTTGACATTTACATAACAGTATATGGGCCCTAGCAGCACATGTCCCTAGACGTGAAAATGTGAAGGAAAAATAAACATTAACCCTTGTCCTGCTGAATTAGGTTTATTGTATTTTTCGTCATTTGAAGCAGGAATTGCTAACGCAATTTCCAGCTTCAAATGACAAAAAATGTTTCTAAATTGAATTATTTGACTATCTGAGCATCTACCACAAACTATATTATTCTTTTTCAGTGGCATATTATTTGGCCTAAAATCTGCTTGAAAACCGTATATATCCGGGCGTATTTAAGGGTTAAAATAGTTGATTCAAATAGAACAAACATGAGTTATTTTTACTCACGTAAAGTTGTAGCTCTCGGTAGCGAGACACAATTTCAAGTGAGTGGAAATGGAAATTTTGTAGTGTAGAGCTTTGAGGGTTAACAAGAATAACAATATTTTTCTAGTTTATGGTTATCACTTAGGGTTCTTGTCAAATTAAGTTTTTTTTTAAATTTCGAGAAAAACTCGGATGGGCCAGACCGCACCCATCCACCCACCTATATTCAATTTTTGTCCAAAAAAACAACCAACACAAAAAAAACACAAAATTAAAAAAAAACATCCGAGTAGAGGCTTGACCCACTCACCCTCTTTTTCTCGGACTTTTATCTTTTTTTAACTTGACAAAACCCCTTATTGAAGATGTTTTTATTTTTGTTCAGGTATGTCAGCTAGCTGTACTATCTACGCCAACATGGTGATGCCTCAAGTGTATTTCAAAAAGCGTAGAGTCCTGGCTTCCGGTTTAGCAGGATGTGGAATCGCCATTGGAAATATATCTTATGCGCCATTCGCTGATTTATTAAAAGACACATTTGGGTGGAGAGGGGCGATGCAAATATCTGCTGCTATTTGGTTTCACAGCGTGGCACTAGGGCTTTTGCTGCGTCCTCTTCCAGAAAAAGTTCTTCCTTCTGAAACAAATGATAAAGTACATACAGTTGAAGACATAGAGCATATGACAGACCAAACACCCGATAAAATTCCATTGAGGAAAAACTTAGACAAGACATTTCGCAGAAACGGTTATTTCATATTATTCTTAGCAGGAATTACACTGCTGAGTTTTTCAGGAAACTTGTCTTTCAGTCACACTGTCAGCAGATGTAGGTACATTGGGATTGAGAGTCGTGAAGCAGCTTTGGTTTTATCGTGTCAGGGACTGGGATCTCTCTTCAGCAGACTTATACTTCTTCTCCGTATAAGCCGCACCACAGTAATCCTCTGTATAACCAATGTGGCTTTTATTTTGGCTGCGGCTTGTATTATGCTATTCTCCAGAACTATTGTGTTTATGACAAGTGCGCTAACAATCTTTGGCTTTGGTGCTTGTCTTGGTCAGTATTATCACAAATAACCTAGCGTATCCAAGAATAACTGTTTGTTTGTTTGTTTGTTTATGTTCAAAAGTGAGATGAAAGTAGTAACTAGTCATTTTGTTATTTACCATTTTAAGCCTGGATTTACCAATGAACTCTACATCCACTACAAGCCACGAATTGCTGTCGCAATTCTCTACTTCTTGTATGGATGCAGATGACATGAAGTGGGTGAGAAGTTACATAAAATTAAAATATAGGCCTATTGTTGAAATGTTTTCCTGAAATTGTACGGAAATTGTACATTATTTCGCATCTCTGAAGAATGACTTAATTTCCTAAAACCTTGTGGTTTTAGAACGAAACTTTTCATGGAGCAGTTTTAAAAATAACAGTAGGAGCCTATATTTTTTTATTTGTCACCCACATTAGATCATATTTTATTCACTACAAATCGAGAATAGCGACAGCAATCCGCGGCTTATAATGGATGAAAATGACAATGCTGAATTCAGGCTTCAAAGGGTTAACCGCCGGTTACGATTATATTTGTTTTTTTTTTTAAATTTTTTTATTAGCACAGTTAAAAACACCTTTTAAACATGTTATTGATTAAACGTGACATCAATCAGCAAGATTGCAAAATCGTTGACATCCATTTTGCTAAATCTGAATAATTTCCACTCATTTGTAACAATTGTAGCAACAGTCATCAGTCAGAAAGTATCTGTATTGGACCCTTTATGTTCCAGGTCTGATAACAGGCTTGGCCATGACAGTAGTGAGAGATTTGGTTGGTCTCGAAAGATTCCCAAAAGCAGTACCCTTCTATTTGATTGGAAATGGAATTGCAGCATTTATCTCAGTTCCTTTGGCAGGTGATTTTTTTTTCTTACTGCTTATACTTTTCACTTTTAAATGTTAGCATTGGTGCAACTGTGCTGGTATCTATGAAAGTGGCAGCCATATATTTTACGCAATATTACAATTGTGTTTAAATTAATATAAAATGTCTGTGAAAACAATAAGTAAGTCAATAGAAAGACACCATACAATAACATTGCTTAACATTTATTGCTTGAACAGTTTGTGTTGGTAGTTTGTGTTAATATTACCAGTATCGCATGTGTGCCGCCCATGATAGATTTTCAAGAAAGCTTGTAATGTACTATAGTCATCCCCACAAGAACCCTAAAAATTATGAAAATATTGTATATTTTAAAAGTTAGTCTTAACAGCATGTAGCTAAGGGACAAGAGAGTCCCACAATCCACTGCGCACTGATAGACTAGAAGCAAAATTGGAAAAGTCCTTTAATAAGAGAGCAAGGAGAGTTTTTTAGTACAAGTTGTCAAAATGACCATTTTACCTAATTTAAATCTACTGAATCCAAATATCAATGTTGGCAAACTCAAATTTGGATTTTTAGGGCCGAAAATCAACATTCAAAATGGCCGTCATTTAGACGCTATGTGCGGTTATCAACAACACATCCCCAGTGAAGTTTATTTATTTTTAAACATTAAATATACTGTTTATAAACGGAAACATCATATAACATATATGTCAAGCCCATTGAATCACGTTAATAATAAAAGGCACACAATTTACATTTAAAATGGCCGCCATTTTGACGCTATTTCGATGCTAAAGGCAGTTATCAACAAAACATCCCCAGTGAGGTAAACCTATCTTTTAAACAATGACTACCCTTTTTGTGAACAGAAAAATCCATTAACATACATCTCTAGCAGATTAGATCATAACAGTAAAATTCAAAATGGCCGCCATGTTGACGTTATATGCAGATATCAACCAAACATCCCAGTGAGAGTACACTTATTTTTTTATTATTAACTAGACTTTATACGAACTAAAAATATCAATTAAAATGCTGTTATAACAAAATACATTCTTTCATGTATTTGCAAATGTGTGATAATGGATGGCAGCACATCAGAGATAATGTTTTAAAATGATTACAATTTTGCCAATGGTAGGCTTATGCAAAATTACAGCAATTAGAAAACATTTAAATTTCAACTTTATTTGACTGCAAATGTACTAGCATTTGGCACATTGACTTTCTATCACCTGTTTACAAGCACAAGCTCTAGTGCAAGACATTCTTGCTTTTTTGCATGAGCAGCGAAAGGTTCTACAACCATGGCGGCAGGTGCAATGGGTTACATCAATGGCAAGGTTTAGGGATAGGATCCAAACTCAGGAGAGTGGGATGCAAAAGTTCTCCATCAAGTTGCCAAGGTATCATAAATCTCCCTGATATTGAAATACTTCCGTATTTCTGCCGTTCCTGCCATTAACCACAGGTTGTTGGATTATACATGGTCGCAGTGAGAAACTAACAGTAGAAGCACATCAGTGTCCCTTGCGGACACAACAATAGTCTCAGAATTATCGTGGTTGCCTTCGATGATTGTCTTTGATGCTCATCAGTGAATCCCCCCTGCAACAGCAATCTCCTAATCGGGGGGTGCTTGTGCCAACATCTCACGAGAGAGGAAGTTGGCAAGATCTGCCTTGTTTTCCTGCGATGCCATGAAACTGGACCAACAGGAGGGTACATTTCGGCCTTTAACAGAACGTCTGATATCCTTCTTTGACTTACATCGTCTCTGCCTTTCAGCTGACTTGATAGAGGTTTCACTATACCTATCAAATATGACATCAATTTGGCCATAAGGTTTACCAGTTTGGAATGCCATACAGGCTTTCAAGTGTTAGAGGTTTGTTTTGCTTTGGTACAGTTTAAAATGGAACTGCCACTCTACCATCTTCGATGAGGAGTCTTTCTTTGACAAACTCAGTCACATGTTTTCCCCTAGTGACTTGACATGAAGGAGAGCTTCCTGAATAGCATCAGTTGCCAGGTCCTTGGTACATATGCTGTGAAGGCGTTGAGGTTGTACGTCTTTTGACATGACATGGAACTTTAGTAGTGTGCTTAACATTGCATCTTCTGCTTCATTGTCTCTTTGTTGTCGACCATGCTTAGATTCGTCATGCATTAGACTATCCTGATTAGACTGGTCATACATAGTTTGGGCAGCCATGGCTATGCTTGAACGCAGATTGTATGAAAGTGCCCAGCGACTGAGCGCACTGTTTGTTTTGGTGATTCCAACTATCCCTCCACAAGTTTTCCCTGCCCTGTTCAACCATTCTTGTCCATGGTCAACGCCGACCTTTAGCTGAGCTCTCTCTGTGATCTTTTAACAACAAAATTGTCCTGTTGGACCTTATCAAGCACTGGCTGTGGAAGCTGCATCATGTCTGCCAGATATATTGTACCCAATTTTCGGTCCAAGTCTTGTATTCTACCCCAGACCAGTCGAAGAGTGGTTCAGCCTGTCACATGACGAGATCGGCCAATCACCGCCGTCTTTCAGTTGTTATTTAAATTAGGGGGTAGAATACGAAACTTGGGCCCAATTTTCCGTAGTTATGATGATCGTACCTTATAAAATAAGGCAGCATAGATGAAAAACTATGCACATGACGATCCCAGATCCCTTCACGCTCTGCATGAGTGAAGTGCAGAATAATTTCAACCATCTCCATATACGACCAACAATAGCAGAAATTCACATTTTCTTCTCTTCTTTGTGTCATAAAATCATTTATGGTAGCATTGGCATCTGAATTTTTCAACAGATTTTACAGGTCTCCAAAATTATAACAGTCGGTCAGATGATGCATCAGCTGTGTGTTGAAGTTTGATTCCTCGCAAAACTTCAAAAGATCAGGAAGGATCATGCGCCACAGTGCTTGTACAGTAATTTTGTGAACTCGCATCGCCCTTCTATACTTTTTCCCTTTCAGGACAGCATTTGCAGCACCAGGACCAATACTTCTACTTTCTATCCAAGCTTATTTTGGTCCAGAACCTGCCACGTGGTTCCCAATTGTTGCCAAGAAGGCGAATTTATTATGTAGACTTCCAAGACATTGTATATGGTGTTAGTTGTGGGAAAAAGACCACAAACAAGCACATTGTACTAGGATGTACTCTACATCAAGCCACTAGGTCAAAACAATTCATCACTTTTCCACAGAGCTGGCCACGTTCTGAGCTATGAACAGATTCTACAGATAGACACTGGTCCATATCACAGTCTGACAGGATGTGACACAGCATCTTACTTTTTTGGGAAGTCCAAACAGGCAACATGGTGCAAATTTCAGCAGCACTATAACCTGTTGGCAACACTAAGAGAGGGCGAACTCACAGACCTGAAACTTCATGACACAGAGAAGTTTGTGTGCAGAATGTACAATTTTGATCAGGTTGACACCACAGATGAAGTGCGTACTGCATTGTTGGTCAAGGCAAGCAAACCTGAACACATGCCCCCAGCAAGTAATGCATAATGCTTCCATCTGATGCGTCCCATTATCAAGCACTTGTGTGGAAGCAAGCCATTTGCGCAGACCCAGCCATTCCCCAGCCACCAGAAATGGGATGGCAAATTGATGGAGAACTCTTCAAACCTACTCTCTTGAGTTTGGATCCTATTTCTAAACCTTGCCATGATGTAACCCATTGCACCTGTCGCACTGGTTGTAGAACCTTTCGCTGCTCATGCAAATAAGCAAGAATGTCTTGCTCTAGAGCTTGTGCTTGTTAAGAGATGATAGATAGTCAATGTGCCAATTGCTAGTACATGTGCGATCAAAAACAGTTGAAATTTAAATGTTTTGTAATTGCTGTAATTTTGTGTAGGGCCTACCATTGGCAAAATGGTAGTCATTTTAAAACATTATCTCTAATGTGCTGCCGGCCATCTATTATCACACATTTGCAAATACATGAAAGAATGTATTTTGTTTTAACAGTATTGTAATTTATGTTTTAGTTCATATAAAGTCTATTTAATAATAATTAGAGATAAAAAGTAAGTGTACTCTCACTGGGATGTTTGGTTGATAGCCGCATATAACGTCAACATGGCGGCCATTTTAATTTTTACTGCTTTGTTTTTTTTATAAAGTCATGATCTAATCTGCTTGAGATGTAGGTCCTATGTTAATGGATATTTCTGTTCATAAAAAGTGTAGTCATTGTTTTAAAGATAAGTTTACCTCACTGGGGATGTTTTATTGATAACTGCATTTAGCATCGAAATGGCGTCAAAATGGCGGTCATTTTAAATGTTAATTTTTTGCCTTTTCTTAATAAAGTGATTCAATGGGCTTGACATATATGGTATATGACGTGTCCGTTTTTAAACAGTATATTAAATTTTAATGTTTAAAAAAAGTAAACTTCACTGGGGATGTGTTGTTGATAGCCGCATTTAGCGTCTAAATGGCGGCCATTTTGAATGTTGATTTTCGGTCCTTAAAATCCAAATTTGAGTTTGCCAACATCGATATTCGTATTCAGTAGATTCAAGTTAGGTAAAATGGCCATGTTGGCAGTTTGTACTAAAAAACGCCTCAGTCATTCACTTTTTAAAATCTGCTTCTAGTCTATGACATCATAAACTACAGTCAGTAGGCCTAATCTAAATACTTGTCCAATGTATCATCAGATACATTTGTATGTGTAAAAATTATTTCTAACAGAGCGATTTCTATCGTGATAGCCATACCAATTATGTTGTGATACCAAGTATTTTCAGTGGGTGGCCCAACTGATTGTTTTTAAGGTAGACTACAAAGGGGCATCGCATACATGGTAAAATTGTACGAAAATCGCTCTGTATTTAATAAACTGTTTTACTTAGACTAAATATACGGTGTGAGACAATACCCTAACAAAATTACTCAACTTACCGACTGTCAACGCATGCGGCTTCCACAGGAGACCACGGGTGAAATTTTGGACACCCTTTCCTTGCTATAAACCAATTAACGTGTTTTCAAGTTTAAGCCTTTAACCGCCGTTGCCGCATATATTCGGGTTTTCATTTCTTATTAGCACATTAAGTACCACCTTTTGAACATTTTAAAAATAAAATGTGACATCAATCAGCAATATTTGAAAACAGTTGACCTCATTTTGTCAAATCTGAATAATTTTCACTCACTTGAAGTTGTGGATCGCGTCAGCGAGACACAACTTCAAGTGGATGAAAATTCAAATTGAATAGTTTGGCGGTTAAAGGGTTAATTTCAAAATTACATTACATGCCAAATGGTCTAACTTGAAAATACTCACATCAATTTCGCGTAATTGTCATCTTTATACTATTGATGGAAGACTGGAAAATAGTATTTGGAAAATATCATACAAAATTATTACCGTTAATATTACTGCATCACATTTTTTCAGGTTGGCTGTATGACACCACAAGAGATTACAACATACCATTCTTTATATCCGGCTTTGTGATTTTGACGGGGGCTGTATGTGTATCAGTTATTATTATAACAAGGTTTACTTGTGGACGCAAATAAAATACTAAATGCTCATCAGAAAATGAATATCAACCTGAATATATCAATCAGAAGAGTCCTGATATATTTAAAACATAAAGTTGGAGTTCCACTGTACAAGCAAACTCCAAGATGGCCGCCAGTGATGACATTCTTTGCGTTTTGCTTTTTAAAATGCTACCGGAAGTGAACAAGATATATATTCTTCCAACGTGTTGTAGGCCTATTCTCTCTTGGTGACTCCATGTAAATCAATGTAATTAGCCCTCTCAATGCGGGGATCGATTTTAGGCGTCAAAATCTGACGTCTATATACGTCAGCATATGACGTCTAAAGTCGTCTCTCGCACTGAAAAAGTAAAATATCCATAATGGCTATAGAAAGAGCAAACTAAAACATTTATGATGATTTTAAATAAACGAAACTTTGGTCTCTTGGTTTATATAAAATATTTCAGCGCTTTAAGGTTTACCGGGGTAGCACATCGTTTCGTTCTATTTTCCGTTTATTTGAAGCTAGAATGTCTCCCGAAATTCCCAGCTTCAAATAACGTCTTTTTTAATATTTATAAACATTCAACAGCTCCCAATTTGAATTATTTGATTAATAGCTGAATGGCTACCACAAAATATTTTATCAGTGTCAGTATTTAGTTTGTAAATTGCTTGAAAATGCATCTTATATATACACGGTGCCTGTAACACTGGGGTTAGTACAGCGTATGTTTAACCAACAGTACGGTACCATACTCTATGAACAGTGCAGGTTTATACCCGTAGAGTATTCCGTAGAGGAATACATAGGCCTATTCCAGCGAACAGTCACATTGACCCAATGCTAGTTTAATTCTGGCCCACCGTCTTCGACGCTGGTCCAGCATTAAGCCAGCATATCTTGTTTTCTGGGATATCTTGTCAGTTTTACAATGTTTACGATTCGCCCAGCGATTCGCCGTAATTTACCACCTACAGTCAGTGAGTGAGCGATATCAGGGAAGGCAAACACACCAGTGATAGTGCTACCACTTTCCTATCACAAAGCAATTAATACCAATGGTTACGCCCAGTATTACACTGTTTCCTTTGATGTCAAACCAATTTAAATATAATGTTTAATTCGTTGACCTTTGTAGGCCCTATTGCAGACTCGTTTGTTTCTTTTTCATTCATTTAAAGCTGCAATTGTTAACGCAATTTCCAGCATTAAATAACAAAAAAAACATTTCAAAATTGTAAAATTTGACACATCAATATTAATTATTTATAGCATTTTTATTTGGCTTCAAACTTGTTGCAATATATACATAGGCCTACAGATCTAGCAGGAGAAGGGTAATTAGATAAAGTTGTATATACTGATGTATACTGATGATAATCCACAGGCTTTGAAATAATTGTTCATGTAAAAATAAATGTGCTAAGTTACATACGCATTATGCGTGGTCTAATATGCTTTAATATAAAGGGCGTAATGAAATGACGCAAGATTAGATATTAACAAGACGTTCTAGATAGTCTGTTGTCATGGTCATGCATAACGCGCCTTACATGTAAAAGAGCAATGTAAAATATTACTTTTTTGAATAAGTTATGATTTGTTGCGTCTCATTATTGGTGGTGTTCCCATCATTGATTTAATTAAAATTTCTATTCTGAAATAACAATTAGTTGCTTATGTAAAACTGGTGATAAATTTGTCTATGTTACATCACGATTGCAAAAAAGACCGATATACGTTGAATATTAGTCTCAATTAGGAAAATATATTTTTTAGAATTATTACGGTTACTGAGGAAAGAGTTTAGTTGGATAAAAAACATCCTACTCCATACATGAATGAGATGAATATGCCTACTGTATCTAACAAAGGGTAAATAGTAGGCCTACGCCGCTTAAATCTGCTATGTGTTATATTTGACTTGGCTTGGCTACAGGTATAATTAAAATTTCGGAAGCTCTTAATATAAATTGTAGATGTATTTTTGCAATAAGTTCGTCAGGCGTTTATATTAACCATCGACAGTGGATAGTATACATGTGTATCAAATATAACAGGGGGGGGGGGTCAATTTTATAGGTATGAAAAGTCATTGATACAATAACCGAATAACGCTGTTTTAAATACACATTTAAAACTGCGTTTTTCCAATCTAACGTCTAAAATAAATAAAATAATATTACCTCTTAATCTTCAATATTTATATACCATGCGGAGGGTTGATAGACAAATATTAGTTAATACAAGTAGTAAGCAAATTTTAACTAAGAAAGTTACTTAAAATAACTTAATAGATTAAACTGGATAGATTAAATCTTTAGAGGGTTAAACCTTTTTTTCTGAATTTTGTTTCAATATTTGCTCGTAGTTTGCATCTGTCATACTATTGAGACGTCCCCCTGCGTTGCAACTGCGTGCGTTATTACAAACTTAATAACTGTAGTCAGGGCTTGCCATATATAACAGTGGGACACTGAACACTCCAGCTTTGCGTTCACTGTTCTGTTCACACTGGATCCAGACTGAGTTCAAAATGTGCGACGAGGAATCTGCGGAGCTAGTGAAAATTTTCACCAACACAGACAGAGATGGGAACGGTACGTTGGAATTTGCTGAAGTTCAGCTGGCTCTGAAATGTCAGGGATACACGGACAAGCAGATTAGGGTGAGTTCGAGTTTATTCAAAGAAGAGTGTGCTTGACTTTTAAGCGCCAAATTATTCAATTGGAATTCTCGTCCACTTGAAGTTGTGTCTCGCTAACGCGATCCACAACTTCAAGTGAGTGAAAATTCTTCAGATTTGACAAAATGTAAGTCAATTATTTTCAAATTATTGATGATTGATGTAACGTTTTATCTTCAACATGTTTAAAAGCTGATATGCAATATGTTGATACAAAATGTAAAAAACGAATATAATCCGTAGGCTACCGGATGGTTTAGAGATCAAGGCCGTCATTCTTAAAGCTGTCAGCTCAGATTTTAGGCATGGCATTGGTCAGGATGGCCAGTTTGACCCATCACCCGACTAAGATTAGTCGATTTGAGAACGTCGGCCTTGATCTATTCATTTTAAATCTTCAGTCACTTGAGTTTGTGTCTCGCTACCGCGATCCATAAAGTCAAGTGACTGGAAATTACACGGATTTGTGAAATTTTAATCACAACATATCGTTTCCTTGGATATGCATCTGCCACTTTACAAAGTGGCAGATACACCCTTTCATATCTAAGGAGACGAATTTTATATCACTTTCAGACTTTTAAGACATACTTCACTTTCACAAGCTGATTTAACAAACAGAGAAAAACAGAGAAATTACTTTAGTCGACTTCAGGAAAATTAAAGACGTTTCTGGTGTTCATTTTTAATGAGCGATGGATGTGTAAAGAAACTGTTGCATATTACCAAGAATATTATATATTCTTGATATTATTTAAATCAGCATACTATTCCGATTCGTGCTGCTACAATGTAGGTTCGTATAGCAACAATTCCGACAAGGGTTAAGTATTGCATTGAGGTAAAATCAATGTTGGTTTAACGTTAGTACAGCGTCTACGACGTTGAAAAAACGTTAATCCCACATTGCTTCAACGTGGCCTTCGCGACAGCGGCTATTTTTATTCTTAGCGAGGGTCTCCCAGCCATGCAATTTGTGTCTGCTTATAGTATGGTCTCAACTAAAAAAAGTAACCGAATTTAATTCGGATTCGATATGCATATTTAAAATACACGCACCAACAACCAGAAATAAAATAATCACTTATTATATTCAGTAACCTTTTATGTCCAGAAATTTTTCAACACAATGGACGCTGATGGGGATCATAAGATCACACTGGAGGAGTTCCTGGCCGCGCTGAAGAGGGCGACGCCAGAAGAAATCAGGTAATCTAATAGCACTTAAAAAACCAGAAGAAATCAGGTAATCTAAGGGGTGGACCATTTAATACCAGGGGGAGGGGGGGGGGGTATGTTTTTTCTTCCTAACCAAATTATTTTTCTCCTTCCAACAAGAAAACAAAACTTTTTTTTTTCTCCATGATAAAAAACAAACAATTTTTTTCCTGAGATATCACAGACAAACTTTTTTTTCCAGGACATGTTTAAAGATCCATTCAACTGTGAAACGGGCATGCGTGGGACGGTGACATGTAGGCCTACAGTAGTCTATTGAGTGCAGGCTGACTGCATTAATATCAGCAACTAAACTGATTACAAGATACTTCTCAAACGAGACGTTGACCCAATGCTGTTTTAATGTTAGGCCAAAGTCTGCGACGCTGGCCCAACATTGAACCAACAGTGGCGGAGTGTACAATGTTTGAGGGGGTACTAGGATGATTGCTAGTAGTATTACTTTTTGCCCCCATCCGGGGAGGGTCATTAGGGATCTATTCCGTCTGTTGAATGCTGTACGGCATTGTATGGAAGCACTAGTCTACAGCAATCATCCAAAGGAAGCTGCAGCTGCCTAGTATCTGGCCATAATCTTCAGGCGGTATTGCAGTGCCGTACCGTGGTTCCTCTGCTCAACAACGGAGCAATACAGCACCCGCATCAGTGCAGGCGCTGGTGTAGACCGTGGTAGCTTTAAATAACCGGCAATAGAGTGTTTGATATTAGGTCTCTCACGGGGGATGAATGGAGTTACCCTTCCTATTGTTACTCTGGGGACTATCCAACCCGAAGATAGCGGAGCTGTGCGAAATGCCACGGAGTTTCAGCATTAAATTGCATAGCTAAACCCAAGTCTCCGGCCCTCTGGGGGTTAATCCCCTAGGCATGTCTAGAACCCCTTATCTGGCGAGCGAAGGAAAACTCTCTCAATAACCCACCATGCCCTATCACCCCCACCCTCACATCATCATCTGTAGGCCTACATCGTTCATCTCATACAACGTTTTTATGTATTTCAATATCCCTTAAAAGACCATTTGTGCCGAAAAGTGAAGTAAAACAATGATTTACTACTTCTACTACTACAATGTTTGAGGAAAAACTGTCCTGTCAATACACATTCGCGAGGTCAGCTGTTTTGCAATCCCACAGTAGTAAGTAAGTCAGTTAGCTTGCAAACTCAACGCCAGGCTAAAAGCCAGGGCTAAGAGCTTTGGTGGAATTATTTACTCATATATGTCGCTCAATTATATATGGACTTGCTATGATTTGGGAACTTGCTCTTATTCTGGCGGTGGGTATGAAACACATATTTTAGTATTACTATGATATAGGGCCTTGGC
The DNA here is from genome assembly GCA_964017125.1 of Flabesymbios commensalis. Taxonomy (NCBI): domain Eukaryota; kingdom Metazoa; phylum Annelida; class Polychaeta; order Terebellida; family Flabelligeridae; genus Flabesymbios; species Flabesymbios commensalis. The sequence goes on along the minus strand of OZ024916.1, from coordinate 49,701,978 downwards.
CTACCCACGGGCGATATTGCATTCTTGTGGACCCATGTCCTGCAAGTTTTGACAGTTGATTAGACCTAAATTAATCCTATAAAATAAAAGGCATGTGCTATTTATCATGCTGATTCCAGTGTGCCTGTATAACCTGTATAATACCTATACGCATTAATTTTTGCCTTTCTTTGTCAGTTTCCGGCAGATTTGGAAAGATTTGAAGGCTGTCAACAATCTATTTTTTCTTACACATAAATGAAACAATTTTTTTTTTCACACACTTTATAGAGCAAACTATTTTTTTTTGCCAATTTTGTGAACAAATTATTTTTCTACGAAAAAAACATACCCCCCCCCCTCTGGTATTAAATGGCTGGCCCCTAATAGCCATTAATATACCAGACGAAATCAGGTAATCTAATAGCAATTAATAGACCAGAACAAATCAGGTAATCTAATAGCCCTTATAGACCAGAAGAAATCAGGTAATCTAATAGCACTTAATAGACTAGAACAAATCAGGTAATCTAATAGCCATTAATATACCAGACGAAATCATGTAATCTAATAGCACTTAATAGACCAGACGAAATCAGGTAATCTAATAGCACTTAATAAACCAGAAGAAATCAGGTAATCTAATAGCACTTAATAGACCAGAACAAATCAGGTAATCTAATAGCCCTTATAGACCAGAAGAAATCAGGTAATCTAATAGCCCTTAATAGACCAGAATAAATCAGGTAATCTAATAGCCCTTAATAGACCAGAATAAATCAGGTAATCTAATAGCCCTTAATAGACCAGAATAAATCAGGTAATCTAATAGCCCTTAATAGACCAGAATAAATCAGGTAATCTAATAGCCATTAATATACCAGACGAAATCAGGTAATCTAATAGCACTTAATAGACCAGAAGAAATCAGGTAATCTAATAGCACTTAATAGACCAGAACAAATCAGGTAATCTAATAGCCCTTATAGACCAGAAGAAATCAGGTAATCTAATAGCACTTAATAGACCAGACGAAATCAGATAATCTAATCGCTCCTAATAGACCAGAACAAATCAGGTAATCTAATAGCACTTAATAGACCAGAAAAAATCAGGTAATCTAATAGCACTTACAGACCAGACGAAATCAGGTAATCTAATAGCACTTAAAAGACCAGACGAAATCAGGTAATCTAATCGCACTTAATAGACCAGAACAAATCAGGTAATCTAATAGCCCTTATAGACCAGAAGAAATCAGGTAATCTAATAGCACCTAATAGACCAGAAGAAATCAGGTAATCTAATAGCACTTAATGACCAGAAAAAATCAGGTAATCCAATAGCCCTTAATGACCAGAAGAAATCAGGTAATCTAATAGCACTTAATGACCAGAAGAAATCAGGTAATCTAATAGCACTTAATAGAGCAGAAGAAATCGGGTAATATACCTATTTGACCAGAAATTCGGTAATCTAATAGCCCTAATAACAGGAATCCTTCACGATTATACAAGCTTTTACCCCTTATCCTGCTACCGCGACCCACAACCTCAAGTGGTTGAAAATTACTCATATTTGTTTAATTTGACAGCAAACATTGACAAATCTTGATGTTTAAACTCACATTTCATTCTCAATATCAGTGATTTGGTCGACTAATAAAACAGATTAAAAACGACTATAGTCGTGATCAACAGGATAAGAGTTAACCAATGATAACGTGTGCTGATCTGTCAGGTTTTCCACAAGATCGCTGGCCCAGCATTACCACAACATCGGGTCAACGTCTAGTGTTTGCTGGGACTTCCATGTATTATACTTTCAAGAGCTACTGATTGATTGTGTGGTGAATTAGCCCATCCACCGCTAAAAACGAACATAGTCGCTTTTTATCCGTTTTATTAGTCGACAAAATCAATATTATTGCGATCGAAATGGGTATCTAAATGACAAAATGTGCAAAGGTCTGGTCTCAAATTAAACAAATATGATTAATTTTCACCTTAGCCCTTATCCTGCTACATTAAATAATATAAATTGTCAGCCACTTGAAGTTGTGGATCGCCACAGCGATCCACAACTTCAAGTGGCTGAAAATTAGTCATATTTGTATTATTTGAGCACAACTGTTTGCAAATGTTGATGTTTTGACTCACATTTCGTTTCCAGTATCAGTGATTTGATCGACCGTTAAGATTGGTTAATTAACCCTTTCAAGCCTGACTTTACCATTGTCAGCTACATCCACTACAAGCCGCGAATTTCTGTCACAATTCTCGACTTGTAGTGGATGAAGATGACTTGAAGTGGGGTGGAAAATAAAGAAAATTGTCGTGTATTGGTAAACTAGTTTCATTGCAATTTTTGTTCTAAAACCCTTGGTTGTAGGGAGATTAGGTCTGTTTGAGGGATGTAAAACGATACTTTAATGCATCGTGAGGGCTCAAAGGGTTAAAATTGAGAATAGTCGTGATCAGCAGGCTAAGCACGACAACATTCGTCTCAAGCCTTTTTATTGAACCTTCGAGCGCGAAAATGTAAAGAAAAAAATAGCATTTAAATGTTAGATGTACACATTTTTGATTCAAATTGTACATGCATCAGTAATTTTAACCCTCTTGATGTTGTGGATCGCGGTAGCAAGACACAACTTCAAGTGGGTGAAAATTTAAATTATTTCATTGAACGCCTTAAGGGTGAAGGCGTTCTTGTTTCAATAATACTTTATATATTAGTTGAAATGATGCTTAGAGTTGTGTCTGGCTACCGCGACTCACAACTCCAAGTGGATAAAACTGACGTTAGGGGCCTACTCATATTCGGGAGAGCACGCATTTGCACATCTTGCTGTTCAAACGAAGCCTACATAATTATATATCATTCCCAATAATCATGATTTAACACCCTAATAAAGCAAATTGGGAGCGACAATAATCGTGCTTAACGCTTTAAGGGTTAAGACGAATGGGTTAAGACGAAAGGGTTAAGCCCAGCAAACATGAGACATTGGCACAACGTTGATGTACTGTTGACCCAATGTCAACGACGTTGGCCCAACAGTAAGCTAACGTTGAGCCAATGTCTCATGTTTGCTGAGAGCCATCATGTTTATTTTTACTAATTATAGCCTACAGAATGTAGAATAATCTATGTTATGACTACCCGTGTTCCTTAATTATCACAGAGAAGCCAAGCTGCGGGAGGTGTTTCTACATTTCGACAAAAACCGAGACGGAACGATAGACAAGACGGAGCTGAAGGAGGTATTTGAGGAAATGGGTCGATCCTTCAGTGAAGACGAGATCAAGAAAATGATGGATATGGCCGATGCCGACCAGGACGGCTCGCTGGATTATGAGGAATTCGTCAACCATTTCTTGGCACACATGTAGCTACCTCAAATCTGTACGTAGCCAGGCATAGACGGAACCCTCTGGACTGAACCGGAGGCCGTGTCACCGGATGCGCGTCAAAATACGTCACGTGAGATTCCCATTAACGTTTAAAATGTGTATCATTATTTAAATGACCCATTTACGGACAGCCTGGAGGGCTTAGTTAGTTACATAATATTAGTCATTTACAGTATATATCAACCATTTCAAGATAGGGACTATAATTATTTGAATATTTAACAGTGTGGACGGGGCATGCTGGAAAATCTTACGAAAGGAATGACCACTTAAATTTATGAATAACAGCCAAGTCTATACCAGCAAACACGAGACGTTGATCCAATTCTTGTCTAACCCTTGAATAATTCCAATTTAATAATTTGGCGGTTAAAGGGTTAATAATGACAATATCTCGACTAACTGCACTATTGTGTGAGTAGTTTATAGTTCTATGTTTTTATTGTAATTTTGTAACAGATAGATGTTTTAAATCTTCGTCCTAAACATCCCAGCAGACACAAGACGCTGATCCAATGTTGTTTTAACTAAAACATTGTTTCTGATGGGACAGCTCGGGCACAATTACCCGAACGAACCTCGTACGGAAAAAAATGAAATGCTCCCAAAATCGTTAGTTTCGCATTCGTATAAAAACCATCTTCCCCTACAAGACTCGCTACTCATGAGGTCGCAGACGACCCAGCTGTGTGAAACCTTGCTGCCGGGAAGATGATAATAACGAGCATATTAATATTGTAGAGTGTGGCAGAGATATAAAAGATACCACGTTGAACAAGTCAAACGTTGTCTCTATGCTGTGGCAGTTTGTGGTGTTTATCAGTATAATCATAAAACATGAATATATTAACCCTTTGCCTGCTGATCACGATAATAATCGTTTTTAATCCGTTTTATTAGCCGATTAAACCACAGTAATCGGGAATAAAATGATTGTTTAAACATCAATATTTGCATTTTTTTATGTCAAATAATACAAATATCAGTAATTTTCAGTCACTAGAAGTTGTGGGTCGCGGTAGCGATACACACCTTCAAGTGGCTGACAATTTAAATTGTTTAATTTAGCAGGATAAGGGTTAATTGCTTATATTTTCACAATATTGTCATTGCTAAATGAAGGCTATACTGCATATTTTGTTGATTTTTTGAAGTTGAAAATGCAGTGACCAATACAATTATCACTATTAATCATGTTAATCATGTTAATAGGAGTATACAAGTTCAATGTGAAAAAAAACTTTATTTATACAGACAGATAGACAGCCATTGCATACTTACTTGTCATAAAAATTATAGATATGTTTTATGTTGAATAATAATTAAAAAAATGTAGACAAAGATTGTTTTTAATGGTTTTATTAATATGTCGCTCTTTAAATTCACAGTATAAAATGATTCCAATGACAAATAATGATTGATATCAATAAAACATACCTATTACAATACCATTACTTACCAACACTTCAACTTGTACCCCCCAGCAATTTAATAGGCTGTGTGTAATAATAATAATAATAATAATAATAATAATAATAATAATAATAATAATAATAATAATAATAATAATAATAATAATAATAATAATAATAATAATAATAATAATAATAATAATAATAATGGTTTATTCAGTGTACATATTATAGTAACGATAATGTTAAAAAACAAATACAGTGATATTGTATAAAAATAAAGTAGCATTGTATAAATAATAGTACACTTGGTTGGGACTGGACAGATGTTATACATCTTTTTGTCAGCCCCCACCAGTAAAAGTTCTCGCTAGAGAACATTATTTTACACTTCAATTGACAATATATAATAAGTATGTAAAAAAATAATAATTAAACCGCAGTCACTCCTTACGATTGTATGCATTTAGCGCATATGCACTGAAAATGCCAAGAGCATGTTGAGTCGTTGGAAGTATTTTGTGAAAAATTAAAAAAAACATTACATTTTTTACATTATTTATACAATGAGACGTTTTTGTGATACATCTGACATCGTTTGTTATTTGTTCCACAAGTTATATATCCGATTAGAAAAACTTCGTCTGAATGCCTCTTTCTTAAACATAGGCTGATTTAGCCGGAAACTTTCTGTGGAGCTACGGTTCTGTCTGGGGTTATCATGGCTGAAGCTAACAAATTTTGTGAGGTCCAAATCATAAATTCGGTGTAGACATTTACAAAAGAATATGACATCATTTTGATCATGTCTTAAAGATAGTGGAGCTAAGTGTAAGTGGAAAAGTCTTTCATTATATTCAGCTTTCGAGTAACCACATTTATATCGCGTCATTGTTCTCTGCACTCTCTCTATTGATTTAGTGTACTTTTGTTTTTTGGTGTGTATATAATGATATTATTTTGAAAACAAAATTCATTTCATAATGAATAATAACAAGTAGGACATGCAAAATGAAAATGTTTTGTGTTTTTATAAAACAAACTATAACTATTGCTAAAACTCAAATCATACATAAACTGAAACAGAATATAATAAAGTATTGCACAACTGTGTACTTTTACTATGAATTACTATCTGATTGCACCTCTCTCAAAGTCTGATCCTTCATAATACGTCTGAGTATTTTACCATTTGAGCTTTTGGGAATAATGTCGACAAAGCGTACACCTCCTCGCAATCGTTTGTACTGCGAAACTTGCTCTGAAATGGAAGAAAAAAACTTTCAGCTCTATTTTGAAAATATTGAGATGAATTGCTGGCCGGAATTATTCCGCCAGAACTTTTGGTCATTGTCACCAGTAAAGAAGAGACGCTGACCAAATGTCGGACCAGCGTCGTGTTTCATTTTGAAAAGATTTCAGAGTGGCCGAGGCTGCCGTAGCTGAGCAGTAAGCAGACAGACTGGCCTCAACCGATTAACATCCGGTGGAAATCTAGCAAACCACACAATGTCCATCTTTACCCCTTGTAACACTGAAATATGTTTGTATAAACCATAGAGATCAACGTTTTAATTGAAATCATCATATATATCTTTAGTTAGCTCTTTCCGCTTCGTTTGAATACCTATGTGATGAGATTACGGCTATTATAATTCCATTAATTCTTTGAGTGTGGGGGTCGACCTTAGACGTTAGAATCTGATATCAAAAGTATACACTCTTAAAGGGACAAGCCCAGGTCTAAAATCATCAAAAAATCGGTGACTTTAGTTTGGCTTATTAATATGACCATATGATGTAAACATGTCCATAGACTAGAACTGCAAAAGTTTTTTTATTTTTTAAGCTGTGCATTCACCAGACTAGTTATAGAGACGAAATTCCTGACTTCTAATTATTGACAACCATGTCAAAAATAAGAAATACGGGAATTTCGTCTCTTTATCTAGCCTAACTGGAGAATGCGCAGCAGAAAAAATTAAAAACTTCTACAGTTCTAGTCTATGGACATGTTTACATCATATGGTCATATTATTAAGCTAAAATAAAATCATCGATTTTTTGATGATTTTAGATCTTGGCATGTCCCTTTAACAATATAGGTTCTTTAGAATGAACTCTTTAGTACTATTTCCACGCAACCCCCTGCGAACCATTTCAGGGTTCTCCTGGGGTGTCATGGTAATAGTAGGCACTACTGACAGATTCTTTTTAAAGAACCTATTTTGTTTAAAGTGTAAAGTCCCCGAGCTGACAAGGTTAAGATAAGACATTATCCTACCTGAGATGTAATCCTGAACCTGTTTCTCTGTGAGGGTTTCTGCTTCCCTGACAATGTACGCTCTTGGTAGCTCTCCCGCCTGCTCATCAGGAATACTTGTCACTCCTACATCTGACACCAGAGGGTGCTTAATTAGCAGTCCTTCCAGCTCAGAGGGCGACACCTGGTGATTTATAAGAACATTACAAGGAATCAGAATCATTTATTTGGAATCACAATGTATACATCGTATTAGCTCATACATAGTAGGCCCTATAACAACTTTGAACATTTCAAACACAAAAAACATACATCATCATCTTAGTAAAACAGTTCAATTAAAGTACATAAAGTCTCCGGGTATGGTTATCCCTGTTTGTTAATGGATGGTATGTTTTTAATGTTATGTGTTACATATGGGGGCCTGTATTCAGATTCCTGACACAGCTTGATTTAAAGGTAAAGGTGGCTAGCTTGTAGTTTGGAAAGGTTTTGAGGATCTGATAACACTTTTCTTGGGTAATAAAATGTATTTCGTATTCGACTTTGCTCACGCAATAACGACGATGACGCTCTTCAGCTGGGGACGAGATCGTCAGAATCAGCGCGGGGATCAACTTTAGTCGTCAGAATCTAACGTCTAAAGTCGATCCCCACACTGTTTTAGAAGGAATATTTCCATTGTCCATAGACCCATAACACAGGTATTCAAATGAATCGGAAAGACCTAACTAAGGCATTTATGCTGACTTCAAAAAAACCCTTTGGTTGCGATGTGTTTTACAAATTAATTCAGCTCTTTAAGGGTTAAAAATGATTGGTATATGAGAATGCATAAGTGAGAATCTCTCTTATGTATTTCTGCTATTTCCCAAGATTAAAAGTGGTTTGTCTGTGAGTTCACATTGACATGTCGATGATATTCTCTGGGTTTTGCCACAGCAAATGAATATTATTTATGCTAGCCATGCATGATGAGAAGAAAAATAATATCTGCCTAAACAAGGTCACCCCCTTTGGTTGCTGGACTATGGGACATAATTGTATGTCCTTCGTCAATTTAAATCATTCTAAACAAGTTTGTTGATCCCGTAACGTCATTAAAGGGTACAGATTTTTTAAAATAATTTGTGCTAACCCTAATAATATAAAGTCAAGTTTCTCTGAAAGACAAACTAATTTACTTTGAATGGCTTTGATTTGAATTGTAGATGATTAGCCCTTACAGCGCGGGGATCGACTGTAGTCGTCAGAATCTGACGTCTGTAGACGTCAGATTCTGACGACTAAAGTCTATCCCCGCGCTGTAAAGAGTAAAACTATTTATAAAGGCCGTAGACCGATAACACAAGTATTCAAATGAATCAGAAAGAGCTAACTAAGACATTTATGAAGATTTAAAATTAAAAAAAACCTTTGATTGCGATGGTTTTTTTTTACAAATTAATTCAGCGCTTTAAGGGTTAATAGCAGTCTGTGTGCATCAAAATAAGTTGTCCGCTGTCATAATACTGGTATTATTATAATGAGTCAGATTTTAAAAATCCATTATATTCACAGCCAACATAAATATAATGGAAAATTCGAAATCGCTAATGATGCCAGCAGTACTGTAACAGATCGTTACATTATCCACAGACACGAGACCTAGACCTTATGTCGTTTCAATGCTGGGTCATCGTCGTAGACGATGGTACATCATTAAAACAACATTGAGTAAACATTTCGTGTTGCTAGGCAAGCATTTCAATCATTAGTATAACGTGAATATTTCTGCCATTATTACTTGGGTGACTCTATGCGGGATAGAGTGGTTATGATAATCATTATAATGGGACTCACCTGAAACGAGTTGTACTTGATGAGCTCTTTTAAGCGATCCACCACAAATATGTAGCCGTCTTCATCATAATAGCCGACGTCACCTATTAGAAGAAAAACAATCCAAACCCAATGTTAGATCAAAATTTTACGAGCAAGAAATAAAAAGAGCAATTAGACATTTTAAAAATAACAAAAGTTAAAATAGACGAAATTCTTAATGAATATCTAATAAACTCAACCTTTGATTGTATTAAATTATATACAAAGCTGTAAAATGTAATTATAAGTTGTGGTATTATTCCCGAAGAATGGAGCATTGGCATAATAAAACCATTGTATAAAGATAAAGGGTCAAAACTGACCCAAATAATTTCCGTGGTATTAAATCATTAGCTGTTTGCCAAAGTGTAATAAATTAAAAAATGTTGTAATAAATTACAAACGACCTAAGCATAGTTATAAAAAATGAAAGATAACAAAAGCCCATATGCATTGTCCTTCAATCCAATTGAAATAACTACTGAATAACGGGATGTAATTTCTGATCCTCTCACGTGATATGTCATTTCGTCAGGGACTAGCGAACTACATTGTACTATGCTAGGCCTACGTGCTCTCAGGAGGCCCTTTTTTATGACAAATTTACCATTTTTTAGTAAATATATATGAATGAAAAAACAATCGTTTCTTAAAATCAAGCAAATACTGCTGGTTTCCTTAATAGTCTAATTCAAATGTATGCAGCAGTAACTGCTTACTTTACAAGTATGCAGTAACCGCAGTAACTGCTCACTTTTTAAGTAAGCAGTTACTGTTGTGTTGTGCCTCTTTAGTGTAATTTAAAGTCAAACTGCAGTAACTGCTTACTTGAAAGTGAGCAGTTACTGCTGTTTGCCTTTGCATCTTTAAACCGCTGACCTGTATGTAGCCACCCGTCAGAATCCAGCATTTCATCAGTGGCCTTCTGGTTGTTCAAATATCCCTTCATACAAAAGGGGACATTGATTATCAGTTCCCCTCTCGTGCCCGGTCCTAGAGCTACCTTAGTTTCTGGATCGCAAACCTGCCACCACATAAAATAGAATGCAACTATTTAGCCGTGTACAAGGTGGACTACTCCTTTAATTAATTATCTAACCGGTCTCTATAACATGTGTTTAATATGACATAATAGTTATTTCGATATATTATCAACTCCGACGTTCTGACTACGTCATAGCTAGAGTTTATCTGAGCAAAAAGAAAAACAAGTGAGGGGGCCACCATTCGATCTCCAAGGGTGGGGGGGGGGTTTTCAGTTTTTGTCGCGGACAAATTATTTATTTCAACCCGACTCGGCGGCGCGCTGAAAATTTCAAATTTTATTACATGTTTATATAAAAAGTTCTTGAAGTAAATTTCACGCAGAGTATGCCCGAAATTAATCAAAAAAAACTTCACACCCTCGCGCGGAAATTGAATGTCTTCGATATTATTCTGACTAATATCCATTGACCATACTACCGGTTCAGGTAGTACATACTACATACTAGCTATGGCTTCGTTGCAGTCAAAATAATTATTCCTGACACAGCTTTGTCCTCGTTGGATTCAAAATTTGCAGAAAAAAAATATTTAATACCCTTTCTCCGCTAATCACGACTTCAGTCGTTTTTATATTAGTTTAATTGCCGATAAATCACTGATATTGGGAATGAAATGAGTGTTTCAACATCAAGATTTTACAAATGCTTGATTTTAAATTAAACAAATGTGGCTAATTTTAGCCACTCGATGTTGTGTAACGCGGTAGCGAGACACAAAATCAAGTGGTTGAAAATATCATTTAATTAACTTAGCAGGCTGAGGGGGAATGCGATATATCTAGCAGACTGAAGGTTACATCTGGTAAATACATTGTATGTCCCAGATACAGCTATAGCTCAGAGGTTTCATGCATACAATGATTTTTTCCAATTTATTTAACCTTTTATTTAACCCTTACAGCGCGGAGATCGACTTTCTGATGTCTAAAATCGCCCTCGTAAGAATCAAAATATTTGTATTGGTCGTAGATCCATAACATAGGTATTCAAATAAAGTGGGAAGAGCTAAGACTTTTATGATGATTACTTTAGTTGCAGTTAAATTCCGCAAGCGTTGAAATTTAATGGAGTATTGCTAAAGTTAGACCATTTGACAGGTAGTGGAATTTCGAGAATAAAGCCGAGTGAAAGCAATGGGATTATTAGTAGAGGAGGAAATCTGAAAAATGACGTTATTTAAGGAGTTGGTTGACACTTAAATTCCTAGAGACAAATAATATATCGTTGGAAAGGTATGAACGTCTAGTTTCATGTAGCGTGAACGGTTTTTGCGGCAAGTTTTTTATAAAACGTGCATTTGTGACGTCATGTCGTGATGGTTGTGACGTCACTTTTTCACCCATTTCTACTGAATATTTATAAGGGTGGATCATTTATCAGCTGCGATATACACATGTTAGTCCGTGGTACAGATAGCAAAAAAATGAGAATTGGTACCAAATGGGGGTACCAAAAAATGTCTCGCTTTTCGTTTAGCCATACATCTGAGGAGTATAAAATGGTATGATGGACCTCTGTAAGTAGTAGCTTAAGGTTAGAAAAAACGCTTTGTTTATATGTACTATTGTATGATTTTGCTGATTCTCTCGCGGTAAATTCCACCATTATGTCATTATGTCATTATGTAAGTGACGAGTATTAAGATGCCTGTGGGGGCATTTCAATGCCGAAGTTCATGCAATGATGACTGAGAAGACAAAAATACACTTTGGTAAAATTAAAAAAAAAATTATTAAGCAAAAATAACCCTTTAAGAAATGCATTTGATCGCAAATGAGAATGCAATTTTTTTTACCTTATTTAAGGTATTTTAATATGCGAAAATAACCCTTTGAGCACTAAAAAATAAAATTCAGACATATCAAGTGAAATTATATGATTTGACTAGGAAATAAGAAATATCTTGATGAATAATCATTACAGATAATATTCATCATACTCAGCAAACACCGACACATCGACACAATATTGGGCCAATATTGGGCCGACGTCATTGACGGTGGGCCAACATTGTGTCGATGTGTCATGTCTGCTGGGTATACAAAGTTACAGACTACAACAACACAGTCATTATAAACACTATGGGAACTGTATATGTGTTATTTATATACAAACGCTTATATTGTAAACTTCAACGTATAAGGTAGTTATTAAAACACGTTTAGAAACCAATTATGTGATGATATTTTTCACTAAAAAATGTAACTGATATAATTAAGTAAACACAATGACTATTACAAATACTTGGCTTGGGACAGATAATGTAACATACTAAAGATAAATCACTAGCTGCAAGTGACATGACACTGTTTGACCGGAATCAAACCGATGCAGATAGACTAAAGTTGACTAAATAATGTGGTCATGGAGCCAATTTTTACAAGCCATACGAATATATGATTATATATTAGTGATATTTAAAAGAAAATAAAGCTGACGTGTCATTTAAAAACATTAACTAACTGTACTTCAATACTTAACTTGCAACAGAGATATATATTGCATACAAGCGATGATTGCATGACTAGCTGCAAATGACAAGCAGCACATGACTAGCTGCAGATGACGGCTTGGCTAGAGAAATAAACATTTTAAAAAGTAATTAGTTTAGGACTAGTTATTATATACGCAATTACATCAGCCTATAATCATGTTAACGACACAGTCACCAACAACAACTACTAAAATTACTGATGAAATCAATCATTTAAACGAATCACAATCTTCCTCTTCATGAGAATCTTGTTCGAGATCTTCGTCTTATTGAACATTGGAGCAGTCTTTCAGAAATCATGCATCTGTACATTTCAGTCCATTGCTTACAAATTGGCAGGGTGACCCTTGGCAATCCCGTTTGTAGGGACGTACAATTGAGGACCATATCTGAAGCTGGAGAGCCACTCATCCACTGCACTGTCAAGTCGCCATTGTCTACTGACAAACCATGCCCGTCTATCCAAGGAAACTTCTCCAAACAGTGTTGCCATATTGCTGTTTGGTGGTTGGCTCTTTTCACCTGAAGACAGAGGCAGAGTGGGAACTCTCTAGAAGCTACAGCTCCTTTCTTGGCTCTGAATAACTCGTAACGTAAATCGTTTACATCACAGCTTGTAGAGCGCAAGGAGTGGAGACTGGAAGCGAATTCCTGTAGTATGGCAAAAAGATCGTCTGGAACAGTCCATTGATGACCAAATCTTCTAAAACATCTTGGAATTTCTTGTTCTCAATCAGTAGTTTCAATCAAATTTTCCATGGCCAGAAAATGAACTTTACTGTGTCGCATCCTGTAAACGAATGCATGCCAATCATCGAGCTGCATAATCCCCTCTCCCTATTGCAGATGCTAGCTTTTTTACATCTATCAGTCTGATCCGTGACTTGCTGGACCTCTGTATGTAGATATTGGAATCGATGTCATTGCAAAATCGCAGACAGAGAAGCAAAATTTCATCAGCTACTAAAATAACTGATTTATAACCCGAAGCATACTTGGCATGCAAAAGACTGTGAGCATTTGGTTCTTCTTAAGTTTTCAACTCTCAAGCCTCTACTGCGACTTCATGCGTGATTTTGAAACATTTTTCATCACATGTTAACTTTAAAACTTTTGAACCCAATCTTTCTCGTATGCGTTTTTTATTCTGTGGGCAGGCAATATTTGAGTAAATTGTAAACATCACTGGACCCTCTGCTCAGTCTCTCTGCATCCTTTATTGACTGATCCATTTAAACATCAAGCACAACTCCTTGGCTAGAACCTGCTGCTTGTAGAACCAACGAGAATAAATGATCAGACACTTCAGAAAATTTATGATTCTCACCAGGTAGTTTGTGTATGAGTGACATTCCATCAATGATGGTCAGTGGTGGCAATGAGACAGATTCTGTTGCAGACACCTTTTCTTCAAGTCTTTTTGCTAATATAGCCTTGTTAGTTTTTTTCATAGTACCATCACAGTTGGCTAGGGACCATGGTATAGGACCAAGACGGGACTGGAACGTTTCATATGCAGCATTCCCAATTTGTTGAGCATATATAGAAGATCACTCGTCACATCACACTTGCAAGTCCGGCAAGATCACCTGGTGTCTCAGAGAAAGGATTTGTCCCGCTGTTTTCTAATAAATCAATGACTATCTGAACGTCTGACTCATTTTTTTTAATGCGAGTTGATTGAAAATCGTGGTGACTCAGCCTTGAGCTCAGCTGGTCCATGATGCTACGAAGTTGCCTCAGACATGTGCTACTGTATTCTGCATTTACATTGTACTTCTGAGCGTAGTTGCAGGTTTCAAGCTTGTTCATAGTCTCTTCAATTGTTTGATCAATTGTAACTTCCCCAAAGGGGTTGTGTTCTGACCTCTGAACTGATAGCCCTCCCTGCGGGTGTTCATATAAAAATGGATGATATTTAGGTAGGCTTGTCATTTGAGAATAGTAGATGAGAATATAACGTGCATAGTTTTGTCGAACATATGCAAAGCAACAAGGGATTATAAGGTGAAGCTGCCAATTGCCCTCTCTCGATACACTGATCAGACCAAGAACTATATCCACTGTGTCAAGGAGAGACATCCAGAATGATGCTACATGGCCACTTTGTTTTCTTCGATTTTTAAAATATGTGTTGTACAGCATAACTATGCGAGTACAAGATTTGTTTTGAATGACTTCATTCAGACGACTTGTCCTTCATTATTAAGACAACCACATTCATATATGGCAGATCATCAGGGTGATTGTCCTCTAGCCATGAATGAAATCATTTCCACATTAGTGCTTTATATATTATTTTATGCAGTCGACCACCATGGTTGCATTGTTTGCCATCTAGTACACTGCCAACTGATCCTTCTGCAATAATACCAGATTCAATTGCTGCATCACGCAAACCTGCATCTCCGAATCTCTTGTCAATAACTGCTAATAAAGTGCAAATGGTGTGGAAGACACCAAGCCGAAGAACTATGTGGCTAAATTGTTGTGGTTGTTTCCATATCACTTCAGCTGCTTTCGCATACAAAGCCTGATCGAAAACACATATCACCTCTTCAATATGGAGGATTTTTGTGATGTTCTGTACTTGGCACAGCTCCTCATACACGGTAGATATGTTAGTAGCAGGTCCACGGATTGCTGGAAGGTAGTCCAGTGTCTTTTGAAAAACTAATGTTGTTTCTTGTTAGATTATTGAATCCTGTCCATGAACTCACGATCTGATTGTTTGTATCACACCGACGTAACAATCTACTAGTCAGCCTACCTGTGACTAATACAAGCTTAATTAATTTGCTCGGACCGACAGACGGACGGACGACGGACTAACGGTAGACGAACGGACGAACAATGAGAGGGGAGACAGGCAGATGGACAGATGGAAAATCCGTCTACATGATGCTTCTGGTAGCAGGTAGGCTGAAGAGGCATACAACTATGTATAAACACTCTTTATTATAGATTTTTCATATACTTAACAATGGCGAAAGTGGAAAAATTATAAAATCGCTATATTTTTAAAAAGCTACTCTTTTCAGATGTCCATCATACATTTTTGACATGTCCTAGGCATGTCTAAGAAGGTGTAAAATTTTGGTTTGGTACTTCCGAGTGGTACCAACATTTGGTCTGTATCACAGACTATGTAGATGACGTTCAATATCCTGCATTTGTATAAATAATAGAGTAAAGGCCTAGGTTGTCACAAAAAAATGACATACATGTTTTGTACATATGACATCACTTGATTTTATGCATCAGGCGTGAAGCTTTTGTTTTACATGCTTTAATATTTTTTTTAATAACATAACATAACATTTTTTAGTTTCATGTACGATATGCACGTGATCCTAGACCAATTAATATAACGTACATCTGTATCACAACAGCATGGCCGCAACGTCAAGTTTACGTGAATTGAATAAGAGAGGCACGATAGCCCATAATATTGCAAATCTTTTTTGTCGATATTTGATTTTTTATGATCAAGTAAATGAAATAAATCGGGCTTTAGGCCACTTTTGTGCACATATAGGCTAAACTGGGCCAGGAGAACCTCCTGAGGATGGTGAGATGATTGAGATGACACTGTCCTCCAGACACAGGATTCGAAATTCGAGCCCTGGCGGTCTGAGGCCGAGCACGCTACCTCTCGGTCACGGAGGCTCCCCACAATACTGACTTTCACACGTGGTTGGGGAAGAAACATTTTTGTTTCTTTGAAACCGCCGAGACCGGGAACCGAGCCCCGAACTCTGGCGTGAAAGGCAGCGGTGCTAACCACTACCCTAGGGCCCCCGCCCTTATGATCAAGTAAGATATACCGCTTGATTTTTTTATGTTAAAATATTTTTTATTTTTTTTATTATCGAAGTCATTTCGTGTTCGAATATAAGTGCATGTCTTTTTCTTAAAATATTTTTTGTGTTGGAATATAAGTGCATGCACCTGTTTTAGAAAACTAAGTGCATCTTCAAATATATATGCATTCACGTTTATGCGCGGGGATACGGTACCATAATCAGGATAAATGAGCGCCCGCCTGCCTTGAGCATAATATTAACATCCACGATATTGTTTCTGAGATACCACTATTCAGTGCAAAAGTCATATGGAATCCAATGTTGACTCACATGATGTCATTTCATAACAGTTTAGCTTCACATTTAGTCCGTAATAACAGACTCTGTGTGCGATACAGAGTCTGTAATCATTGCCATTCGTAAAGTTGTACCCCAAAAATCCGGTGCGCCAACGATTGATTGCGCAATGAATTCAAGCGTCACTGTTTGATCAAGTACTTTTATTTTATAATGACAGATTTGCATCTGATTCGAATAATGCCTGACCGTGGGGATTTAAACGCCAGTCTTTATAGGTGAATTTATCATTTGAACAGGGTAATTACCCTGGCATTTTTTATGAAATTATTGATCTCAGCGTACACTGGCTACCAGCATACATACATTTTTGCTATGTTCTCCAGCTCTGAAGCTAACCCTTGAGAACCTTGCGTCAAACTCGGACTACGTTACATTATAGCCAGGCATAATATTGAAACATGTGGACCCACAGTATTTTTTGTACCTAAAATGTGAAAACTTGTATACATGGGGTTTCCCATATGCCGGATCGAATGGTGCCCGTTAACAAAACAGCAAATCATCGAAAAACATGCAAAATGGCCGCCAAATCCTAGATGGCCGCAACGCAATCAGAATAAAATCATCATTTTTATTTTGGCTTCTTGATATGTCAATAATATGTCAACATGTCCATAGGCTAAAGTTTTTTTTACATTTTGTGTTGCGCGTTTACCAGTTAAACGAGAAATAAGGACGAGATTTAACTTCGGACATGCATGTCTAAAATAAGAAATACGAGAATAACTGATAAATGTGGCACACTTGCTACTTTGCCATGTAACAAGACAAGTTAATAGTACAGTATTTAAACGACACGACCTCACACAAATTGCAACAGAAACAAACTCAACTGTTTTATTCTCATCAAAGTGTCCTGTATAACATATCAGAAGTCTTAAGTGATTAAATTGGTGGAAAGCATTGAAATCGATGATGATATTTTCCCCCATTACCACTCATGTTAAAAAGGCTTTGTATGGATGTATGCATGTATTCTTATATGATGCCCACACAAATGGCTCAAAACTAATCACAATCTATAAGAATCTGTTAATTTATACATGCAACATTAATCTGGAAGCGGTACAGTACATGATTGAAAGGGAGTTCACCACAAATTTAAATTATTTCGTCAGAATGTTTTAAAAATATAAAATAAAAACAAATAACGTTTAAAAATGTGTGATCAAGGAAAGTCATTCAAGTCCAGTTATTTGACACATTTATGTTACACTATTTCATTCACATATTTTTGTGTCCACTGTTATTAATATTTTTTCATAATATTTCATCGTGCTGCATTTTTGTTCGTATTTAATATCATTGTATGAACTATAACCATTTGCCTCCTGGTAACATTATTTGATGCCTTAGTCTGCTGTGGATGACGTTTATTTTCAAAACGTTGTGATGAAAAAAGATACATATTGGACTAATTAATTTTTTGCCAAAATTGTTCTCACTTTTTCGTTTATGTAATAAATTAAATGATTATTCATTTTTTTTTACAAAATATGCGCATTATTGATGCGCTTTGTGAAACACCGTTTAATGCCATACTAGTTTATTTTATTTTATAAATTACGAGCTTTCTGCTGCCACGCAAGCCCAATCCACAATGTTATCAAATGTATTCAATTAGAATTTGACAGGACATTGTATGTATCAGAATCTGTGCTCAAAAATGGAAAAGATTAAAACAGCAGACTACAGGGAGAATATATGCACTGGAATTCAAAACATACGTTTGCTATTTAATTTGACATAGATTATTTTCCAATGATTAACGGTATCCCATACAAGAAAATATCAGGAAATGGCCACAAAAGAAGCTTAGAAAAGATAGATGACTATTTAAGCATAGAAGGAATACAAAAATACCATGTTGTCATATGTAACACTGATTTATCTGAATATAACTTGGGTATCAACAGCGAAAAAAGTAACGGTAACAAAGAGAGGTACACAGTAGACAACAAGAATGAGAGGTGGTAGAAAGAGATTGCAACCACAGTATGGGAAATCAAAGGAAAAAAGGGCCGGAAAATAAATTGTAGCAACATTGACTAAAGAAATATAAATATGAAAGTAAAGCAAATTGCCTGACAGACAAAGTGAGATAGGAGTGTAAGGAAAAAAAAAAGATTTAGAATACATCAGCGGGAAAAATAGCGAAAAGAGAACAGGTAGAATAATAGTAAAAATAAGACCGGAAATAACTGTAAAAATTGATTTATTATTAGTATAATTAATCTGGACGGATACATGATAGGCCTATATTACCCACTGTCTCTGAAAGCTGTCTCTTAAAGATTATGTATGCCTGGACATGTATATTAGGTGTAGTCGAGGTATATTGTAAAGGGGATATTTTGACTTCAATCTTCCGTGATAAGTAAGGGATTGAATGTATTTGATGTAATTTGAACACAAAATCTCTATCGCAATGGTCCTGTACTTCAGTTTGAAATTGTCGAGTCAATGCAGGATTCTAGTACCAGATAATCATATTTGCGACGGCTGAAGTGTTAGATATTTTTGTAATATATTTTATACAGACCCTTACAGAGTTCTTGTAAGAATGCACTGGTATATTCTCAATAATAAAATCGTACCAATTTATCTATTAAAATACGTATATAACACTGCTAGAACGTGGCTCGTTATCCCACCATAAAATAGTCAAATATGTTGGAAGGGTATGGTTAAGAAACAGTGTTTTAAAATACTTTCCACCACTCGAATCACTTAAGCCTTTTTTTAGGTTAGAGAAGACGTATTTATGAGTATGAAAACAACAGTCAGAAATTATGTTGCCATTTGCGTGAGGTTTGGCCATTATTTAAAACACAGCGACTATCCTAAAATATGAACTAGAAGATCATAAAAACGATGAATGAACATCCAACCAATCTGAATCCAGTCTTCAAAAATACACAATGTCTGATCTTCAAGTAAGGTTATATGTGTTGGGCATTCCTAATATAAACATTGTTGAAAATATCAAATTATGTTTATTATAAGGTTGTCTTGTTTCTTCAAAACGCTTATAGACTTAGTCAGCATAGACTTGGTCACATTCATATCAGTCACGCTGAATTAAACGTAGAGAAACATTATCTAGAAGTATTTAGAAAAGCACTGGTAATCTTATCAATACAATGCGATCATGGTCCTGTTTAAATAATGTGTTAGTACGAGCTATATGTTTGAAACGTGGCTAGAACTCCTAATAAAAGATGGTCAGAGGGTAGGGTAAAGAAACAGCATTTTAAAATACTTCCAACCACTCGAATCACTTAAGACTTTTTTTTGGTTAAAGAACACCTATTATTGAGTAAAAAAAACACTGTCGGACATTCTTTTGCAATTTGTGTGAGGTTATGCCATTATTCGGCACAGCTTGACTGTACTATAAAATTTAAAAGATTTCCACAATTCTAATGTTCACATATTAAGGACATATAAAGAAGCGAAAATACAATTTTAGCTTGATTGTGTAGCTTTAACGTGTCACGATATTTCAGTTTATGGTCAAGATATTGAACGTATATTATTAGATTATAATTTAATAATTAATTGTCATAATGAGGCATTATAATGTCAGTATATAGCATTATATAGCAATACCAGTAGCCTACAATGTGGCCTCATAATAGAAGGATGTGGCATTATAATATCACGATCTGTAATATTAATGTGAGAATATAGCATTGTTAGATCAGGATATGGCAGTATAACATCACTCTGTGGCGTTTTTTGTCAAGAAATGACATTTTTATGTCAGGATGTGGCATTTTAATGTCATTATATGCCATTATATGGCACTGTATGGTAAGTGGACGATATTTTAATGTGAATATATGAAATCATATGAGATCATACCATCTGTGGCATTTTTTGTCAAGAAATGACATTTTTATGTCAGGATGTGGGGCAGTGTATAGTCAGGGGAGGACATTATTTTATCAGGACAAGTAATTTGTATTCATGCATGGTATAACTTAGCATTATAATGTGGGGAGTCAGGCTGTGCTAACAACAGGTTAAAAGGAAAAAAAAAAACTGCAATTGGAATGTTGATGCCTAGCGACCTTTAACGACATGTTATGTGTGTGTCTCAAAAACCATGATAACTCATTTTTACTAATAAATAAGAATATACTGGTCAGGTACTTCTACTGAGTCACAATAAATCGGTAGGATTAATACAATATGATAATTAACCCCATCCTATGTTAATGCATCCGCATTAAGGCCTATTTCAAGCGTATAACCATACTAATATAATGTTCTAAGGGAATGCTTAGACATTAAAACTATTAGAAATACCTTACTGTTTCTGAATTTAATGGTTACTTGTGAGAGAATCCACTCAAACTGATAATGTGAACAAAATCGACACAGAATGGTGACCGCAAAACAAGCAACACATGATTTCCACCCCTACCACCCATGTGTAGTATTACTTTTTTTGGGAGACATCACACGTCA
Organism: Flabesymbios commensalis; assembly: GCA_964017125.1. Lineage (NCBI taxonomy): Eukaryota > Metazoa > Annelida > Polychaeta > Terebellida > Flabelligeridae > Flabesymbios > Flabesymbios commensalis. Next base: position 49,680,863 of record OZ024916.1, on the reverse strand, counting down.
CATAATAACTTTGTTAGAGCGTGTGGTTGATCTCCGCGTATCGATACCTTCAGCATCAATCTATACAAAATTGCAATTACACTTCTTAAACCCCTTTGTGCACTCTTGTCCAATTTGCTGCAATTCCAGGTGAATGGCAATTCAACTTGGAAGTTGGGAGAAGGTTAATAAACAAAAGTACAGTAACTGTTTATGGTCCAGTAGAAAAACACATATGTTTTTTGGGCGGTTTTAGATTACAAATCGACGACATTTGTATTGCGCCTGCTATAATAGACCTATTTTATTTTATTATTTTTAATGTATTTTCGAGCACAGGTCATTTTTATTATGTTACAATAATGGCATGTTTTTGTTCCTTCCTCTGTGCAAATATTGAACATTTAGCTAAATCTGTTTATGATTTCACCCATTTTACTCAAGTGATATTAAAATCGATATAATAATGTTGTCATAATTATGTTGGCATTAATCGCTGCGTATTTTATTTATTTGAGGTAGGCTTTGTCGGCACAATTCCCGCTTCAAATGAATGCAAAATACCCATACTTTTTAAATTAGACGTGTTATAGTTTAAAAATAATGGTTTACTAGAGAAAAAATTATGTCCATCACTACATTTGATAATTCTCAATCAATATTTCTAGTGGAAAATCAGTTAAAAACGCTCCAAAGCGTCACCCGCAATGGTAGAATTAATTACAAGGGCGACCATGTTGGATATATTGATATTTATGTTGATAAACACAATATAATAAGATCTATACGGATCTATACTCCATGGGCTTAAAAATAATCTCAAAAAAAGACATTTTGGGTTAAACAACGAGATAGTTAGTTACGTACGGCATATTATTCATATCACTCAAACAATATGACGGAAATCTTGGATTTGTATAAAGAAAAGACCTGATAAAATTCCTTCTCGTACCTCAAATCCTGGGTGAACACACAATAAATTATCTTCAAAGTGATGAAGTGCATGGGGTGTACCCTTGGTTTTTCGAATAATGGCGTTACCGTGATAGCGGCCATCTTGAATTAAAAACAGACACAAGGTAGATTTTAAGGATTTTTCGGCATTCGTCTGGGTGGATGCCCCGGTATAATTCCTGAAAAACAGCTCTTAGTATCCTCGGTTACGTAAATTATCCATTTCTTTGCTTAAATTGGATTTTTTTGGGGGTTTAATTTATCACAGAATCTATTGGTTCCATTTTGTCAACAGGATCCTTGTCAGCAAATTTCAAATAACACGATTTAACACATAGTTCCCCCCAAAATAGTGAGTAAACAGCCGTTCTATCTATTACTTATTAGTCAGGGCCCTTTTTCGAAATTTCTGACTTGGTAAGGCATTTTTTAGTAGAATTTGGCATGCAGCTGTTATTACACAATTTGGAAACGCTGATTCCAAATCTGCCCCATGCCAAGCTATATTTTATGTTTTTCATACTCAAAATTAAAAAACAAAATGGCCGCCAAAATTAGTGAAAATGTCACAACTTTACATCTCGGCTCGGCTTACAATGAACATAAAAACATCATTTCGGTGTATTAAAACCCACCTGAGCAGCATACTTAAAGTCCCCTGAATGTCACCATGTGTGTTTGCCGCTAGAGGGCAAAATCCAAAATGGCCGCCACTGCAGGACAATGTGCTATAACTTTGCTTCCAAAAAACGTAGAGATGTGTTTTTGGTGTCTACATATAGGTTTCTCACACCCGAGAAACTCAGAGCCGTGATAACATCTATTATCAATATTTCACAAAGTTATGGGGGAAAAACAAATGCTGCGCCAGGAAAACGACACATCGTAGGCCAGTGTAATAATAAAGATTTATTTAATAAAATCATTATTTCACATTTAGAAGCCGAGGGAAACAGACGTAATATCTGGCATGTTGTAAAAATGTTTAGACTATTGACAAAAAATATTTTATGATTGTTGATCACTGTCCGGCACTAGATAACCTGTCGCTCACCATATATCCGTTCTAAACCTATTAGTATGTGGCCTATGTGATAGCCACCTGCATCGTGCTTTTACAGTACCGTAAGGAAGAAAGCAATAATTTAAATGTGCGTTGGCCATGGGTGGCACCCTCCTGCCCATGCCCTGTACTAGGGTTAGGCAAAACATGAAGTTAATCCATCAAGATGGTCTGCATAACCATGGCAATAATGACACACATACATGTTCCGTTCCTAATGAGACTAGAAGTCGTTCAAATTTAACAATTTATGATTCTAGTAACTAGGTATATTGTGCTGGTTAAAACGTACACATCACATAAAGATTATGTTTCTCAATCGGATTGACAATTTACATAATCATGATAACAGTATCATCCTAATTGTTATATTTTTGATCAGAATAGATACCGTACAAAAGCTTGGTAATGCGCTGATAACACAGTTTTCAGAAATAATTGAACGAATAAAGTCCCAACCATCGGCTCAGAGATCCACACAAAACCGTAATGTAGGCTACACATATTTATACTCCCCTAACTTGAATGAGGTAGATGATATCACCATTAATAACTATGATAAAATACAGTTACACGATATCGGAAATCTGTAATTTGGTGCAAAAGTTGACATATATATGTTTTGGTTGAGGGCACGCTAGGGTAATGTTGAAAAAACTGACGATGTATTTATTTTATAAATATAGTATGAACATGCACCATCTTCAGAAGATGTTAGTAACTAGCTTAGTCTTGGCAACTAAATGCTACAGAGTGTCATGAACAAGTCACCAAAGATTATTGGGTACACTATTGGAACAAGATATGATGCAGAATGTGGTAATTAGGGCAATAATACCGTTCGTAGCACGATCAGGATGCTTTTTATGAAGATTAACATAAAATACAGAAACTTTCTAGATATAGTCGCGATATGGTAGAATGTATGAGGAATCAGTAGGTTCTGGTCATGCATGCTTCTAATCAGATATAAGCTCTCACTCTCACATAATATACAATACCCCAACAGGTTGAGTTGTGTCTTGAAGTGGTATGGGAACGACCACCCTATCTTGCAGGAAGAGGTATCAATGTTAAAGACAATAAGTCTTACCATATATAAAGTTATGAAATTATCTGATGGACGTAATGATATTTAGGTCCCTAATAACTATATGTCTCCTCCAGACATAGTAGATTAATTGGCAACGAAATGCTATAGAGTGTCATGAACAAGTCACCAAGGATTATTGGGTACACTATTGCAACAGGATATGATGCAGAATATGTGGTAGTTGGGGCAATAATAGCGTTCGTAGCACGATCAGGATGTTTTTATGAAGATTAACATAAAATACAGAAACTTTCTAGATGTGATCGTGATATGGTAGAATGTATGAGGAATCAGTAGGTTCTGGTCATGCATGCTTCTAATCAGATATACGCTGTCACTCTCATATAATATACAATACCCCAACAGGTTCAGTTGTGTCTTGAAGTGGTATGGGAACGACCACCCTATTTTTCAAGAAGAGGTATCAATGGTCAAGACAATAGGTCTTACCATATATAAAGTGATTAAATAATATGATGGACGTGAAGATATTTAGGTCCCTACTAACTATATGTCTCCTCCAGATATAGTAGATTAATTATCACTCATACAGAGTATGTATTACTTATCTATTATATTCTTTTGTAATAAACATTGATCATCTAATAATCTATGCAAGACACATGTATCCTATATCAGAAACATTTCCATGCACACTGCATGTTATCTCAGATGTATATATAACAGATAAAGTACACACACAGGGGGGAGGGCAATACAGTTTCAGTTTAATGTTCAAATTCACCACTTTTGGTAAAGAACAATGCCATACAACTATTCAATGAATACTGGTATTTAAGTGTGAAAAATACTGAGGTACATAATGGGACGCTAAATGTTTTTACGGCAATCAGATACTGACAATGTGGTAGTCGTAGGAACTGATGTAAACTTGCTCATTCTGCTTTCGAAACGTTCTCATCATAGCAATGCCTAGCTGTGTAAACCTAGAACTGATGATATTTATCGTACCACTCAACCGTTTCAATTGCTTACACAACACCAGCACATCAATTCTAAAAGAAAGACATTTAAATTAATTCATAAACACCCAGAACTAGAATTTAAGCCAATTGGAGTATTTCAATGTATCCTCTTCGTCAATAACCCCTGCCACAAAAAGTGGATATTGTTTCCGTTGTATTTTAGGCCTGTTTAGCAATAAATACAGCTCTGGCCAGATAACAATATATTAAACATCTATGAGATTGTGGTTGGAGCTTCATTGATGGACAGCTGCAACTAGTCCTCGTGTAAAAGCTTCCTGCTCAACCTGAAGAACTATCACATTTAGTTTGATTAGGTATGAATTAGGACCACGAGAAAGTAGCCAATGGCTACATCAATTCCGTAGCTGCACAGATATCTGATCAATATATAGATGAGGGTGACTATACTAGCATTATCATTATGCAAGATGATGGCATTCATGCAAATCTGAAATATACACAGCAAGCCTATGTAGCTACAGTGATGAAAGTAACACATGCTACTTTTGTGCAATTTCCTCATGGTTAATGTGTTGTTTTTAAATAATCATATTTTTTGCATTCTCCGGAACTACATTTAACATGGAAGTTGCGTTTTTTGATGCTGTGTAATTTTTTGTATCAGAAAGCTATATAAGCGCCAAAAATAACTTCCTACGACATTTAGAAAAATGGTTATAGTACTTGCTGTATAATTGGCGGCCATCTTGGATTTTTCCCTGAAACTACATGTAATATAAAAGTTAGAGGTTATTACTGTATTGTACTTGATTTATTGGTATTAAAAACCTCTATTTAGCCACCAAAAACAACTTTCTATGACTTTTAGAAAAAAACGTTATGGTACTTTCTGTATTATTGGCGGCCATGTTGTAATTTTTGCGTGATAGTTGACCAGGTCTTGGAAGATGAAATTCCTCAAAACAAAAATGTTATTTTGAACACGAAAGTCAAGTTTGTGTGTCCGCTGTGCACCCAGACATGATGTATAATCATGATAATTGAGACTTTATCTGCTATTTTGGCGGCCATTTTGTTTTGCAATTTTGAAGGGGAAAAACTGAAAAAACAGCTTGGCATGGGGCAGATTTGGAATCAGCATATCCGAATTGTGTGAAAACAACTGCATGACAAATTCTACTAAGAAATGCCTTAAAAACTTTAAGAATGCCTCTTTTTGAATAATGGGCCTTGACTATATAGATACACAAGTAATGAGGTGATTTATTGTATGAAAGATAATTGAAAATAAATTGATGTCTTTGTTGCCTTCAAGTCGTGTCAGACATAACACTAATGCTCTTGCACTAATTGACGGATCTAAGATTTGACTGACAGGAAGCGCCTATCATATATCTGACTCAGTCAGCCTCCTTTGTATACTGTCTAGAGGGGTCTGAGGCATGCTCTTCGGGAAATTGTTAAATTTAATTAAGACTTCACATGATGCATTCTAGCGCATATTTCAACACAAATATGGCCTGGTCCAACATAAGGGCAACATTGGGTCAACGTCTTGTGTATGCTGGGGTATGCCAAGCGAGTCGTGAAGATGCACCTAGTGATAAATGGTTGTTAAATCAAAGGTAAGCTTGATAAAAACGGAAAACTATGACGTCATAAAAGAGCGTTGTATTTACCATATGATTATTTTGACGTTACTATCGCAAGCTCACGAAAATGTAGAGATAAATACCTTTTCAATGATATATTACCAGGGTCTACGTAATCAGAATTAAATATATAACACACAACTTTATTCTCTACAATATTTCGCGTGCATTATTTTTCTAAAACAATATATTCGCTTGTATCAAAGACTAATGTAATTTTATGGTCATTAAATGTGTATTTACGACATATTGAATATATACAACTATTACCAGGTATTCGTAGTCTGTGCTGAAACATTAAGAATCGACACCGCATCATACTAATACTGAGCAGTGGCTTGAACAGGACCCCTATTTCGCAGTTTATCTGGCCAATTTGGTTCATAAAATGACGTCATTGCCATAGCGACATGACGTCACAAACGTACGTTTGAGAAAAAATCGACCACGTACGGCAAAAACGGTATACGCCACCATAAACTAGAGACTTAAACCTTTCCCGTGATATATATTTCATCTTTAGGAATTTAAGTGTCAACTCAACTCCAAAAATGGGACCATTCCTCCTGTACTATATAGAGGAGCGTCATAAATTGAAATTTACTACATATCAAATGGTCTAACTTTTAAAGTACATAATTTTTTTTTGAAATGTTCGGGTAATTGAAAACCACTGATCAGACTAGACAATTATGCTTGCCGAATTTCTTGACAATCGCGTGAGCAATTAGCGAAAAACGTGCAACGCAAAAGTGACAGACTTAAAAAAACTTTTACTTTATGAGGGTTTATATAAATTATTTGAGCGCTTATAAGGGCTGGGTGATTAATTTTTAACACAATTAAAGTGACAATAATCTGAATATGCTGTGCTTTAAGTTGTTTTCTTTATAATTTGAAAATAATGCTGCGTAAATATAGATGTACTTACCTTTAATTTACAGCCTGCAAATGGATGGCCAACTGATCCAGCAGGAACGGGTCCACCACTAAATGACTCCGGGGGGCTTATACAGAGCAGAACACCCTCACTCATGCCGTACGCTGTCAACAAATAAATGAAAGGAATAGGGTTTTAGACCACCTTTGTGCACATACATAGACTAAACTGGGCCAGGAGAACCTCCTGAGGATGGTGAGATAACACTGCCCTCCAGACACAGGATTCTAAATTCGATAAGTAAAGAGTAGATTTAACTGATTAACCTCGGCTCAGAATATTGAGATTTACTATTCAATTATGTAATTATTACATATAGTCCATGGGCTCACCGTAGACCCCCCTTCCCCCAGATGGATTTTTGTTGACACCAATTTTCTTGTTTGGTATCTCCTACAAACATTCCTAGGTGTTTACATTTTTAAAATTATTGGATGAATGTGTCAGAGCACTTCAAACCCACCTACCGTGAGTTACACCTAATTACCGCTAAACGCCATACATAAAATGAATTGGTTTCATTTAAACAATGTCACATGCCATATTAAAATTACCAGAATACGACAGGAAAACCAGCTGAGGCACTTTCAAGGCACCAGAAAATACTGCTTGTGAAATTAATTTTCATGAATATTGGATGAGAATTGACTGAGCAAACAGCAAAAATCATTCACGACGGATTGGATTCTGTGTATGCCTTTCGTATTAATCGAGATGGCCATCTCGACCAATTCGTAGTCTTCAATATATCGTAACTTGTACGAGAAACGGGCTTAATTCCGTTTATAAGATACTGAGCGGTCTCACCGTTTCTGAATTTCATCTTCTTGTTGCTCATAATGCCCCTCATCAGTCCTTCTAAGGCTGGAGTAATGGGAGCCGTACCCACTATCACCGACTGTACGTGAGAGAGGTCAATCTGCTTGACCAGGTCAGACTTGGTCATCATCACCATGACGGGGGGCACAAGCTGAAGATGTGTGACCTAGTAAAACACAAACAATAGAACTAACCTTCTACTACTTTATCATGTTTATTGTGACCTAGTAAAACACAAATAATGCAATTAACCTTGTACTACTTTATCTTGTTTATTGTGACGTAGTAAAACACAAATAACATAATTAACCTTGTACTACTGTATCATATTTATTGTGAGCTAGTAAAACAAAAATAGCAAAATTAACCTTGTACTACTTTATCATGTTTATTGTGACATAGTAAAACACAAATAACAGAATTAATCTTGTACTACTTTATCATGTTTATTGTGATCAAGTAAAACACAAATAACAAAATTAACCTTGTACTACATGTACTTTATCATGTTTATTGTGACCTAGTAAAACATAAATACCATAATTAACCTTGTACTACTTGATCATGTTTATTGTGACCTAGTGAAACACAGATAACAGAATTCACCTTGTACTATTTTCCATGTTTATTGTGACCTAGTAAAACATAAATAACATAAATAACCTTGTACTACTTTATCATGTTTATTGTACAACTACTTCTTATGTGAAATATTGTGGCGCTCAGCCAGCCCAGCCCCAATGTCCCGTGTGTCACGAGATATACCCCTACCTTGTATTCAACAATCAAATGTAAATAATTGTCGAGATGAAAGCGAGGCATTATGATGACTGTCTGACTGAACGACAACCCTCCCACAAGAATAGCAGCGCCGTAGACATGGGCCAAGGGCTGATATAGAATGGTGATATCCAGGGCCGCTTTCACCTCATGAGAACTGAAAAAAATAAATACCTTTCATCTCAATTCAATTCAGTTATTTGGTGTACCAGATACAATATTGACAACAATTATTTTGATAACATGTCAAATGACATGATGTTATATGCATAAGTACATAATATAATTAATCATATACTATTATTCCATAAACGTACATCTGAGAGTGAAAGTAAACCGGACTAATTTGAGCATCTGCATGTAGTTCCCACCTAAAAATATTAACCCTTACAGCGCTGAAATATTACAATATAAACCATGGACAACAGAGGTTTTTTTGTTAATTTGAAATCACCATAAATCATCTTAATCAGCTCCTTTCGCATCACTTGAATGCCTATGTTATGGGTTTACGGCCATTGTGAATATTTTGCTCTTTCAGGGAATCGACTTTAGACGTCAGAGGTCAGATTCTGACGTCTAAAGTTGACCCCTGTGCTGTAAGGGTTAACACGTTTCTATTTCCACCGTATAATCATTCAGTCAGAAGTGTGAAGCGACACCAAACTCGAAACTCTACTGTTAGTTAAATGTAAAACTTTAAATTAACGTCTGTCGTGTTATAATCAGACCTACTAAAACATATAATTTGCACATTTGATCAACATTAGTCAATGATGTGAAGATGGTACGAAGAAGCAGTTGAAACAAATGAAAATAGCTGCCGCATTGTTTTGTCCAAATGTATAAATATTGTCAGATTTATGCACTATAGGCAAAAGAGCAAAAGAACTATTTTTTATAATGTTATTATAAAAAATAGTTCATCTGTTCTTCTGGCAATTTACTTGTCTGACCTAAAAATGCGAAATTATGCTTCATGTGAGATATATACCTACCATAATGCACTGAGACCGTCCAGCATTGTGCAATGCCTCAGTAACACTGCTTTTGGTGGTCCTGTTGTACCACTGGAGAAGTAAATTGCAGCAACATCCTGCCAGCGGTCTATGTGAGGAAGGGGTGCAATGGCTTCCCCACGTGGAATGTCTCTGTCCAGTATAGACCAAGGTATGCAGCCGGTGTGTGGCTCAGTGGTGAATATGTACTGCAAAAAAACACATCTTATTTTATTTAAAGGTTGTTTTTGTTAATAACATACGACATTAGTGGGAATCCTAGCCAAAACGTGTGGTAAATTAACAAAAACTTTAATTAAAATCTTAATTATATAACGCTTTACTTTATAATTGGGATAATATGTACACCTCCGTGCAAAGCAAAACGGCAATATCTGCTTACCTGTAAAGTAAGCAGATACTGCCTTTTGGCTTTGCAGAGCAGTACAGTAATTAAATAGATCATTAACCATTTAACCACCGTTCACCATGTTATTCTTGTTTGTTCATTTTATTTTATGTTATTTTATTTTATTAGCAAATTAAATACCAGTGTGTTAAAGATAAAAAATGTCATCAATCAGAAATATTTCAAAATCGTTGACCTCCATTTTATAAATTCAAAAAATTAATATGAGTGAAAATTCTGTTAAAACTTTTAAAGGTTTAAAAACATATTGCTATGTCGTCCCCTTGTAGCTAAAGTGTCATATCTGCCAGTCAAATGAGTGGCAAATATGACACCTTAGTTCCCATCGAACAATATACTGACATAGAAACCAGTCTTTAAGAACAGACTCAGCCTTTTCAATATTACGCACTAAGACACTTAGTGTAAACATATTTTATTAACAATTGAAGCAATACAAATGTAATCTGGGCTTCTCTTGCGATAAAAGTAAAAATAATTGTTGCATGATATGTAAACAAAGTGGTATGGTATTGCTGCAGAAAAACCATTATACATTAAATCATTGATATACAGAATCTAGAATAGTTATGGCAATTATTATAAAATCCATAACAAATAATTCAGCAGGTTGAATCGGTTGGTGGCAATAACATATTCTTGTGTAGTCTGATTTATTATAGAGTTGTTTATACCATTACTGATGCCATACAAAAGCACATGAACAATAAATTCATAATTATTATGCAGAAAAAATCAAATAAAATATACGTCTATAGGAGCAATGTATAGTGGGCATTCGTGAATAAAATGAGACGTTGTCTCTGGGAGACCACATTCACAGTTGTTATTCTCTATGATATTCATATCAAATAAATGTTGTCGCAATTCGCTGCATCTCATCCATAAGCGTGCCATTATTATGTTGAACTGTCGGTTTCCAAGATAATAATATGGGTTACAATTGGTTTATGTTTTGTCAAGTGCGTTCTCATTGGCAGTTTTTCAAGATGTTTAAACTTTTCTTCCAGATTGTACAGACACTTATGCATGTTATATATTTAATTTGGGTGATGGAAAAAATCCATTGAACTATGATCACACAAGGCCCGAATTTGCTCACATAAGGTGTGGTAGACGCCCAGCTGAACAGATAATTCAAATTGAGAGATGTCTATTTTTTTTAGAAAAATAAATATTTGTCGTCATTCAAAGCTGGAAAATGCGTCATTTTGCAGATTTATCAGCTCATAATAACACTTAAAGCGCTGAAATATTTGTGTACAAACCAAAGTGTTTTTTTCAGTTTGAAATCATCAGAAATGTATTGGTTGGCTCTTTTCGCTTCATTTGAATACACACGGAGCCCACGGCCATTAAAAACAGTTTACGCTTTAATTGCGGGGATCGACTTGAGACGTCAGAATCTCACGTCTACATACGTCAGTTTCTGACGTCTAAAGTCGATCCTTGTGCTGTAAGTGTTAAGCAAGTATATAATAAGATGTAACCCCCCTACATGTAATTAGCCGATCACATATTATTCTATATACTCAAACGCAAAATATAATACTAGATACAGAATCCTTTTTATTGTAAATATAAATCAATAAATAATACAGTGTTATCAAAGACCATGTACAATAAGATGGTCGACTTTCGGATTTCACCATACAAAAGCGTGTAATACATTATGCAGTGCTGCCCCCTTTTAACGGGAGTTGAAACTACGCTTTGGCAAGTGTATCATCATATAAAACAAGTGATAATATCACCACCTTGACATCAAAATAAAAATAATGTTTTTCTAGGTTTGACAGTTATAATAATACTTCTTCAATATTTGTTTTTGGAACGAAAAAAACTGACTACAGAAAGTACACAAATATGTGGGCACAAAAGGGGCGGGGAGTGACGAGATATTGCCAAGCAAAGCGACCACAAAGGAGATCGGGGTAAAACAACCATAACTTACAGACGTGTCTTTGGATTCAAACTTTTATTTTTTAACAAAATCTATTTAGAGCACATGAGCAATATTATAAAATTATAATATTTAAGCCTTCTCTCTCGGACCATTGCCATCGATGTCACTGAGGACTGGAGCATTAGCAGTATACTGGTATCTTGTAAACAAGACACGTTTATTTTTATGACATTTTTATTTATAGTTGAATTTTATCAATTTTCAATTTCTCCTCCCATTACTGGTAATAATGTGTCCATTGTTTTCCCACACTACATGGTATAGCTGAAAGGGGACATATATATATAATATTAACGTGAAACATTCACAACTTGCATGTGATAAAAATAGTGTATTTCGTGAACGTAATAATTTGATCACTTTTATGACTCCTATGTAGAATCTGTTCAGGTATATTTCCGAAAATTCGTTCATTTGAACCAATTAATTGTATAACGTTTTGACGTGGAGCAAAAGCCCCATACCCTGAATATTCAAATATTGCTTCTTAGACAGAAATGTACTATGCAATTTATTACTCGCATCAAAACTACTTTACTTTCATAACATACAGAACGTGACACTTTGAGACAAATATATCCACTGATACATACAAGTATATTCTCCTCTTTAATGGTAATACTCATGTGTGGCGTGAATGACTTCAGCATTGAAAAAGCTTATTCTGTGACAGAATCACTCAGATCAGGTGAATCAGCAGTAACAGTAACATGCTTTATATCAGCAAAATATATCTGTTCAGGTATATTCCAAATGATCAATATGAAAAATGACCTGTGTCATTAGACTTCATCTGTTCATAAGTATAGTAATATCATTATGTTTTCCTTTGTCCTTATCTTGGTTTTCTTTGCCCGTATCTACCCTTGCACACATCGTCACCTGCCAGCAAATACAAGACGATGAACCAATGACTGGGTAATGCTGGACCAGCATTGCAAACCTTGGACCAGCGTCACTCTATTATTGGGTCAACGTCTCGTGTTAGCTGGGCGTCACCTGTTGTTTGTAAACAATGAATATGCATACTTGTTTATACGGGCGCACCAACCCCTGTAGTACCAAAGGGAAGAAGAAAATTAAAAAGTATTGATAACTGACCACAAATTATTGGATAAAAAATAGAAGTAAACCTCAGTCAAAACTTATTTTTCTGATTTTTATAATGTAAAGTATGTATTGTTTTTAATAGGATCAATGTCATAATTACTCGTCGTAATATGGTAAAATCATACTTGATAGATTGTAAAAGCATTAGTTCCAGCCCCCAATACCGGGGGATAGCACTGAGAGCGATTTCAAGTTTTGGCGAGAGTCGATCATCTAATTGTACATGGTCTTTGGTGTTATCATGATAATGATGTAATACCCTCTTATCTAAAAGTGTATCTTTTAGTGGTTTATTACAATATTATTGGTTGCATTTTTTGAATAAAACCAAAAATAAAAAAGCGGGTTAAAAAACGTCAGGGCATCACGGGCAGGGTCATTTCATGTTATAATAGTAAACTTAAAGAATCATTCAGCTTCAAAACGCGCATGCCTGGGACGGTCAAGTGTAGGCCAACAGTAGCCTATTGAGTACAGATTGACGGCATTAATATAGCCACTGAACTGATTACAAGATACTACTCAAACGGGACATTGATCCAATGATGTTTTAATGTTAGGCCAACGTCTGCGACGCTGGCCCAACATTGAACCAACATTAGATAAATGTACAATGTTTGAGGGAAAGTCCTCCTGCCCAGCAAACGCAAGACATTTGTATGACATTTATGCAATGTCGGCCCAACGTCTTCGACGTTGGTCCAACATTGCATAAAGTCATACAAATGTTTTGTGTTTACTGGGTGACAATACAAACTTGGGGGTCAAGCAGTTTCCAAATCCCTGCAGTAATACAGTCAGTTTGTTTGCAAGTAGGCGACCAAGTAGGGGCAAAAGACAAGGGCTTTGAATTATTACCTCATAGATGTCGCTCAAGTATATATGAACTTGCTGTGATTTGAGAACTTGCTCTTAATGAGGCTTTGGGTATGAAACGCATATTTAGTATTATCATGGAATAGGGCCTTGGCTTACCCACGGGCACTATTGCCTTCTGGGGTACCCTTGTCCCGCGAATTTTGACAGTTGACTACACCTTTAATAGGCCTACCCGAGGCTTAGTTCATTCGATCTTATATTGAGGAGGTTGAACTGACCCGATCTTATATTGAGAAGGTTTAACTGACCCGATTTTCTTTTCTTTGCACTTCGCAATAAATATACATGTATATACATTTGTAAACCTACTCGATTGATTCAAATGCATATATCATCGGATTATGATATAAAAGGTCTAATGCACCTTTTATGTTAGTTATTGTAACTATTGTACATAATTGCTATTTGTGTTTATTTATATATATGTAAACACAATTGTTTGTGTTTATTTATATTTATGTTTCCATATATTATGTAGGCCTACATGCATGTCATAAAACGGCACATATGCAAAAGGGTGTCAGTCACTTCGACACAAACAATTTCGACACAGTGCCATTTCGACACAGAAACGTGTTTTTGTCCAAAAATGTAAGAGTCATTTCGACACAGGTTTGGACGTTTCGACACACTTTTTGAAAATGTCATTTTTGTGTTTCCATCCAGGCTGACATTCCGTGGACTTTGTCTTAGTTGATTTTAAAATTTCACAAACCCATCTAATTTGTATAAATTAGCATAAATTAACATAAATTAACATATTTAAAGCCACTAATCTTAAAAATGCTCTATCTTTTCAAGCAAGTAAATCACAGAGGTGTTTTGGGTGTCTATACCCATGTTTTTCACCTCATGGAAGTCGTTTCACTACATTTTGAGGATCACAGAACAACCTAATTTGCATAAATTAACATAAATTAACATAGTTGAAGCAAAAGAATATATAAAATGTTCTAACTTTTCAACCAAGTCACCCACAGAGGTGTTCTTGGTGTCGATACTCAGGTTTTTCACCCCATGAAAGTCGTTTTACTAATTTTTGAAGACCACAGGACAACCTAATTTGCATAAATTAACATAAATTAACATATTTTTAGCAAAAAAACTATAAAATGCTCTAACTTTTCAACCAAGTCACCCACAGAGGTGTTTTTGGTGTCTACACTAAGGTTTTTCACCCCACGGAAGTCGTTTCACTAACTTTTGAAGACCACAGGACAACCTAATTTGCATAAATTAACATAAATTAACATATTTTAAGCCAAAAAAATATAAAATCATCTAACTTTACAACCAAGTCACCCACCGAAGTGTTTTCGGTGTCTATACTAAGGTTTTTCACCCCATGGAAGTCGTTTCACTAACTTTTGAAGACCACAGGACAACCTAATTTGCATAAATTAACATAAAATAACATATTTTAAGCAAATGTCAGGCAATAATATTCATGCATAGGCCTACTATAATATAATTAATTTAATATAGCTTTAATAATAGTTTATTTGTGTAGCTTATCAAGTGCTTGTTCGACACTCACAGTCATGCTGATTGTAGACCGATGACCTGGATGACAGAATGTGTCTGCTGGAGATCAAGGGGACAATTGTTTTACCTATGACCTGACACAAACAATTGAGGTGTACATTCAATAACTGTCTTACGTTTTCTCTTTTCTTTCAAACGTTGCACAATCGATTACACAGGTATTGCTTATAATAGAAGTTTATGATTACATGTCATAGGATTATGTGGGAAAGTGCTGAGATATACGTAGGGTGAAGTATAATTGGGTCCTTTAGTTAGACTACGGGCATGGCAAGCTGTTGTGCACATAAATGTATTGACCTAATTAAAATAAATTAAGCCTGTCTAGGGCAGACAATCTAGGCCAACAGCCTTAGCCCTATTCTGTGAAACTCAATGACCTCGACCTCCTTTGTTTTCACCGAGCTGGCTAATACAATGAAGTATGGGGCAAGTTCTTATATAACCTTGTTTTCACGGAGTGACGTCACTGCGTTTCACAGAATGAAGTATGAGGGAGGGGGTGTTATATAACCTTGTTTTCATCGAGTGACGTCACTGCGTCTCACAGAATTGTATTGGCCTTACATAATGTTAATTTATGCAATTTAGGTTGGTATGTTTTCCTCAAAAGTTAGTGAAACGACTTCCACGGGGTGAAAACCCCGTGTATAGACACCAAAAACACATCGGTGGGTGACTTGGTTGAAAAGTTAGAGGATTTTATATTTTTTGGCTTAAAATATGTTAATTTATTTTAATTTATGCAAATTAGGTTGACCTGTGGTCTTTAAAAGTTAGTGAAACGACTTCCCTGAGGTGAAAACCATGAGTATAACCTTAGACACCAAAAACACCTCTGTGTGTGACTTGGTTGAAAAGTTAGAGCATTTTATAGTTTTTTGGCTTAAAATATGTTAACTTATGCAAATTAGGTTGTCCTGTGGTCTTCAAAAATTTAGTGAAACGACTTCCATGGGATGAGAAACCTTAGTATAGACACTAAAAACACCTCTGTGGGTGACTTGGTTGAAAAGGTTGGAACATTTTATATTTTTTGGCTTAAAATATGTTAATTTATGTTAATTTATGCAAATTAGTTGTCCTGTTGTCTTTAAACGTTAGTGAAACGACTTCCATGGGGTGAAAAACCTGGGTGTAGACACCAAAAACATCGTTATTGGTGATTTTAGAGGATTTTATATTTTTCCGGCTTGAGTTATGTTAATTTATGTTAATTTATGCAAATGAGGTTGCTCTGAGGTTTTCAAAAGCTAGTGGAACGACTTTCATGGGCCGAAAAACCTTAGTATAGACACCGAAAACACCTCGGTGGGTGACTTGGTTGAAAAGTTAGATGATTTTATATTTTTCGGCCTAACATATGTTAATTTATGTTAATTTATGCAAATTAGGTTGTCCTGTGGTCTTCAAAAGCTAGTGAAACGACTTCCATGGGGTAAAAAACCTGGGTATAGACACCAAAAACACCTATGTGAGTGATTTTGGCGAGAAGTTAGAGCATTTTGTATGCTTTTGACCTGGCATATGCGCATTTTTAGCGATAATTATGTTAATTTATGCTAATTTATGCAAATTAGATAAATTTATGAAATTTTTAAATCAACTAAGACAAAGTCCATGTAATGAAACCCCATAAATAAACACAAATATGCATTTGTGAGAAGGTGTGTCGAAACGTCCAAAGCTGTGTCGAAATGACTCACTTTTTGGAGTGTTTCTGTGTCGAAGTGTCTCTTCTGTGTCGAAATGGCACTGTGTCGAAATTTCACTGTGTCGAAATGACTGGCATCCATGCAAAATAGCCATCGGCTAATAAATTTTTTACCCTGTATCAATAGGTTAGAATAGATAAAATAAATTATTAAATATATATTGAGAAGGTTTATCTGACCCTATCTTATATTGATGAGGTTTATTTGAGCCGATGTTATATTAAAGAGGTTTAGGTGAGCAGATCTTATATTGAGGAGGTTTAGTTAGGCAAATCTTATATTGAGGAGGTTTAATTGAGCAGATCTTATATTGGGGAGGTTTAGTTGAACAGATCTTATATTGAGGAGGTTTAGTTGAGCAGATGTTATATTGCGGAGGTTTAGTTAAGCAGATCTTATTTTGTGGAGGTTTAGTTGAGCAGATCTTATATTGAGGAGGTTTAGTCGAGCAAATCCTATATTGAGAAGGTTCAGTTGACCCGATCTTATTTTGAGGAGGTTTAGTTGAGAAAATCTTATATTGAGGAGGTTTGAGGAGGTTTAGTTGAATAAATCTTATATTGAGGAGATTTAGTTGAGCAGATCTTATTTTGTGGAGGTTTAGTTGACCAGATCTTATATTGAGGAGGTTTAGTTGAGTAAATCTTATATTGAGGATGTTTAGTTGAGCAGATCTTATTTTGTGGAGGTTTAGTTGAGCAAATCTTATATTGAGGAGGTTTAGTTGAGCAGATCTTATTTTGAGGAGGTTTAGTTGAATAAATCTTATATTGAGGAGGTTTAGTTGAGCAAATCTTATATTGAGGAGGTTTAGTTGAACAGATCTTATTTTGAGGAGGTTTAGTTGAATAAATCTTATATTGAGGAGGTTTAGTTGAGCAGATCTTATTTTGTGGAGGTTTAGTTGACCAGATCTTATATTGAGGAGGTTTAGTTGAGCAAATCTTATATTGAGGATGTTTAACTGAGCAGATCTTATTTTGAGGAGGTTTAGTTGAGCAAATCTTATATTGAGGAGGTTTAGTTGAGCAAATCTCATATTGAGGAGGTTTAGTTGAGCAGATCTTATATAGTGTAGGCTCATATGTCATCAAATCAACTTTCGTGCATTTTGTCTGTTAAAACTGATTTTACACTTGATTCTGATTCAAAATTTATTAAGGATGAAGAAAAAAAAAGGATTGCATTTTTTTCGAGGTCGGGAAAATGTCTAAAACAGCGAAATCCAAAATGGCCGCCAGCGTATTAAAAAAAATCCATTTTACCCATAACTTCACAACTATATACGATAGAGACACGCATGATATGTCTGTTCTTATGTTTTCAGGTATGAGAAATCCAATTATGGCATTTATTTTTAGAGAAAAGACATAAAAGGTCAACATTCCTGCAAATACAAGCCCAAATGGCTGAATATCACTGTGAAAATAGTTAGGTTTATGTGAATATTTAAGGATATGTTATAGTGGGCATTAATTTATTTATATTATTATTTGTGTGTTTGCAAATGTCCTCGATGTTAAGTATTTGAAAATATATACCTTCAACATGAATGACCCCCACCATCAAAGATGGCGAAATCTATTGATTTTGAACTTTGCTATATTTGTGAAAAGAAAAATCGCCAGTCTGGCAAATTAAAATTTGTGAAGAAGCCGACACATTCGTCAATTCTAAAAATTATCACAGTCACAAATGAGCGCTATTTACATGGTGAGTCATTTTACGAGGTATTACTTACCACAAAGCCTGTTACGAAAATCTTACTAACAAAACAAATGTAGAGAGAGCTAAAGTCAGGTTTGATAAAGGAACAACATCCAAAGTAGGCTGTGCTACAGACATAAGGACAAAGAAAAGGGGTAGACCATCTTCTATTGGTGTTGTAGAAAGTGTGTCGGAGACAGCCACAAATACGACACACCAACATTTCATCAAAGAAAAGTGTGTTATATGTCAAGAAAATAAAGAAGAGCAACTCCATAATGTCTCAACAAAGAATATGGGTGAACAGATGAAAAATATTGGCAAAAATACCAATGATGAAAACTTAAACACAAGATTATATAATGTTATATGTTCTCCTGATTTATTACAAGCAGTGGCTGAAGACATGAAATACCATCTATCATGTCTTGTTAAGGCAAAAAGAGATAGAGTGATTAAAGAAAAAAAACAGAAAAAATAAATTTGGCAGGGTCTTATCAGACATTGAAATAATTGAAATTGTACAGAACAAGCTCAGTGACGTGCATCCAAATGTCATAATGACAATGAAACAATGAAACTTATGTGAATTTGATGAAAAAAAACTAAGGTCCTGTTACAGACCATTGTAATTATAATGTCTATTTAAAACAATTGATCCTAGATAACATACCAAACGTGCATTTTAACAGAGCACCAGATAAGACTAAATCAGAACAAGTTTTAACTACAAAGCTCAAAGAAAAGATAATATCGAATGCTAGTATAAATTTCAATCCCGAAAATGATTTGAAAATACTCGTCAATGCAGTAAAAATACTCCGAAGGGATATTTCAACTTCTTCGCCATGGAAATTTAATAGCACATTTAATGACTATAATCCACCACCCTTGCTTAAAACGTTTTGCAAATATGCTGTCTAAGCAATTAATAAAATTAAAGACGCGAATAAGGAAGAGTCATCCAACCATAGTGCATCTATTCTTGCTCAACATTTTGTAGCCGCTTACAAATCTCAACGACAGGTGTCACACGAGAACAAATCTATGAATGAAACATTCAAACAACATGTTGAAACTCCATTAACTGTTGGTATGGCTCTCGATAGACATGAAAGTACAAGATCAAAGTCCCTTGTCGACAAACTGGAAAATCTTGATTTAGCCATATCGTATTAAAAAGTGATGGAAATCGAAACTAGTATGGCAAATGCTGTATTAAACCAAATGCATTTGCACAGTGGATTATGTTCACCCACATGGTTAGTGAAGAACACGTTTGTCTGGTTTGCTTTAGACAATGTTGATTTTTTAGAATCAACTCCGTCTGGTAAAAACACACTGAATGGCACAGCAATAGCTATTTATCAATGTAAAACTCCAAACAAGGAACCGATGTTAGCACCCCTCAAACTTGATCGTTCTTTAAAAACTAAAACACTGCATGCCGCTGCTGGGTGCAATATGCTAACTTTCAAGAAACCGAATCCGCAGAAGATAGAGATTCGTCGCAAATTGAGTACACACTGTTACACACTGTTACCGATCTCAATAATAAAGTAGACAAGGATAATTGGCTGCCTGGGTGTCCAAGAAGACTCTGTGAAAATAAACCACAATGCTTCAGGGACATGGAGTGCCTTCAATTCTCTATTATCACCTAAGGATAGGAACATCCAACAAACTAACATTGCTCTAGTTCCTCCGCTGATCAGATCACCACCTACAGATTATGATACTCTATACACTGGGCTAATGAGGGCACGTGACATCACGATCGCTACAATGGGAAATGGAGCAATCACAGTGATGACTCTTGATTTGCAATTATATGACCTTGCCATGAAGATGTGGGTAGAAAACGAAGATATTAGGAAACAATTCCTCTTCAGGCCTGGTGAACTGCATGTTCTGTTTTGGGCATTAGCTGCATTAGGCAAATACATAGGAGGGAGTGGGATAAATCAAGCGTGGGTGGAAGTCGGACTGTATTCGCAAACCACTGTGACACAAATTCTAAAAGGGAAACATCTTTATCGATCATTAGAAGCACACATGGTCATATTGATTTCTCTTTATAGCCTATATTTCCAAAGCTTCCTTAACACTAACCCTGATGAAAGATTTTATTTCAATGAATCATCAGCTGCTTTAGGAAAGGCATATCAGAAATAAATAAAAAGGGGATCAGAAAGTAAGAGCTGTTTCTTTGATGCTGTTAAAACAGCAATAGCTATGTTTGAATCGAGAAATATTGATGAACAGCTGAAACAATTCGTTGGTAAATCTAGCAATTTATCCTGAGTTATATCAAGCAATTTGAAACAATCTTGACATTTATAAGAAGCACACGTCAACGAGATCTGCTCTTACATATGGAGAGCATAGAGTCTCTTGTTAAATATTTTTTTGCTCACGATCATCTTAATTATGCACGTTTGCCCCCCCAATGCTTCCACAATGCAGAATACAGAAGAACAACACCCAGGTATATGGAGTAAATTCATGAAAGGACACTTTTGCGTCTCGAAGAGCTTGACTGATTTCACATCGATAGCTCCAGACCACGGAATAGAACAAGAAAACCGAACCCTCAAAGTCATAGGGGGTATTCTAGGAATAACTCAAAACGAGAGAGCTCTTGATAAATTTTTCCTCATTGCAACGGGACTGTCAAAAACAATGCATGAGTTTGAAAACGAATATGGCCTTGACAGCGAAACCAACAAAATACAGCATCATGAAATCACTGGTGGGAAGCTTGCCAGAATGATGAACAATGCTTCCAGTTTGACTGGGGTGTTTGTCGAACATGGAGATCCCTTTCTCAGAGAGAACGAAGAAGACACTGTCTACAACTTACTCACCAAATAAGTAATGAATGAAAATGTTGCACAATATATTATAGATTGCGATAAAATAGGACAACAGATATCTGCCCAGTTCTCAAATGAACGTTTAACATCAGGGAAATTGTCAGTGTGGGATAAAATGAAAAAAACGAAAAAAAAGGAGCATTTAAAAGCTAAAACGCTACAACAGAAGTTAGAACTGGTAACAAGCTTACTAAAGTGAAAGAAGAGCGGGGACTGTTACAGAGACTTATTGTTATATCGAGAAGCCGCCCAGACCTTGACCTGAAAGATTGCATAGGAAAAATCTGAATTTGATATCGTTCCTCGTTCACTTTTTGCATCTGACGGCTCATTGTTACTACCATATGACAAAGCTAAAATACTCAAACATCTAGAAAAACTTGTAGACAACCAGACACCGGAATTTGAAAATATAATTAGACAAGCATATTTGACCGCTGTTTCTGATACTCAAGATTTGCAAATGGGATCAAACAATATAAGTCAATTACCTGATATAAAAACATAAGCTATGACATCTGCTGGAATACATGCTGATCAGAGTTACAAAGTAATCATCATAGATGGGATGGCACTTGTAAATTCAATTACCAAAACGGAAGATATAAAAACATGTCGCGACTTTGCAATGGTCTTTATTAATGGACTTGCCAAAATTACAGAAAATATTCAGAAATTAGATTAGTTTTTGACCGATACATAACCAGTTCACTTAAAAACAAAATGAGAATCCAGAGAACAAAGGGAAAGTCAACGTATTACAATACAAAAGATTCTACATTAATACAGAGCATTTCACTCAAAGACTTTCTTTCTCATGTCAAAACCAAAGCAGAACTTACAGAACATTTAGCTCGGAAATGTTTTCATCACAGTATGACTCCTCATAACAAATTAAAACGCTTCCTTGTTAAATCAGGAACATACACCAAGAGCAATATTGAGGGATACCCTTAAACAAGTTCCCAAGCTCCGAAGTTCCCAAGTTCCGAAGTTCCCAAGTTCCGGGTACTTCAAGTTCCCAATTTTCAAGTTCCGGGAACTTCAAGTTCCGAAATTCCAAAATAAATGAAAAAATATATTAAAATATTATTTGCAAAAATCGTTTTTGTCGGAAAAACAGTTTGGTACCCGATATTAATTTTAAGTGCTGTAGACTAAAGTTAGTTTTTCACATATTTATATTTTGTTTACAGGCGATCTTGGCAAACATTTCACGATGTGAAATTAACTATATAGGGGCCTAGTCCTACAGGTATGAAATAAAATTTACAATAGAGCCGCAAATTTATTATACAAAATCTAAAATGAAGAGTATTACAATATGATATTTTCCCAGATATAGTATATTTGAGCTCGAGTGGTGGTGGCCGACGATAGAACAACATTATCAAACGATTATAGTATTGGGTCGTGTTTGATGGCATATAATATTTAATATCCTGTAGAGCTTATGAGGTTTTTCCTCCACGCGCGACGCTGTTTTCACCCCCCCCCCCCCCCCGGCAATCAACAAGCATCCTAACCCGTGAGAAAATTATGACTTGTGACAGTAGATCTACTTATCAACAGGGAAAACAGTATCGATGATATTTTAAGGAAAAACGTTGAGACTACATGGATTCCAATTGTCATCTGCGAGGTGTGATTTGTAGGCTTAGGCCCTATATATCATTATATATTTTCTATGCATATATAGCGGCATGTTATAATAGTCTTTGAACTTGAAAAACAAGTGGGTCTACTCAGATCAACTCTTTGTGGATGACTGCCTAATACCAGCTGTAAATCTCCCATCAAACATACATTGACCCGATCTTGGATTAATGCTGCTGTAAGGTCATAGACGTCATTTGAACATAACAATGAGTGTGCGCGGTCTAGAAAACCACATTTAATTCCATTCATGCGCGCAGCGGGGCAATATATAATGCGTGGAAAGGCAAAAGGCAGAAGACCCTATCTAAAATATTTTTTCGGAACTTGAAGTTCCCGGGACTTGAAAATTGGGAGCTTGAAGTTCCCGGGACTTGGGAACTTTGGAACTTGGGAACCTGGGAACTTCGGAGCTTGGGAACTTGTTTAAGGGTATCCCCAATATTGATGTACCTGATATTCTACTGACACACAGTCACGAGGAAGCAGATACTCTGATAGTCTTGCATGCTCTCACAATTTAGAAAGATGCAGAAGTGATTGTTGATTCTCCAGATACTGCTGTGATTATCCTACTAATCAATGTGTACCATAAATTACCACCTGCTATTACTTTTTCAAAAAGGGAAAGGGATATCCAAAAGACACATTCCTGTTCAACCTATATGTGAAAGTTTGGGTGAAAAACGTATGTCAGCATTACTGGGTTTTCATACCATCACTGGAAATGATATGTCTGGTAGATTTGCTAGGAGAAGCAAAGACTGGTGTTTTAAAGTGTTTATGACATGCGATGACAACATACTCGATGCATTAGGATCTTTAGGGACATCTGCTGATCTAACGCAAGAGGAAAATTCACAATTGGAACGATTTGTGTGTCAATTATACAAGTCCAAATCCCATAATAACGTCAACGGCTTACGCTGGTTTTTGTACTCTAATCGTGCAGCCGAAGGTGAAGGTCTACCTCCTACCATAGGCTCTCTGAAGCCACACATTCAACGAGCAAATTACATTGCAATGATATGGAGAAAGGCAGACCAAAACCACCCGAACCTTCCTTCTCCCATAGAATACGGTTGGGAGTTGCTCTCGGGATGTTATGTCCCGATTCGATGTTTAAATCCGCCAGCACCAGAAGCCATAATGCATCGCGTGAAATGTGGTTGTAAAAAGGGCTGTAGAGGTAGATGTAGTTGTAATAGTAGCAATATTCCATGTACTGAAGCATGTGGATGTGTAGATTACAGCTGCAACAACAAAGCTGACACAGATACACATGAGATGGTTTTAGACATAGATGATGTTTATTAATGTTAATGGTGATATCCGAATACATCTGCAACCCTTTGTTACCCAATACTAACAATAATGATAATAACTATATTATTGACCCTAAGCGCTACATAATTATCCAATTTAAACTTTGACCCACTCGAAGTTGTGTCACATCGTGACCCACAACTTAAACTGAGTGGGAATTACTCATATTTGTTTAGTTTAAGACCAACAATTTTCAAATCTTGTTGCTTGAACACACTTTTTATTTCCAATTACTGTGATTTTTCCTGTTATTAAAACAGAGTAAAAACGAATGTAGCGCGCAAAGGGTCAATAATACCTGCTATGGCGTCTTATGGACGTTCAACTCATCGCAGATTGATTTACACTACTCTAAATAAAGTCCATATCGGATGGATCAGCGCGGAGATAAATATTGTATATTTTCGGTTATTTTGTATCACTGCATCTTTTTAAATCCCGAAAAATATTAATTTAGTTGATTTTTTCTAAGATATAAAGGAACTATCAGATTTCTCGCCTTAAAAGCAATACAAATCGATATACTGTACTTATTTTTGTGTCCATTAATTAAAAAGTTATGGCGACATGAATAATATCTTGAAAAATATGGCGGCCATTTTGTATTTAGTCAATTTACATAATTTTAGGACTTGGAAAAAAATGCAATCCCTTTTTTTTCATCACTACTATGTTCTGAATGGGAATCAGCAAAAAAAATCACTTTTATCAAACATTTTGCACGAGAATACATAAGGGCATATATTAATATTGAGGAGGTTTAGTTGAGCAGATCATATATTGTGGAGGTTTAGTTGAACAAATCTTATATTGAGGAGGTTTAGTTGAGCTGATCTTATATTGAGGAGGTTTAGTTAAGCAGATCTTATATTGATGAGGTTTAGTTGAGCAAATCTTATATTGGGGAGGTTTAGTTGAGCAGATCTTATTTTGAGAAGGTTTAGTTGAGCTGATCTTATATTGAGTAGTTTTAGTTTAGCAAATCTTATATTGAGAAGGTTTAGTTGAGCAAATATTATATTGGGGAGGTTTAGTTGAGCAAATCTTCGTTATTTTGTATCACTGCATCTTTTTAAATCCCGAAAAATATAAATTTAGTTGATTTTTTCTAAGATATAAAGGAACTATCAGATTTCTCGCATTAAAAGCAATAAAAATCGATATACTGTACTTATTTTTGTGTCCATTAATTAAAAAGTCATGGCGACATGAATAATATCTTGAAAATATGGCGGCCATTTTGTATTTAATCAATTTTCATAATTTTAGGACTTGGAAAAAAATGCAATCCTTTTTTTTCATCACTACTATGTTCTGAATGGGAATCAGCAAAAAAAATCACTTTTATCAAACATTTTGCACGAGAATACATAAGGGCATATATTAATATTGAGGAGGTTTAGTTGAGCAGATCATATATTGTGGAGGTTTAGTTGAACAAATCTTATATTGAGGAGGTTTAGTTGAGCTGATCTTATATTGAGGAGGTTTAGTTAAGCAGATCTTATATTGATGAGGTTTAGTTGAGCAAATCTTATATTGGGGAGGTTTAGTTGAGCAGATCTTATTTTGAGAAGGTTTAGTTGAGCAGATCTTATATTGAGGAGGTTTATTTGAGCAAATCTCATATTGAAGAGATTTAGTTGAGCAGATCTTATTTTGAGGAGGTTTAGTTGAGTTGATCTTATATTGAGGAGGTTTAGTTGAGTTGATCTTATATTGAGGAGGTTTAGTTGAGTTGATCTTATATTGAGGAGTTTTAGTTGAGCAAATCTTATATTAGGGAGGTTTAGTTGAGCAGATCTTATTTTGAGGAGGTTTAGTTGAGCAGATCTTATATTGAAGAGGTTTATTTGAGCAAATCTTATATTGAAGAGCTTTAGTTGAGCATATCTTATATTGAGGAAGTTTATTTGAGCAAATCTTATATTGAGGAGGTTTAGTTGAGCAGATATTATATTGAGGAGGCTTAGTTGAGCAAATCTTATATTGGGGAGGTTTAGTTGAGCAGATCTTATATTGATGAGGTTTATTTGAGCAAATCTTATATTGAAGAGATTTAGTTGAGCAGATCTTATTTTGAGGAGGTTTAGTTGAGTTGATCTTATATTGAGGAGGTTTAGTTGAGTTGATCTTATATTGAGGAGGTTTAGTTGAGTTGATCTTATATTGAGGAGTTTTAGTTGAGCAAATCTTATATTAGGGAGGTTTAGTTGAGCAGAGCTTATATTGAGAAGGTTTAGTTGAGCAAATCTTATATTGGGGAGGTTTAGTTGAGCAGATCTTATATTGATGAGGTTTAGTTGAGCTGATCTTATATTGAGTAGTTTTAGTTTAGCAAATCTTATATTGAGAAGGTTTTGTTGAGCAAATATTATATTGGGGAGGTTTAGTTGAGCAAATCTTCGTTATTTTGTATCACTGCATCTTTTTAAATCCCGAAAAATATAAATTTAGTTGATTTTTTCTAAGATATAAAGGAACTATCAGATTTCTCGCATTAAAAGCAATAAAAATCGATATACTGTACTTATTTTTGTGTCCATTAATTAAAAAGTTATGGCGACATGAATAATATCTTGAAAAATATGGCGGCCATTTTGTATTTAATCAATTTTCATAATTTTAGGACTTGGAAAAAAATGCAATCCCTTTTTTTTCATCACTACTATGTTCTGAATGGGAATCAGCAAAAAAAATCACTTTTATCAAACATTTTGCACGAGAATACATAAGGGCATATATTAATATTGAGGAGGTTTAGTTGAGCAGATCATATATTGTGGAGGTTTAGTTGAACAAATCTTATATTGAGGAGGTTTAGTTGAGCTGATCTTATATTGAGGAGGTTTAGTTAAGCAGATCTTATATTGATGAGGTTTAGTTGAGCAAATCTTATATTGGGGAGGTTTAGTTGAGCAGATCTTATTTTGAGAAGGTTTAGTTGAGCAGATCTTATATTGAGGAGGTTCATTTGAGCAAATCTTATATTGAAGAGATTTAGTTGAGCAGATCTTATTTTGAGGAGGTTTAGTTGAGTTGATCTTATATTGAGGAGGTTTAGTTGAGTTGATCTTATATTGAGGAGGTTTAGTTGTGTTGATCTTATATTGAGGAGTTTTAGTTGAGCAAATCTTATATTAGGGAGGTTTAGTTGAGCAGATCTTATTTTGAGGAGGTTTAGTTGAGCAGATCTTATATTGAGGAGGTTTATTTGAGCAAATCTTATATTGAAGAGCTTTAGTTGAGCATATCTTATATTGAGGAAGTTTATTTGAGCAAATCTTATATTGAGGAGGTTTAGTTGAGCAGATATTATATTGAGGAGGCTTAGTTGAGCAAATCTTATATTGGGGAGGTTTAGTTGAGCAGATCTTATATTGATGAGGTTTAGTTGAGCTGATCTTATATTGAGTAGTTTTAGTTTAGCAAATCTTATATTGAGAAGGTTTAGTTGAGCAAATCTTATATTGGGGAGGTTTAGTTGAGCAGATCTTATATTGATGAGGTTTAGTTGAGCTGATCTTATATTGAGTAGTTTTAGTTTAGCAAATCTTATATTGAGAAGGTTTAGTTGAGCAAATAATATATTGGGGAGGTTTAGTTGAGCAGATCTTATTTTGAGGAGGTTTAGTTGAGCAAATCTTATATTGAATAGGTTTAGTTGAGTTGATCTTATATTGGGGTGGTTTAGTTGAGCAAATCTTATATTAGGGAGGTTTAGTTGAGCAGATCTTATTTTGAGGAGGTTTAGTTGAGCAGATCTTATTTTGAGGAGGTTTAGTTGAGTTGATCTTATATTGGGGAGGTTTAGTTGAGCTGATCTTATATTGAGGAGGTTTAGTTGAGCTGATCTTATATTTAGGAAGTTCAGTTGAGCAAATCTTATATTGAGGACGTTTAGTCAAGCTGATCTTATATTGAGGAGTTTTAGTTGAGCTGGTCTCATATTGAGGAGTTTTAGTTGAGCTGATCTTAAGGGAATATAAACGAGCCTTGTCTTTTTGTCAACGGCACTGTATCTGGTATATAACTATAATTAACCCACCTTTACAGACGTCTCCTGTGAAGCCTTTAAACTCATCGTCGCCTGGCCCTCTTCCACGAACAGGTAATCGATAGAGCACATTGTAATACTGGAATTTAATTCGCCTGCAAGAAAGTAGATAACGTATACATTATTACTATACTTATACAAATGTTAGACTTATAACTTATCGTGGTTCAAAAATACAAAAAAAGTACTTAATAAATAGCACACCAAGTTTACCATTATTTCAGACTTGAAAGGATCATTTCGCATCATTGAAAACTGATCTAATTTCATCTAAGGTTTTTAGAACGATTTTTACCTTACCAATAATATATGTTAAATTTAATTATTTTGTTACCCATTTAAAGCTATCTTCATCCACTACAAGTCGATAATATCGACAGCAATTCACGGCTTGTAGTTGATGGAGATTTCAATGGTGAACGAAATCAAGCGATGACATAAGAATAACAATGAAGAGGAAGGTAGGAAACCCCGAACCAAATACAAGATAGGCATTTAGAATATGAGTTGTATTTCATATTCTATATAAAACGTATATTTTCTTACATACTTTTAGCTGTATATTAGCTGTTTGTAGCTGTATATAATATATGTATATATATACACGGCCAATCTATTATGCTGTATATAACGTTATACTGATATAATGTTTACGTTTTTGTATCTGTATTGAGAATTATGTATTGGTCACACGTTAAAGTAAATAAAATAAAAATCTGAGACCTGGGAGAATGAAGTCTCACGCTTTCAAAATACAAGGTTGCGATCACATTTTAAATAGAAAAAATCCTCTATCGCCATAAGAAATATAAACTAGCGTAATATAGCTTTTTAGTTGTTTACTACACTTAAATAATGTGTAAGTGTGTATTTGTGTATGTAGGGCTAGTAATAGACCGGTATTAATTACCAGTGAACACAAAGCATTTGTATAACATTTATATAATTTTTGGCCAACGTCAAAGACGTTGGGCCTGTAGGACCAACGTCGACGTTGGGCCGACATTGTATAAATGGTATACACATGTTTTGTCTGGTATTTGCTAGGAACACTGACGCGATCCACAACTTCAAGTGAGTGAAAATTATTCAGATTTGACAAAATGGAGGTCAACTGTTTTCAAATATTGCTGATTGATGTCAAATTTTATATTTAACATGCTTAAAAGATCGTAGTTAATGTGCTACTAAAAAATAAAAACCCAAATATATGCAGCACCGGCGGTTAAAGGGTTGGGTCGATGCGTAATTAGGATAATTGACCTATGTATGACAACTGAATGGCGGTGGTGATTAGCTGATCTCACCTTTTGACAGGCTGAGCTACTCTTTCTTCCTAAACTTTCGTCTTTCGTCCTAAACAACGCTGACATATTTTTCTATAAACTATGGAGACTCAAGTTTTTTTTCAATTTGAAATCATCATAAAAGTCTACTATAGTTAGTTCTTTTCGCTTCGTTGAATACCTATGTTACGGGTATACGGCCATTAGAAATATTGTAATTCTTTCATGGCGGACACAGTCTTTATACGTTAGAATCAGACGTCTACAGACGTCATATTTTGTAAAGAGTGTTCAAACACCAAGTTTTGCAAATTTTCGCTACTAAATTAAAAATGAGTAAATTTCACCCACTTAGAGTTGTGCGTCGCTGTAGCGAGACACAACTTTAAGTGGATGCAAATTTAAATTAATTAGCGCTTTAACCCTTTAACCGCCAAACTATTCAATTTGAATTTTCACCCACTTGAAGTTGTGTCTCGCTGACGCAATCCACAACTTCAAGTGAGTGAAAATTATTCTGATTTGACAAAATGGAGGTCAACTCTTTTCAAATCTTGCTTGTTGATGTCACATTTTATCTTTAACATATTTTAAATGTGGTACCTAATGTGTTACTAAAAAATAAAAACCCGAATATATGCGGCACCGGCGGTCAAAGGGTTAAGGGATAATTCACCACCCTTGGTATTTGACAGGTACGACCCTCTAGTACCAGGGTGAAGAATTAGCCCAAGTATGGAATTCCATCACTTCATTTAAATGAATGACGGCTATGGTTTGCTGATCTCATCATGTTATGAATCATTTCGTCATAGGTCAGGTATGGAATAATAGAGCACGTGACGCTGATGAATAAATCAATTAATGCCCGTATATGGAGCACGACCCTAAGTCATCATGTATTCAAATTTATCTCCCCACCCGAGCCTTGAACTGTCCCTTTTTGGCTGGGTCAGAGCTACATCATTCAGCTTTCAAATGAGTGTTGTTGAAGACACGGACTGGTAATGTTGATATCTCCACCTCCGCTCATCTGTGATAATGATTGGTGACATTATATAGACGGTTGACGAATTCTGGGCCAACGCTGTAAGACTTCGGCAACTTATCGGACCAATGTGAATAAATTAAACACAGTGCATCATTTTACACCAATTTACCAGAATATTTTTATTTGTAAAAATTAGACATACTTTAAAATGGAGGTATTTGATTTAACATCATCGTGAATGTTTTAGTTAGCTCTTTCCGCTTCATTTGAATACCTATCTTATGGGTCTACGAACAAAAAAGATATTTTACTCTTTCAGTGCTGGGATCGACTTTAGATGTCAGAATCTGACGTCTAATGAAAATATCAATCTCAGCTGCATTATTTAAAAACTTGATTGAGCCCGTATATATGCGGATCTAGCACCATAAGGGTTAAATATAATTATAGTTATATTTGCGTTCAAATGGTTACTAAGGTTAATATGCCCTTACCTCTTACATATCAATGCATAGGTACATAAACCTCATATGGGCGCATTAACCCTCTAAGCGCCACAATATTGAATTTGAATTTTCACCCACCACTTGAAGTTGCGTCTCGCTGACGCGATCCACAACTTCAAGTGAGTGAAAATTATTCAGATTTGACAAAATGGAAGTCAACTCTTTTCAAATCTTGCTGATTGATGTCACTTTTTATCTTTAACATATATAAAATGTGGTACTTTATGTGCTAATAAAAAATGAAAACCCGAATATATGCGGCACCGGCGGTTAAAGGGTTAATGAGGGGGTGATGTATGTCATTAGCTCGCGTGTGCATAAATAAAACAATACCAGTATATA
This sequence comes from Flabesymbios commensalis, assembly GCA_964017125.1. NCBI lineage: Eukaryota > Metazoa > Annelida > Polychaeta > Terebellida > Flabelligeridae > Flabesymbios > Flabesymbios commensalis. Next base: position 49,649,243 of record OZ024916.1, on the reverse strand, counting down.
AACATCAAGACAAAATATATAAATAATGAGGTAAAGTGTTTTTTTTCAGCTTTTATTTTCCAGCCAGTTCAATTCGTAAAGCCACATGGCTTTCAAAAACGTCTAGATACCTGTGTTTTGGTATACACCTCGCTCCGCCCATTGTTCAGTATTCATATTATTTGTGTTCGCAAATCTTGATACTGATCTTGCCATCGATACTTGTATTTTTGTTTATTATAGATAGATAGATAGATGTTTCATTGACACAATTTCAAGTCATTGCTGACTTATTTGTGATAATGATATATATATCGTAGTCTGGGGCGAGGGTTACCATCGACGTTGCCGAATATTCGACAAGTCAGTGGACGTGACTAACGCCTCAGACCTCGATCTCGATCGTGGTGTCTTGCCCGGTCAGCAAGCTGTGGTTCGCTGTAGAAACTCAGTTAAAGCAGAAGATTTTCTAGTACTAGAATGGGCGAGCGCGGCCGTGCTGCACATGGTGTGCGTGGCGGGCGGAAGCGCTGATCCGTCGATCAGCGATTCTGTCCGGCTCGAACTCGGCACGATGATCTGCTAGTTAGGTCGCCACATTACCCGCGGGCTAAGTTGTCTATGGAAACGCTCAACCATGCCGTTTGATTGAGGGTGATAACTCGTCGTTTGGTTTCTAGTTATACCGAATTGATTACACAAGGTATCCCATAGTCTGGATTCGAACTGGGCCCCTCTATCCGTAGTAATCGTAGCGGGAGTCCCGAAACGAGCTACCCATCCGCCGAAAAACGCATCCGCGACTGTCTCTGCTCTAATATCTTTTATCGGTATAGCTTCTGGCCAACGTGTAAATCGGTCAACGCATGTCAACAAATATTTAAAACCTTCGGAATAAGGTAAGGGCCCGACCAGATCGACGTGTACATGATCGAATCTCTCAGTCGGTTCCTCGAACTTTCCGAAAACTGGTTTATTATGACGTGAAACTTTAGCTGCTTGACAGCCTGTGCAGTATCTTCACCATTTTGCTATGTCAGTGTTCATCTTTTGCCATACAAAACGAGAATTAATGAGAGGTTTCGTGGCTCTATGAGAAGGGTGCCCTAAACCATGAAGGGAATTAAAAACTTTTCTTCTATACTTTCCAGTTACGTATGGTCTTTTACGTCCTGTCGAAATGTCGCACCAGACTAATACATTATCGAATGTCTTTAACAAGCAAAATTTCATATTAGACGTCGTTGAATGTCTCAAACGTATAAGTTCTTTGTCAGAAGCCTGGTCCTTGCTCAGGTCTTTATAGTTTATCGCTGCGTCATATTCAATAACTGAAACTGTTGGTCTCGATAATGCGTCCGCTACGAAATTCGTTTCGCCCTTCACTTATCGAATATCGGTTGTGAACTCTGCTATGAAAGCTAAATGCCTTGTCTGGCGTAGGGATGGTCGCTCTGTCGTAGAGTTCATGACGTAAGTCAAAGGTTTATGGTCAGTGTTGACATAAAATTCTCTAGCCTCCAAGTTATGTCTAAAATGTCTAATGGTACTATAGACTGCCAAAAGTTCTCGGTCGAAAGCGCTGTATCGTGTCTCTGCTGGTGATAGCTTTTTGCTAAAAAATGACAAAGGTTGCCATACATTATCTATACATTGTTGTAAAACTCTGCCAACCGCGAAATCACTAGCGTCACACGTGATGTTTAAAGGTGTCGACTGTTGCGGATGTACTAATAACGTTGCGTTCGCTAGTATTTGCTTCGATTCGGTAAATGCTACATTCGCATTCTCTGTCCAATGCAATTCGAAATTAGACTTGGGCGAAAGTCTATGCTGACCTTCGCTAGCTGCTGTCAACAAATTATTCAATAGTGTCAATTTCTCAGCACAATGAGGGATAAAACGATGGTAGTAATTTACCATTCCTAGATATCTACGTAATGCTCTCTGTTTCTCCGGCTTCACGAAATTTACTATCGCGTCCACTGCTATGGGAAGGGGTGAAATGCCTTCAGGGCAGACGTAATGGCCTAAAAAAACTCAGTTCAGTCGTTCCGAATTGACATTTGTCCGGTCCAATTATTATTCCGTATTCGGTTAACCATTTGAATAGAATTTTCAAATGTTTCTTATGCGTCTTATGGTCAGGGCTTGTTACTAACAATTCATCTAAATATACAAACACGAAATTCAAACCACGCGTGACATGGTCTATAAAACGTTCAAAAGTTTGTCCGGAATTTCGTAACCCGAACGGTGTTCGTGTAAAATTGAAAAGTCCGAACGGCGTCGTAACTGCTGTTTTATGTACGTCTGATGGCTCGACTGGTATCTGGTAATATGCCCTCACTAAATCTATCTTCGAAAATATCTTGGAACCAGCTAAACGCTGTGTAAAGTCCTGTATATGGGGAATCGGGTACCTATCTGGAACAGTTTGAGCATTTAAGCTGCGGTAATCGCCGCATGGTCACCAATGGCCGTTTTTTTAGGGACCATGTGAAGTGCAGACGCTTATCGGGCGCTAGTCTTGTGGTCGCGCGAAAACGGGATGACCTTTAGTTACTATCTTATGCGTTTTTCCGTGCTTTACTGTTTCGCCTTTCATTGTAGGTCGTGTCAGATCGGGGAATTGATTTAATAATTCCGTATACTCGTTACGAGTGCTATCCATTCGATTCAGTGACAACGGTTTAATTGAAGATAATGTAGCTGCTATCGCTAGTCCGGTTCTCATGTCACGCAGGCATCTGCCTGCGAGTAGATTGTGATGTATTAAAAAATCAGCTCCTAAAATAGGTTGTTTAACGTCGGCGACGATAAATGTCCATGAGTATTCTCTTTTCAGTCCGACGTCGACTATACGTTTACTTGTACCGTATGTTGTAATAGTCAAATTATTTGCAGCGACCAAAGGTAGACTATCAGCGTCCACGGTCCTGTTAGCGCAAGACCGGGGCAAAATGCTGAGAGCCGCACCCGTGTCGATCAAATATCTACATTTATTACGTTTGTCTGCGACGTATAGTAGCCTAGAGGGAGAGTTTCAGTTATCACGCAGTCATGTCGCGTCTCGTTCGGCATGCCAGACACAAGAGTCGCTACCTTGTGCTGGCTTAACAGTTTAAAGCGAAGGCACAGTGGTCTCTGCACAAACGCGCCTTATCACCAAATCTCTGATGATAGTAGCAAATCAGTGAATCGTCCGTAGCCGTTGGCTGTGCGGTACCCATTTGCGGCAAGTTCGGCGGCGGAGCTGGCAAGCGGGAATTTGGTACTTTTGTGGTAACAACATTTTGGTCATTATTTTCATTACTATTATTATTTGCAGAGGTGCGAGGTGCAAACGGTCTCGCATTAGCGTTTGGGGAAAAAATTATATTTTCTGTTGTATTGTCTCTTCTGCGAGTTGTCTGCTGCTTATTGTTATAATGTTTCTTTTCATGTCCTGAAGTTTCTAAATTTTTTAGTCTTCTGGAAATGTCTTCCATTATTCCAATAAGTTTTCCACTGTTGTTTACCCTTACCTCGGCAACTCCCACACTATTCTCTTTCGCGTCGTTTTCTGAAGCTATAGCTCTGTCGGCCAAAACGGCCAAGCTCTCTAATGACGTACTATCGGGTGTGGTTGCTAAATGTGCCCGAATAGATGCAGGCATCTGTCGAATAAAAGCTTGTCGTATCACTGCTTTACCGACTACTGCTGTCGTCCCGAATCCAGCAGTCTTCTGGAGACGTCGAAGAAAACGTGAAGGAATGTCCGTGCCCAGCTTCTCGCCTGATATGACCTCATTAACTCGCTCGGGCGTCGTTAGACCTCGTCTCTCGATCAACACTCCCTTAAGACTGAGGTATTTGTGACTAAGGAATGGCTGTAACAAAATATCTCTAACGTCCGATGCGACTTCTCCTGATATGGCTGCACAGGTTAGTCTATACCGTTCATCGTCGTCTGTTATGTCGTGAAGGTCAAACTGTGTCGCCAGCTTGTTGAACCATAACTCGACGTCGCTCGCATAGAATGGCGCGATTTTAAATTTAGGCAAATTATTTGATCGTCGTGATGATCTGCGACAAATGGGGGAGGGGCTCCTTGATGATTCGCTCCTCGATAATTCTCGCCATCTTTGTTGCCTCGCGACTCCTAAAAAATCGTCTTTAACTCGTTTGAATTCTTCGTCGTTTTCTCGAGCTGCTGATGCACTAGCGTCGCTCATACGAAATAATGAGTCTGTATCACGAGCACCTCTGAGATTAATTTTCGGCGAATCAAAACCTTGACTGGCGCCTCCTTCGGCCATTTTGCAATATGTTTGAAATTATCCAACTAGTGAAGCATTTAAGTCTACGGCCCGTAGGCTATGCCGAACTTAAAAGTTTATTGAAATGACATGCTTCTTAACCATGTCAGGTTATTTGTATAACCACTCTCTGCCGCACGAAACAGGAGCACTGCGAAATCTGACACATCCGACGTAGTCTTGTGATGAAGTCTCGAATCTGTGTTTTCTTGGTTATGATGAAATGTCTGTTGAGTGTGGGGTTGCCGAATGAAGTAGTCTCTTTAAAATGGCTTTTTACTTGCACGTTATATAAAACATAGATGTGTCGGTATCAGACACATAGCACAATATTATAGTAGACTAATACGTAAGGATTTGAGTCCAACAAATAACATGTACACATGCCAATAAAATTGCTAACATACTGCTCTAAGCTAAAATGTATTAGCTTAGAGCAATTGACTGTCCAATCTGCGAGAAAAATATTTTTTCGGAAACCGGAAAGTGAGATATGATAAAATACTCGAGTCGGAATAGCTGGCAAATCGTATATTTCAGACCGTAAATTCTGAAAATTATTTCCCAAAATCGAAAAGCAACTTAGACTGGTAGGTTTTACAATCATTTGATGACACCCGTAATGTTTTAATAAACTTTTGTTAAAATAGAAAAATATGTTTAATTTCGCTGACAGCTTCTCGCTTGAGTGGCATAATATGCATGTCTATTTCAAATATTCTCGCGAAAAATACACACGAATTTTTTTTTTTTTTTTTTTTTAATCTCTTTGTGTCTATTCCTCGTAAGAGAACTCGTACGACCTCGTCATAATCGTTTGTTTTGTTATTCGTTCGCTCGAGTCGTATAATGTATCTCTACAGCCATGTCGATGCTGTATTTGTCCGATATTTCCTAGCGGTGAATGTCTGTTGGCTCATTGATATATCATCAAAGGTCTAATTTGACGTTTTCAATGCGCTGTCATCCTGCAAAAATGACATCGCTTACACCGACAAAACTATTGTTTTGAATTGTTTGTGAATTTTTTTTTATTTACTTACGTTTCGCAATTATTTCTTTGCGAAACACATGAAAATGAGAGAAATTCCAATCTCTCAGATAAAGACCAATGTAAAATTCTATTAGTCTTGTAGAGAAAAATATTTTAAGTTTTGTCGATTAGAATTGTAGTCTATAGACTACACGTCTGCCGGCTATCCAATATGGATGTCGCACCACGTGTTTGGAATATTCCGATCTTTCCGCGGAAAATTGTGTCATCCTAATTTATGTGAATATCAATGAGCCCAGACATCTTATGATGCGCACTTTTTCTGCGCACTAGTCGGTGTGGAGGAACGCGTGTAGACCCCGTAGGTCTGAGAGCAGCTAATTCTAGGGATCGCTACCACCACCTAGCGGCGGCTGACTTACCATCACATAGAAAAATATAATTTCTGCTTCCACTGGAATATAATATTGAATAAAAAGTAATGAAGTTTGACCTATTGTCCTAAAATTATAGAACAGACCAATTAAGACCTTTTATTCATTCAATATGGATGCAATTATGTAAAAATGGCTCTGTTTCCTAGCAGAAACTGCACAAGTCGAGATATAATTTCGTGGCTGAAAAATATTTTTCGTGTAGTCCAAAAAAAAATATGGCGGGTGTCCTCATGAAAACCGCGTCACCCGAATGAGGTGCCAAAAACGGTTTAATTGACTAAAATTTCAAAATATCATCCTCTCAGTCGCCGACGGTGGCGTAATTAAGATAATAACTTTGCAATCTGTTATAATATAAAGGATAGACTATTCCGTCTAGTATGCGTTTTTCGAAGTCTAGGCTGGATGTCTAAAATCCGCCATTTTGAAAAAGTCAAAACCACGTGGGTTTCTAGAAAAATCTATCGAATTTTTCGCTGTTTTTAACGTGAAAACCTCTGTTTGTGAAATTTTTCTGACTAGCCTAATGGCATTTAGTGTACATTTAGACCCAAACTCTTACGTACCTTCATAGAATGTAGATTCATTCTATGTCCCTTACATATAAAACTATCCAACTCGCACTTTGAAAATGCTGTGAGACACAAAAATGCAGATCTTATCTATTCAACTGTGTAGAAAGTTGGTGTCGGATCAAGCGTTGTGGGATACCGTTAATGATGCAGTAGCCCAAAATGCTGGCAGAAGGTTGCGTGTTCTTATCGATTCACAGTCGATGGACCATCAATGTCATAGTCTAGAAACTCCAAAAGGCTGGCAGAAGGTTGCGTGGTCGATTCACGTTCGGGGTCATCTATGTCGTAGTCTAGGGCGAGGGTTACCATTGACGTTGCCGTTGCCTCAGACCTCGATCTCGATCCTGATGTCTTGCCCGTTCAGCAAGCTGTGGTTCGCTGTAGAAACTCAGTTAAAGCAGAAGATTTTCTTGAATCATTCTTTATTCATTCCATATTCGTGCAGACATTGTCAGATATGAGTGTGCTACTTAGTCCCGTGCGACAGGGGGTGGCTATCCCGCCCTGCGGCTGTGCTTACACGTCTGACTTTCGAGAAGGCCAGTGCTAGAATGGGCGAGCGCGGCCTTGCCACACATGGTGTGAGTGGCGAGCGGAAGCGCTGATCCGTCGATCAGCGAATCCGTCCGGCTCGAACTCGGCACGATGATCTGCTAGTTAGGTCGCCACATATATATAAATATACAATATGTACAGCAGGGTTAGCATGGTTAGTTCTGTGAATCACATTATATGGTGCGTACACTTACATTCCGGCTTGCCATTTACACCTTTATAACAAGCTCAGGGTATTTAAAATATTATAGACAAGGTAAACTATTTAGCACATCGTCAGATTAACGTGACTTACTTGAAGCCAAACCATCCACTTTTTCACTGCAGCCTTCACATACTTTTATTAATAATACTAATTATTATTAGTGTCAGTGTAATTGAGAAAATGACAATCAAACTAAAGTATGGAGTAATGCAAAAGTTATGTCCACTTTTTAGCAGTGCGAAAGCATTCATAAATTTTAAAAGTAGTGAGTTAGACATCAAACTCCATGTAGAGGATGGACCAACATTGGCTCAGCATATGGCAACGTTTTGTGCCTGCTGGGTCTGTTATCAACAACAATTAATCTATACCCAGAAGGGCGGGGTCCTGGTGCAGTGGTTAAAGCTGCCTGCTTGAAAAGTCGGAAATCGCGGGTTCGAACCCCACTCTGGCATTCAAGTTTCAAAGAAACAAATGTTTTTCCCTGTTCACTCGCAACGATTCGATATTGTGGGGGGACTCCGTGACCGAGAGGTGGCAAGCTCGACTTTAGACCATCACGGCTCGATTTCGAATCCTGTGTCTGGAGGGCTGTGTCATCTCATCCATCTCAACAGCGGATGACCGTAGGCCCATGAGATAGGTATTCAAATAAATCGGAAAGAGCTAACTTATTAGCTAAATTATAAGGATTTCAAATTGAAAAAAAAACATCTTGGTTTATATAAAAATATTTCAGCGCCTTGAGTGTTAACCCTTATCCTGCTACGGTAATTTATTTCAATTTTCAACCACTTAAGGTTGTGACTAGCTACCGCGATCCACAACCTCAAGGGGTTGAAAATTACTCACATTTGTTTAATTTCAGACCAAATATTTGCAAATCTTGATGTTTGAACGCCCATTACATTTCCAATAACTGTGGTTTAATAAAACAATTAACCCTTTAACCGCCAAATTATTCAATTTTATTCAATTTGAATTTTCACCCACTTGAAGTTGTGTCTCGCTGACGCGATCCACAACTTCAAGTGAGTGAAAATTATTCAGATTCGACAAAACAGAGGTCAACTCTTCAAATCTTGCTGGTTGATGTCACATTTTATCTTTGACATATTTAAAATGTGGTACTTAATGTGATAATAAAAAATGAAAACCCGAATATATGCGGCACCGGCGGTTAAAGGGTCAAACAGATAAAAAAACGACCATTGTCGTCATTAGCAGGCATATACCTGCCTTGACTTGGTTACTTTCTCATTGCTCTGTGGAACAAAAACCTGACTGAAGAAGCAGTTAGAAACGGTGCAGGAGCAGAATCCTGACCTTACAGATAGATAGACTCTATACCTGACAAATTAGCATCTTTTGGAAGAGTGGCTCAGCATGACCTGAATAGCTAATCATCACAGTGGGTTTTTTCAATTATAGGGTACAGTACCATACTTAGGCCGATCATTTTTTGTCAATGAAGGACGAATAATTTTTATCTAAAATTGTACAATTATTTAAAATAGCCAAATATACCTCAAATTTCAATAATGAAATTCAACTATAAATCGGTTTGTTTATAGCTTTAATTATTTGCCAAGGTTTCTGGAATAGAAGGTGTATGGCCAGGAACCACAAGATGCTGACCTGGTCTCAATTTGTGCTGAGACGTGAACACACATTTAGACCTCCAGTGAAAATCTACGGCCTTAATGCCAGATTATCATCGTTGGGAAGGCGAGATGGGCTGAAAATAGCACATATAGTCCAGTTGCCGTCCAGAGAACCTAGAAATTGTGAGAAGTGTAAGGTTTTTTGATTGATTCATGTTCCCAATGGGTTTATGAACAAATTCAGCTTTGTTGCCCAAGCGGCAACTTTGGGCAACTTTTTTAATTAGCATAATTAACATAATTAGCATAATTAGCAATGGGGAGTAATGCCAAATGTTAATTTTAAACCTATGGACGTACACAAACCTCAAATACCACATTTCAATACAATTCAGACATAAGGAATTCATTTCTGACATTAATGGTAATAAAGAGATCCAGGTCAAAGGTCATGATTATGATGCAAATCAAACTAAATTGACCATTAATATGAAATGGACAGTGCCCAGAACGCCCACGACCTAATCAGTGTAAAAGAGTAACGTTAGTCATGAATAAATTGCAATTTAATCTGAAGTTAGATTCACAGAATTGAGTGTATGCCTAAATATATACACATCTCTAGGAGTTTTCTTTTAGGGGGGTAGGCCTAGTAGTTACGTTATATATTGATATAGATTATTAAATGTAAGTATTGTGTTAGCAAACACCAGAATGCCAAATATTTTTTTCTTGTGGCTCATTATTTATAGGCTATGTAGACATAGGCCAACAATTGTTATACTTCACACATTAAAACAGTTGGGTTCTTTTGCTTCACTTTTACAAAAAAAGTCTTATATCTATGCAGCTGCTGTACCCGAGAACTCACCCTTGAATACCCCAAACCTGCTATAGTCTAATTTTGTCTACGTAGGCCAAAAATAATTCTAGGGTAATTAGCCATATGCCTATCGCTGAGTCATTCACAAGTCCGTATACAAACTAAGACAAGGGGGGGGGGGGTACAGAACGCCCATCCCTAAATGTAATATGGGGGCCAATGTTGAAAAATAGGCTCTAACTGCATTCTGGCGCAATTTAGAGGTAAAAATTCTTTCAAAGGCAATTTTCATTAAATTTTTCGTCTAACCTGCAGCTATACACAGGCTACAGTAGGCCGACATACGTAAATAAACAGCGCATTATACTTGCTGGCAAAACAAAGAGGTTCGTGTCATGGGCCACAAGTTAAAGGCTGATTGAGGTCCACATAATTATCACCACATAACAACGGCCCTGTTTCAATAAAAACAGTGAAATAATCATTTTGCCCAAAAAAGTTATCCATACAATTAACACAGGCTACCTGGGTGTTATTGACAAGGTGTGAACAACACAGATATAACAAACCATTGAAACATACTCTAACATCCTAACACTGCATGTACGATAACCTTATATATACAAAAAATCTAACAGTTCATTGTTTTCTATCCCCCCGACTTCGGACTCGCCCTCTTCCTCTTCCTCCTCAACATGAATTTCCTCTGATTCTTTGCAACAATCATCTAAGACTGAATTAAATGAATGGGAGTTTTATGCCACCTTTGTACACATATAGGCTAAACTGGGCCAGGGAAACCTCCTGACAATGGTGAGATGAATGAAATGACGCTGCCCTCCAGACACAGGATTCTAAATTCGAGCCCTGGCGGTCTGAGGCCGAGCACGATACCACTCGGTCGCGGAGGCTCTCCACAATATCTAAGACTGATGACACCAAGAAGCTTAGGAAGAAAAAATGTCTGACCTATATCCATCAAGTCACTTTGTGTGACATCATGCTCCCCCAGTACCTCATCTAGCGCAGGAAACTTTGGGGTTTTTTAATGCTGGGACCTTGCCCTTTGCACATGGGAAAGAAACCGTGTCGCACTGTGACAGACCTTGGCATTTCACTCTCAGCGCAATGACAGCATGGTGTTAATATCAAGCACTGATCTGTCCAACTTCTCCATCAGCACAGGTGCCTCACCTTTTTCACCAAATTTCAACTTGTAGATTACCAAGGTTATTTCAGTCTCATTGTGATGTACAAGACAGTTTTCTCTTCCCACCATGCTGATGTTGTGACCATGACTGAAACTGCAGAGAAGTTGATTCAGCTGGCGTTTGTTGGCTATGGTTTATGGCATCGCGATTTAGAAGTCAGTTGATATATATTGCAGCACCCTCACCAGCTCTTCTCTGACACTTATGATCTTTGGTACTTAATTCTTCATATGCCTATCGTGCAAAGATGATAAAGATAGTTGCACCTTGGTACTTTTCACCACTTGTGAGGCATGCCTTTCAAGTGTCTGCAATGTCTGCCACTATTCCTGACGTTCGCCATACATGTAATCAACAAAGTCCTTGATGTGATCAACGAGCAACACATTTGGTTTCGGAACAGTTTCGCTATCACTTGCCAAACGCTTCATCAGTACAGACCTGTCACCCTTTAGCAGATATCCACTTCTGTGCACATACAGGCTAAGTTGGGCCAGGAGAACCTCCTGAGGATGGTGAGATGACACTGCCCTCCAGACACGGGATTCGAAATTCAAACCCTGGAGGTCTGAGGCCGAACACGCGACCTATCGGTCACGGAGGTCCCCCACAATACTGAGTTTCACAAGTGGATGGGGAAGAAACATTTTTGTTTTTTTTCAAACCGCCGAGACCGGGAAACGAACAACCGAACTCTAGCGTGAAAGGCAGCGGTGCTAACCACTACCCTAGAGCCGCCGCCCAGCAGATTTACAAATTCATCGACCAAAGAATGTTGTACAGGGGAAAGCTCGTACTGAAACACTGGAAGGAGTTGAATGTTCCGCTGCTGCCCAATGATGAGAAACGTGCATACAAAGCCTCATACACAATTAAAAAAGTTACTAGTTTTGTGTACATGTATCAACTATACATACAGTTACATCACGTGATGTCTGACGACCTTGACATATTCTGTTTAATCGTGACCTGTAACTAAAATAATCAATCTTGAAACCCCGAAACACTGGACAGACAGGACCACAATACAGCAAACTCTCACAGTTGTTGTTTAAATATAAATTTGATAAAATTATACATGTTATATGGCATTGACCTTGACCTTTAGTCGTCACCCATTGTTTAAAAAATATGTAACAGTCGCCTATATTTCAACTTGACCGCGATATTCACCAGATACACCAGTGGTGCAGACTGGGACACTGTAACTCGAACGGTTTTTTAAAGCGGTCTTTATATATTGATTGGAAATAAGGCAAGCGTGACTTTTGACCTGTACGATCTGCAAAAATAGGTCAAGGTCACCCATGTTCGAATTTCAGCGAGATATTCGCCAGATACAAATGTGACCACTGCAGCTGAAACAGTTATTAATATATCGATTAGCCAAGCCTAGTTATGAATGGACGGCACGACGGACGGACGGACAGACGAAAAAACTAATATCAGCGAGGCAGAGGATAAATATAAGATCAAAAGTGATTTGTTTTGATCTGACCTAAACATAAATTTGACATTGGCCATTTTTTCTGCAGCCACTGGTTCAAAAGTAACATTTTACCTTGGAACATAATGAAGATTAAGCCGATTATGCTAATTATTTTAATTATGCTAATAAAAAAAGTTGCCCAAAGTTGCCACTTGGGCAACAAACCTAAATTTGTCCAGTGACATCAGAATAATATGAATCAGTCGAGACATCTTACACTTCTCATAATTTCCAGGTCCCCATTGAACATATAAGCGCAGCAACTGGACTAATACAACAGGTCGAGCCTTTAGGCGAGTGATTGCTGTCGCGAAAACATCGTGGGGAAGACAAGATGGGCTGATCTGAGATAAGCCTAATTTCGCCATAAACCAACGATGCTGTAACCATTTTCTGAAACAGCAAAGTCAATTTGATCAACTGTATGGTGTGAACTGTGTACATCTTGAAACGAGAGCGGAATGAGTTGATCTTACCATCGCCTAAAACGCACCACTACATTATTTGATTTGTCCGACCACTACATTCTAAGCAGGGAATGGGGAGTTTTTGTTGATCAAGTACAGACCAATTATCATGTAGGCCTATAGTGCCATAATTAACCAGGTGTGACCGAGCAGCTGGTTATGGAGGATCCTCATTATGGTCGGAAAAGGAAAGCTGTGGAAAATGACTTAGCCTTCGACCTCGACTTTTCCACAGATAAGAATGTAGTGAAATCGAACACCATGAGTGCGAGACGACCTTTTCTTACCTTGTTTCGAGTGAATGCTGATGAAGCAGGGCGTAGCAGCCAGTCTAAAGCAGGCAATCACCATCACTGCATACTGCCAAGTGTTACTGGAGAACAGTCCAACAATACTCCCATGCTTAACTCCAAACACTTGCAGATTGTACGCCACGCGCAGAGCCATTGCTTCTACTTCCCTATACGTGAAACTCGTCCTGTCTGCATCGTCCATCTGACAAACAGATAAAAATAATGTATCGTTAGGCGCACATTACAGGATTAACGTATGTAGTCGGTATCAAGCAATACAATAAAATAAATGGAAACTTTATTCGACATTATTATAATACAATATTCAAAATGGCCGCCATGAAATCACTAAAGTTATCATAGATCACTATTTGAGATAGAGACTTTTCAACAAACCATATGTTTTCGGTATCAAGCAATACTATCAACACATGGAAATTTTAATCGACCTAATTGCCATACAAAATTAAAAGTGGCCGATATAAAATCACTAATGTTACCATTCTTCATCAATATTTGAGATAGAGGCATGATTTTGTCACCAAACCATATGTTTTCGGTAATAGACATGTAAACTTTATGGCCATCATTATAGCGCAAAATTCAAATTACCGCCATGAAATCACCACACGTTCGTCAATAATTGATTATTCCACCAAACCATATGTTTTTGATAGAAATACAATAAAACACACGAAGATTTCATTGGACATCATTGTCACAAATAAAATGTTTTGCTAACACTTTTTTATATAATTTTTCAATTCTACATCCGCTTATGTGTAATATAAACAGAACAGGCGTTAATTCAAACAAGCCCATATAGGTCAAGTTGAATTACACCGATTTTAATTAATTTTTTGTGATATGCTGTAAGACATTAGTTATGACTTCTATATGAATAAATCGACGTACAAGCGTGCAGGCCTATAGTTGCTTACATTGGTCAGTACTAAAGATGTATTTTACGACGGTGGATTTACAAGGTCATTTCCAGATCATTTTAATGACAACTCGGGGTAACTTTGAAAAAATACCCTATTTCTACGCTTGAGTACACACAATATATATTAGTAACTATAATGAACGCGAGTCATCCCAACCGCCAAATTATTTGATATGCATTTTGCACATCAATTGTGCATTTCAAGAAGTGAACTACACAACAAATGTTATAACCCACTTATTCTTATTCTTCAGCGATTCAAACCACCTTTCTCTGGGCAAAATGTTATATCATGTTATAATATAAACATTATGTGTATGCTTCTATTTTTCAATGTATATTGCACTATAAGCTTTAAAAATCATTACATTTTCTTAATGTCAAGTGAAAATTATTCCATGGTATTTCCAAGAACACAATAACAACAAATTGCCTGTCGTTAGTCACCAATGCGATGACTGTATATCACTACAGATGCATGATTAAATAGCAATCCATACATATTTTGTATATTTAAATATTTTTTAAATGTCAACAAGTAACAGCTGTGTATAGTTATTAATCGCCTGCATCAAAATTACGTCAGTTCAACTACTAGGTCATACCAGAAATGCATAAGAAGAAATGTATGTCTCTGGCCTGTTGATTTTAGACAGTAAGCTCACCAAATTGCATTTTACTGAAAAACTATTTAACTTATAAACTTGGTTCCGGTGTCATCAGAAATATCGATCATGTATCTTTAATTTCACATTGTTATTGAAATTTTTAATATTATATGGTAGTTGTAGTATGGTAATATCCATCATATACTACGCTCAAACTGCTTGTCCACATGTATGTCCTGGGGTCCTCTGTGATAAAGTGGTAGCTCATAATTATTAAAGCTTGTAGCTGTGACAACCAACATACTTTTCTGATATGCCGCATTGGTTTGTTGTTGTACCCCTTTGTAAAGAACTAGAAACTGTTGTGTTATCACCAGTATGTGGTTCTCAAACGAATACACATACACAATTATATGATACACACATGAAATATACTGGTATGTCTGTATTATGTTGGTTAGAAAATCTACGATGGCTTGCATCACAAAATGGTATGTGTTAGCAAGATGGTGTTAGCGACCCACACCTTTATAAAAATGTTCCGAATAGCCCGCATCCAAGCAGCAAATGGAAGAGCAGATAAAAAACGCACAGATAGCTAAGCATACATGATTATAGAGTACATAATAGAGAAATATATGTTTGCTCTTAGGAATCATGTGTTTTTATCCGACATTCCAAATTGCATGTTCCAAAATAATCCACCAGGTGATAAGTCACATAGAACGTTTACTATGTCATATTTAAATTGATTTTTCACTTGATTCTGATTTTAAAATATCATGAAAATTAAGAAAATAAGGTTGTCACTTTTTTCTAGGTGCAATATACAATTTGAATAAGAATTAAATGAGGTAATCTGAAGCAAAAGGAAATTGTTACATAATCGTTAGTTTTTAAAGAGCTGGCATATCTATGATCATCTGATTGAGTAACGTCATCATCCTTGAATATATACAACAGCAGCAACGTTATGTCAATGAGTCCATGGGAATTGTTATCTGTACATTTATTTCAATAATACAAAAACGAAACATCTACCCAGCGCTGCGACGCTGATCCAACATAAATTTTAAACAGCATTAGCTAAACATAATTAATTAAATAAATACATTTATTAATAAATTATGATTAAATTAGACAGCATTGATTGACCTAACTATATGTTGCCATGAAGATACATTAATTTCAAGGTAGCGTATCATTACTGTAAAACTTAGTAATAAAACGACAAGAACAAGCCATCTTAGAATTTCCATGAATTTGTGTAGCCTGTCATGCTTGATGAAATTTGGTGTACAGCTTGTATGTCCTCTGAATCACATGGCAATGTTGTGAGAAAACATGCAGATGCCACGTGCTAATGTGTTGGTCACCATGCCAATAAGGCATAGAAGCGCCTCATGTGCTCAGAAAGTGAACTAGGTCTACATGTATGGGCGGGACATACATGTGAAATGGCAGTTTTACTGAAATATTTGATAAATATCACTATCCAGCAACTACCATACAACATTACTAATATTATTAAAAGCCGCATTTAAAGACATATGATTGCTCTTTCTGATGACACCAAAACCAAGTTTATAGTTGAAATAGTTTTTGAGTCACATGCAAGTTGGTGAACCCACTGTTTTATGTATTTCTCATCATACCACACCATCCTGATAATTGTATAAATTTCGCAATCCGACAAACCAACGAATATGCATATCATCAAAGATTCAAGATAGTTTGTCTGTGAGTTCACATTGCTATGGGTTTTTATAATGCAAAGTTATGCTCAAATGGTACTATACTTTACACCCAAGTTCTACCGTTCGACTTGCTATGCAATCAACATTTTTTTTAAAATTCAGACTTTCTCTATGAACAATGTAATTTAGAGCTGGTTAGGGTGAATAGCAGGTTATTGTTCCTCTCAGAATTACATAATTGTCCTCCTCTAATTATATTAAATTATAATAGAATAATATTATTGGTAACAAAGTACATTATACACTTTGAATTATAATTAAACATGTTTATCAAAAATGAAAGGAAATTGCTTTTAGAGTATTTAGGTATTTACAGTATTAAGTATTTATTATGATCTGATGTGGTATATAATTCGTTAGCCCTGAACGAATTATTAGTTATTGCGTGAATATACATGAAAATAGTATTTAGGACACTAGAAGAACATTAAAGCAAGGTATATATTTTTTTGTCCAAGTGATAAAGATTACATAATATTACATTTTATTTCCTTAGATTGATGCTTGAGGTCACTAACGGATTCTTTGTTTAAAATATGTGCTATTGACTTACACGGAAAATAATCATTGTGTAATATATTTAACCCTTTAACCGCCGGTGTCGCATATATTCGGGTTTTCATTTTTTATTAGCACACATTTTAAACATGTTAAAGATAAAATGTGACATCAATCAGCACTATTTGAAAACAGTTGACGTCCATTTTGTCAAATCCTAATAATTTTCACTCACTTGAAGTTATGGATCGCGTCAGCGAGACACAACTTCAAGTGGGTGAAAATTCAGATTGAATAATTTGGTGGTTATATAATGTAAGCTCAATGTAAATGTAAAAAATATTATGTATCCAAGTGTGGTTTGCCCTGTTTGTAAATAAGCCAGCATTAATAATTTAGTAGCCTATGGAACACGTCACAATAACACGGGCATTCTCACCTAATTATAGAAGCACTCATTCGTGCAGCGGGTACCTTCATAATGTTTGCCAAATGCTCTAAAATGCGCACGTACATTACCTTAAATTTACAAAAAACGGCTTCGCTTTTTAGATCCCAGATCTGCTACTGAAGCATGTGTGACTGATGAAACCATGCTGTTTGAGGTACATGGTTTCTTCAGTTCTTAGTCTCTGCGAATGAATGAAAGGGCCTCTATAATCCTGTTGAAACTGACTACACCAGCTTGACAACTGGTTGTGCAATGGTAATATATCCATTTTCTTCACATGGATGTAAATACTAAATGTCTTTACGCTGATGTAGTTATCATTGTCATATCCATACTTATATTGACGGAGCTGTGTATTCGTTCAAGTGGCATATGTTGTTCTTGAATTTTTTTGTTTTGTGTGTTACAGTATCAATATATTATCACTAAAGAACACACTTGCAAATAAATGGCTGATTCAGATTCAAATGTTACTATCCCAGCTCTCCAATGAGGACAATTCACCACTGATGCAAACAATGACAATCAGCATGACCATATCATTTACATGTATTTACATTGAAAGATATTTCCAACCTTCCCTGAACCAGCCCTGTGATGTCTGAAGTCCGGTATTCTCTCCATCCACTCCTAGCAGTCAGGTAGTCAGCATATTTTCAATATTAACTTTATATTTGATTACATTACCATAAGGTGGTTTGAATATAATTCATGGCCTGGAACTGCCGTGTTGTATTTTAGATCATTTTATAAAATAAGACATAAACCAGTTTTAAAACTGGAAAATATCTGCAAAAAATATTGATCAAATGGTTCTACAATTAAACTTAGATGAGAGATATTTTGATTTTGTTCTGTTACTGTGTATTTTATTGCGGACTTAGACCTTATTTGTAAGTACTTTTAGTGTTTAAAATTTATAGATGATCATTAGCCGTCAAATAAAAAATATCGGGTTAAAATAGTTAAATGTTGCTGAATATTATATATAGAAATGTTCTGGGTGGACTTACTTGCCATCACACTATTATTGATTTAATACAGATAATATTAAATTAACCCTTCAACTGCCAAGTTAGACAATTGGAATTTTCACTCACCTCAAGTGAGTAAATATTATTCCAGATTTGACAAAATGGAGGTCAACTATTTCATAGGGTTAAAAATATAAATACTAATTTTGTTTCAATTGACGTTTAATATTTAGTGATCCTGGTGATCGCTAAACAAAATAATTTCGGTCTAAAAGGGTTAATATTCGGTAAAATAGTTTAGGAGTGGTCTAGATGAATTCTCTGAACACCAAACTATTTGAAATGATGCATTAGAAATGTAAATTGAGCTAAAATTATCTATTTTACAAACAGATTATAGATCTCACTCAACGTCGGTGGCCTATCTTGAATGGCTTCAAATGCTAAATGATGCCAGCTGTGCATCATTCCAATTCTCATTCTGTACAACGATAAATCGTAGGCTTCTGATTGGTCGAGATGGCCATCTCAGAAGCTTACGATTTAGCGTAACTACCAAGATCATTAATAGCCTGGTTGGAAATAATTATGTTGGTCCCAGGTTAGCCCCAGGGCTGCTGGTGTTGATGATTACAGTTGTTTTGGCAATAATTTCAGGGGGTCGGGAGCTTGGTAGGTAAACACATATATTGGAAATAAAGAGCTTGACCTTCTATTATTTGACGTCATTCTTTACTCAATCGTAGTATATAATTGATTCAAACCTACTAGACCTATAGAGTTTATTTTTTTATTTGCACTCACTCACAAATGAAATGTTGTTTTTGAAAATGTTATGTTGTCTTGAGGTGGTATTTCTGTATAAATGCGAGTAATTGCAGATCACATTCAGCTATTTCAGCACGATTTCAGTTTGCATTTCACTATAAACAATACCATACCATACCACTATTATCACAAAGTAATGCATATTTGCACCCTTCCTGAATATGTGTTGAAGACATATGTATGAGAAAAAGGGGTGCTTAGCGAAATATCTTATAATTTAGTTGTGCACACCGTAAAAACTTTACAACCGGCATTTCCTCACCCCCAGATAACCCCTCTACAATATTTTATAGGTTTAAGGTATATACATTTAAGTGAAAACAAAATCTTTAAAATGGGTGCCTGTTACCTAGACTACGGAGGCTCCTCACAATATGGAATCAATACGAGTGAGCGGGGAAGAAACAATTCGTTTCTTTGCAGCTTGAAGGCCAGAGTGAACCCGCAATCTCCGACTTTCCCAACAGACAGCTTTAACCACTGCACCAAGGCCCCAGCCCGCACACTGCCGTCTAGATCCCACAATTTACAATAATAATTTGATCCCAGACAGTCTGAGAGCAAGCACGCTACTCACGGTCACGACGACTCCCCGCAATACCGAATTCTAAAGTGTGTGGAGAAGAAATATTTTTTAAACATCCATACCAGAGCGGGGGAGAAGCCCATAATCTTCGATGTGACGGTCAAATAACATTTACCGCTACACCGCTGCCCCTTCAAGCTTCTGTATGCTTTTCTATGCATATAAGAGAACGTTCAATATAATCATTTTGTATCTAACACAGTTTTTCAGGCATGTTCCTGATTTCAAAGTTAAAAACGGTGTCATTGCATTCACCGATAACAAACACATGTGGTGAAAAAAATCAAGTCTGTATCTGAAATGTTGAGGGTGGTATACACATAAAATTGGAATCACGATAATTGCATTCCCAGAGACCAAAACATATGGTTTGTGAAATAATATCGTCCCACCATAATTATATTAACCTTAGTAATTTCAAATGGTAATGATGACGATAAAGTTTTCATGCTAAGTATTGTATTCCTTGATACCGAAACATATGGTTTGGAGAGAAAGCAAATCTGTGTCTCAAATATTAAGTAAGATATGATTACTTTAATGCTTTCATGGTGGCCATTTTCAATTTTTGGGCTGGGGCCCTGGGGTAGTGGTTAGCACCTCTGCCTTTCACGCCAGAGTTCGGGGTTTGGTTCCCGGTCTCGGCGGTTTGAAAGAAACAAAAAATGTTTCTTCCCCATCCACGTGTGAAAGTCAGTATTGTGGGGAGCTTCCGTGACCGAGAGGTAGCGTGCTCGGCCTCAGACTGCCAGGGCTCGAATTTCGAATCCTGTGTCTGGAGGGCAGTGTCATCTCAATCATCTCACCATCCTCAGGAGGTACTCCTGGCCCAGTTTAGCCTATATGTGCACAAAGGTGGCCTAAAGCCCGATTCATTTTTCATTTTTTATTTTCAATTTTGCACCTAAAAAATCCCTTAAGGCTGAGAAACCCACATCCACCGAGATATCATCACAAGGATGCTAGTGATGCATAATCAGAAGAGAAAAAATAATTATCATCCTAACAAAGGTCAACCCCTTGGCTGCCGTACTATGACACATACCAGTCGACCTACCCGCATAATGTCTCCCCTCTGTACACAGAGGTGGGGACATATTACTTTACCTCTGTCCGCTCATTCTGTCTCAGTCTGTCTCCCACTCATTTCTTACCATTGCTTTCTATCAAGCAGGCGGTCAAACACGATCGGTGTCAGCTTGCACACAGCATTGGTGAATGACCTGTGTTTGCTGAGTATTAGCATCTTCCACAACAAGTTATCTTACCCACGAGCACGCAGTGCGACACCTTGCTTTATCGAGCATAGCGTCCAACTATTTAAAATAGTGAGATACCTTGACTGTCGCGCGTCTCAAGACAGGCCAATCAGACAGCGCTTGACAGCTGCCTGAGAGCACAGCTCGGTTGTTCCCGTTGGTATGATAGATCAGATGGATGTATAAGCTGGTAATCTCACGCTGATGTCATTGCGTTCCCAGCTCCCCGAATGGCGGCCACTATATGATTACTGGCCGCCTTGACGAAATTCAGTACAACTCACTGTCCAAAAGGAGAGATTCCCAACTTGTCTATATAATACATCTACATGTAGCAACAGAAACAGGAAACTGTGCTTGACAGATGAACAAGAGGTCAATTCTTCGTAACCTTTTATGACTTATTTATAAATCTTAGACATCCAATGAGGTTTGAATCTCAGACACACCCCCAAGATGACCACATAGACAGAATAACTGATTGTAGTACTAGATACGGCCAGGCTCCTGCGGTAGCAATCGCGCGAGACTGGCCAAGGGAAGATGAGTATTAGCTATCAACCTTTAAGCTGCTGGAGGGGAGACATCTCCAGTTTTTTGCCTACACAAAACACCAGACCCTTCTAGTTTCTAATAGCGGCCATCGAATATGTCTACTGGAAAACTGAATGCTCAGTTAATGTCCGTGCTTGACTGTTTTAACCGTGGCATGCATGTTGTGTTATTTGACAATAAAAATGTAAACACACACACTTTGTTTTAAGTCGCATAATAAATAACATATATTATACATCTTCAGTGGTACTGAGTGCTTAATAATTAGTCAAATGACAACAATAAGTTTATTGTGAGAAAAGTATTAAATACATACACGGCTTCATGCGACTTTAGATCATATTCAATGTTTTTTAATGGAGCAATTGTCGGCGTGCACAGAGCATCATTATATTTTACTACTTTGGCTAATGACCCATATATGTTATAAAATTTTCTATCAGTCTTTAAGCGCCAGCCACGGCCATTAGGCTTACTTTTTATTAGAATGTACATTACATAACATTTAAAATGGTGTAGCGGGTGGCTTTGATATATGAGTCAACAAATATTTGACCTTCGATTTGAAAAATCTCAGCTAAAGTTGTGGATCGCGTCAGCGAGATACGGCTTCAAGTAAATAAAAAAATCACAGATCAAAGTTAAACAAAAAAAAATAACGGTGATAAAAAAGAAAAAAATCACGCTGTATGCATGGTGCCCATTGCAATTGTGTGGTTTGGGTCGTGTATGTAGGCCTACTTGCCATTTGATGTTTAGTTTTCACTCCCTTCAAGGGGATGAAATTATTACTCATATTTGTTAAATTTTAGACTGAAAAATACAAATGTCGATGTTGAAACACACGTTTCATCACAAATAGCAGTGATTTGATCTGCTAATAAGACGGGTTAAAACGATTATTGCCGTGATTAGGGTGCAAGGTTCAACCCTTTAGGCCCTCACGATGCATTAAAGCAACATCTTACATCCCTGACAACAGACTTAGTTTTCCTAAAACCAAGGGTTTTAAAACAAAAATTCCCATGAAACTGGTTTACCAATACATGGCAATTTTCTTTAATTTTTAGGCCACATCACATCAAGTGGATGAAGTGGATGAAGATGACTATGATAAATTAAGGCTTGAAAGGTTTAAATAGCATGCGGTCCGACTCGATCTCACCGCTGTCATTCAGTTGTTGTTCACGTAAGGGGGTATATAGAACACCATAAACGAACACCATAATCATAAAATACTTTAAATAAGTACTTAGTTAACTTGACAAGATTGTAAATTTGCTTCAACTATATTGAACCAGTATATATGAGGATGCAATGCGTTGGATTAACAGTCAGATCAGATCAAGAAAGAGACGTGGCGCTTTGGTTGAGCGCCTGACTGCCTCGCCAGTCATGCATGCGGTCTTGAATCCCGCTGATCTTCCGTGTTTTTTATATATCATTGTTTCCCCTTCTTAATGTGACTATGCGATCACGTTATTGGCGACCTCGTCGAGTTAATGTTGAAATCAATGTATCGACGTGGCCTTCATACCAAAACATTAAGTAATAATATCTTCACTTATTTGCACCATTTTTATGGTTAAATACTATCCTCCTCCTCCTCTTCATCCTCCTCCTCCCTTAGACATTATGTCTCTCACGTGGGATGAATGGAGTTATCCAGAGGGAGTTATCTTTCCTATTGTTAATCTGGGGACTATCCGACCCGAGGATAGCGGAGCTGCGCGAAATGCCACGGAGCGACACCCAAGTCTCCGGCCGTCTGGGCATGTCTGGGGGTAGATACCCTAGACATGCCCAGAACCCCTTATCGGGCGAGCGAAGGAAAACGCTTTCAAAAACCCACCATGCCCTATCACCCCCACCCTCACATCATCATCTGTACATCATTTTATCTACATCAATTGACTACAACGTTTTATCGTATTACAATGTCACTTAAAATACCTTATGTGCCGAGAAGTGACGTAAAGCAATAATTTACTACTACTACTACTACAGTGCGGGGATCGCCTTTAGACGTCAAAATCTGGCGTCTACACACGTCAGATATTGACGTCTAAAGTCGATCCCTGCTCTGTAAGGGTTATTTTTTTTTATTTATTTCAATAATATTGATTATACTTCAAAAATAAACTAAAAAATCACTTACAACGATGGCCACCTTGTCTGGGCTTTTCTTAAACCCCTTCTCCAGGGCCTCATAGACAGAGGACTCTGTGAAAGATTCATACATATACGGACTCTCGATAATTCTGGCCCCGGACATCTTAGCTTCGTAATATCGCCGGACAATGTGTGAAAAACACTGAGTTATTGACAATGGTAATGGCGTGTAAGATGCACGTAAGATGAAGGTTACTTATATATAACGAGTCGGTGGCGACTATGTAGATTACCTACAGTATCACCGGGTGACAACCAAGTCAAATAATGATGTGGGTGGTGATTAGTTTTACATCAATCGATTAATACATTATTATTTTGAACTAAAGTTTTAAGTTACCATTATTTTCTGTGTAGCATAAAATAAAGAAAAGAAAAAAAGGTCCCATGTACAATAACAGAAAAAGGTTCCATGTGCATTCGTGGATCATTGCTGTTATGCTACACAAGGTCTATACAGATTATATAGAGCGGTTCATGTGTACATGGAACTTTCTGTCAAATCACACAACTAAAGATTGTACAGGGCGGTTCAGATTAAGTGGAGCTTTGCTGTTGTGCCACACAAATAAAGGTGAAATAGAGAGGTTCATGTGTACATGTATGAACCTTTCTGTTACACCACACATATAAAGGTTAAATAAGGCGGTTCATGTGTTAGTGGAACTTTTGCGTAATAAATGTCATATCAGACATATAAAAAATATTAATAGAACAGTTCACTGTACACGAACCTTTCCCATATAAAAATCATACAGAGCAAAGCACTATACTTGGAACATTTCAGTTATACCACACATATAAAAGGTCATAATTACGAGTAAGGGAAGCCGCTCTCAGATATATGATGAAGTAATTGATGAACGAATGAAGTACTTGATGAATGAATGAATCTATGAATGAATGAATGGATGAATGAATGAATGAATGAATGAATGAATGAATGAATGAATGAATGAATGAATGAATGAATGAATGAATGAATGAATGAATTTTGGGATTTTTCACGAAGTTTAGAATTTGCGATTTAAATTTTTTCTGTAGTAGCGCTATTATAATAATAATTTTCGCGACATTCTTGATTTCGCGAATTTGTCCTCCTCGCGAAATTCGCGAAAATTAAAACCTCGCGAATATTACCAGATCTACAGTATATCGTAATCTTGATATAGACAAGTCCTATATGCCACTACACCACAACCTCCTAATGCCATGCCTAATTGCAACAGGTTTCTTTTATCATAATGACGTTTGAGGATGTAAATCTGATTATAATTATATTCAAATTTCCCGTTATAATGCATCGGTGCGGGATTTGCTCAGTATTATGTCAATCACGCTTCTCAGCAAACAAGAGGTGTCGATCCAAAGCTGGGTAAATACTTGCCCATCGGCTGCGACAATGGCCCAACATTTACCCAGTATTGGGTTGAAGTCGTAATCTACCTTATCAAGAATGTGGGCTCGCTACATATATCATATATTACCGCATAAATACAGTAGGCCTATTATATTATAAAGTATTATATTATTTTTTTCATTGCCCGCATTGAATTTAAAATTGTAATCATCTTAATCCGTTGAACACGAGATTATTATGCTACTGCGCTGGTTCTGGAACGAGATTATTTTATGACGTCATAGTTATCTCATGTAATCAGACCCGGAGGCTCGTATCTGAATGGTCTCCCTAAATCACGGAGATCTCCGGGGCTCGTCACAAACGGTTTAATCCGAGTATTTCGGCATAAATTATTTTGAATTTACACGGCATGACTAGTCTACTTAACTCACTTCGCGGCAGACCCGGTGACAGTCTCCACTTTTTTATTAACACAGCCAGCGCGCTGTAAATGAAATGAATCGGGCTTTAGGCCACTTTTGTGCACATATAGGCTAAACCGGGCCAGGAGAACCTCCTGAGGATGGTGAGATGATTGAGATGACACTGTCCTCCAGGCACAGGATTCGAAATTCGAGCCCTGGCGGTCTGAGGCCGAGCACGCTACCTCTCGGTCACGGAGGCTCCCCACAATACTGACTTTCACACGTGGATGGGGAAGAAACATTTTTTTGTTTCTTTAAAACCGCCGAGACCGGGAACCGAACCCCGAACTCTGGCGTGGAAGGCAGCGGTGCTAACCACTACCCTAGGGCCCCGCCCAGCGCGCTGTAAAACTGGGGTTGCCATGAAACTGATGCTAATATTTCCAGTGCCCATGAAAAGATTTTCTTCTGACGAAATTTAGGGATCGGGCCAGAGCCTTGCGATGTCATCAGGTTATTTTAATTTGCTGTATGCCCATATCAAAATTACCCAATTTTGTAAGATATTTAACCCTTTTAAGGCTGGGACCGACTCTAGACGTCAAAATCTGCCGTAGAGCCATGACATAGGTATTCAAATAGAGCAGTAAGAACTAAATAAGACGTTTATAATGATTTCAAATTTTAAAAACCCTTTGATTTCTATTGTTTTAAAATTCAGCGCTATAAGGGTTAATTGTAATATATCAACATAGAAGCTTATCAGAGCTCCATCATTACGCTGGGCTGTATCAGTTCTATGGAATTGCTCTCATTGGAAGATACATCTAAACGTATATACGGGCTACTGTCAAGTATTGATGGTGAATTATTCGTTAATTATCGCATGTTGTGCCGACAAATGTCACAATCCCACTAAATGTCACAGCCCTCGACAAATGTCACAACAGCCCTCGACAAATGTCACAGCCAACGACAAATGTCGCAACATTGCTTCGACAACTGTCACAGCCCTCGACAAATGTCACAACTTTGCCTTGACAAATGTCACAGCCCTCGACAAATGGCACAACTTTGCCTCGACAAATGTCACAGCCAACGACAAATGTCACAACTTTCCCTCGACAAATGTCACAGCCAACGACAAATGTCACAACTTTGCCTCGACAAATGTCACAGCCAACGACAAATGTCACAACATTACCATGATTAACAACGACAAATGTCACAACCTCCCGACAAATGTTAGTCGTCATATCACTTGGACAGGCTGAACCACTCTTTCATTGGTCGGATGTAGACTACTATGCTTGGTCCCAGACCCATAATATCTTTATTTGAGTTTTTTAAGACCTTTTATTTTTTCCTAGACTTTTCTTTTTATTTACAAAGAATAGTTTGCGGTATATTGTTATGTATCTGTTGCATAACGTAACAGTTTTACAACAGACACAATGGTCCGGTTTTTGTAATGTGTATATATCTAGACAGGTCTATGTAGTCAAAAACTGCATTTTTTCCTGTCAAGGTTTTCTCGGTGGATTTAGCTCTCTGAAACCATATTATTTGAAATAAGCTTCTAGGCCACCCTAAAATATTTATCAAATCGGCCAGAAATCCAAAATGGCCACCAAATTAACTAGCATTGTACCTTTTTGAAGTTCCCTTTGTTCAAAACCCCACAAAAACTCCTAATTATGGAATTGAATGGTAAAATAAGAGGATTCAGTCGTTTAGAATGTACAACAGCACTTTATTAACATTTAAGTTCAAGATGGCCGCCGGTCTTACACCTGTATGGGAAAACACTTATATGTCCTGTTCTGGTAAGATATAATTATCATGTTGTAGTCTATCCAAAAGTTTCGGGAGTCAAGGAATCCATTTATTCACTTTTTTTTTTAATTAGGTCATCAGATCATGTAGTAAATAAAATCATATCCTAAATGGCCGCCGAGGGATCCAACTTCTAAATCTTGAATTCTTATCTTTTGAGACCGCAGCCCTGCTAGAAATTAATTTAATACCTCATTTTCGATTTAACCGGGTACACTGATTACGTTGGAATGATCATTTTACGTTTAGAGGTCATTTAGAGGTAAACAAATAAGATGGATGTAAATGTCAACATAAAAACTTTTATTTTTTACCAGTGGCTATTGTTAATGATTATATTCTTAACGTATAGGTCAATAATTCAATTAAATACGTCAATTTAGACTAATTTGAATTTGTTGATTGCAATATAATTGACATTTTATATTTCAAGGTCATCTAGAGGTCAAAACCAAAATTAACGGCCATCTTGAATTTTTAAATTTGAAATAACAGGTCTAGAATTATTTGAAAAAACTCATTATCAATTTTTTTCAGTACACTGAGTACGTTGGGTCATTATGTCATGTGGTAAATAAAAAAATATCAATAATGCCCGACGCCGAGATTATTAATTCAAACTCACTTGATCTAGATCTAAATAATGAAAAATGATTTATGTAAGTAACCACAAAATTACATGACATTTGATATTATAATCTGCATGATATATTTTATTCGTGCGTATGTGAATTATTTTTTATTATTATAATAAATAAAAACAAATTTATTTCAAATTAATTAGTTAATCAAAAGTCTTCACAGGCAGTACGCTCTTTCAGTCAGTCACCGGCACTGTTCATTATCGTTAGCATGCCTATAATGGTTTCTGTATTCTGTGTGCGCTGCCAGAATATGTCCATTCTGGTCTTGACCATGTTCTGGTGTGTGGCTGGCCCAAAAAACGGGCGATTCCCCATAGCGTCCAGGTGATGATGCTTACTAGGGGTCAAATCCGAAATAGCATTCAATGGCTTTCAAATCCCCATTAGATAATAAATACTACAGACACCAAAATCATAAACCTGCTTCAATTATGTCGAAAAAGAATCTCAGTATTGTATCCCTATAATAATAACCAAATTTCCAATTCCATTGCCCTAATCCAAAAATGCAAGACGACTGTGATTTTTCAAACATTGCCGCCCCACCACTAGCACCAGGTAGGGCCCCAAATCGGGCGATAGCCCGTCAGTGGGAGCTAACCCACTACATGATATACAGAAATGAGACACCCAGCCAAGTTACAGTTTTATGCCATATTTAGGTCTAAGTTATCATGTTTTATGTAAATGCCATGAATTTTAGCGCCCATATTGGATTTTAAAGGAGGGGTGAATATAATTGTGTAATTCTACATAATAATTTTTTTACATGATATTTACTTTACATTGTGTGTCTTTAATCGATATCTGGATGGACATTTATCAGTTTTATTGACTAGAACTCTAGATGACAGTGAAACGTAAAATACCAAATCAAATGAAACCAGTGGTGTACTCAAAAGTAGTCTAAAATGAGGCATTATATTCAATTGTAATCTTATTATTTTAGAATATAATAATTATCAGTAGTCGCTTCTAAATAAATTATTTTTGTGTTGGACATTCATTTGGTTGCCATACTTATTTGTTCTGTTGTCTAGATCACATTGAAACGTAAAAATAACCATTCCAACGTAATCAGTGTATTGATGTCGGATGAAAATGAGTTTTTTAATTTAATTCTAGAAATGTTATGACACAAGTTTAAAATTCAAGGTGTCCGTTAAGGTGTCCGTTAATTTTGTTTTGACCTCCAGATGATCTTGACATATGAAATATCAATTATATTGCAATCAACATCTTCAAATTAGTCTAAATTGGTGTATTTAAATGAATTATGGACCTATAATTTAATAATATAATCATCAGCAGTTGCAGCTGGTAAAAAATAAACGTTTTTATGTTGACATTGGCATAAACCTTATTTCTGACGACCTCTAATAGACCTTGAAATGATTCACAGGACAACCCCAATTATCGTTTTTATCAGGCTGTACGTCGTTATCAGTGATGAAAATATGAACAATACCAGTTATTCTGTTTTATTTAAAAGAAAAATACAGCCCAACTGAAGGAGAGATAAAATATAAAGTACTCTGTAAACAGCTAGATTATACGACAATATACATGATATGGTGGACCAATATTAAGAAGATGGCGGCCATCTTGGATTCGTGTGTGACATATTAGTCGATTTATCTAACGGAACCAAGAAATTTATTTCTCGAACAAAACTACATAGAAACGATAAATCACACATATTATCTGAAGAAATGGATAGTCGACACAAAATCATATAGAAACCATAAATTACACACACCTAAGTGGTAAATAAATGATAATTCACTTTTATTAATACATTTTGGCGGCAATTTTAAACTATAGGCTCTCATAATTTCCGATATTGATATCGAAAGCGATATTGGAATCTATGATGATATCAAAAATGATTTAATGTTATTAAACCCACGTAATTCATTTTATATAATGCTAGCGGGCGACTTCAGTGTCAGAACACGAGCATTACATATGATTTTGTCCTTGTTGTAAACATATTTATTTAACGAGGATTTACAAATAGCTACAAAGCTATGGTCAGTGTCTCCTCAGTGCAGGTGCAAGTGCAAATAGTAATAATAATATAATGTGGTGTGAAACATGTATAAATTAAACATCGGCACCTCTATGCAATACCATAACAATGTGACCAAGCAAATACACAACATTGTCACCCACATTTACGAAGAAGCAAAAAATATGAATACACACAATAAGCATGAAAGATGCCTTCAAGGCGGCTCAAAAATAACATTATATATTCACACATTTCGAAACAGAGAAATACAGAAGTACACACTATAATTAGGAAAAAAATCTTAAAATTAAAATAAAATGCAGGTATCTGGCTACATCCCAAAACGCGATGTTTCGTTAATATATAACAAAACAAAACGGCATATTTTTATATTTATTCCGGGGGGCAGTGTAAAAGATCCAGAGACAAGAAGTTCGTAATCTATTCTTGTTTCTGGAGGAATTAACCGAGATATTTTTTCTAGCATAGTTTTGCGTTGAGAAGTGTAATTGCTGCATTGGAAAAAATAATGTCTAGCAGATTCGATTTGAGGCCCACATGTACACATGGGGCTGGGTATACAAGATTTGTTATATAGATCCCCATTTAATGAAGAGAAGTTTAACCTAATTTGACAGAGATTAATTTGATCAAGTCGATTGCCGATATAAAAATGTTTGGGTACTATGGACCTAACTTTCAGGTAGTCAGTTAGTTTGCATTTAAATAGAGCTTTTTGAGAACAGCAACGTATGCTGGACGGTAGCAGGTTCCATAAATGTGTACTTGAAGGGAAAAAGGAATAACGAAAGTATGATGTTCTGCAACGATGTCCCAAGTATTTGAACTCCCCCCTGGTTCTAGTGGTATTTCTGCTGTTCCCCAGAGGGCGCGTTAAAAAGGTATGGAGGTTGACAGGACAGGTTTTAAATACTACGCTATGGAATTTTAAAATTTTATGAAACGTTCGCCTGGTTTGCAGAGTACAAAGTCCAGTTTCTTCCAGTAACAGTTGGCGTGATGTACCTTTCTTACAACCTGTGATCAGACGCAGCGCATTATATTGAATATTCTCAAGGGTATTTTTATCATTCTGGGAACAGGTGTCGAAAACTACATCTCCATATTCTAAAAGTGGACGTATAAAAGAAAGGTAACAGCGATGTAGTGCTGAGCGACTCATTTTGTACTTAAATAAACGGAGTAAATGGACACGTTTCATTGCCTTGGTTGTTATTTCGTTGATATGATCAGACCATGATAGCGTTTTGTTCAAGACAATGCCTAAGTGTTTGTGGCTATCTACTTGTTTTATGACAGTATTGTTTACCAATACTGGCACATAAGGTAATATTTTATTTTTACGTGAAAAAAGTATAGTTGCAGATTTGGATGGGCTAAGCGTCAGAAGCCAGTCCTTGCACCACTTGGAAATTTTTGCCAGGTCACGATTCAGTATTTTGGCAGCCTTTCGGCGGTTACAGTTCACTTTTTGGAAAAGCGAACAGTCGTCAGCAAAAAGAAATAGGTCAGATTCTATCGAATTACAAATGTCATTTATATAAATTAAAAACAGAAGTGGCCCAAGGACTGACCCCTGAGGAACCCCGGCAGTTATTTCAAGCCATGATGATTCTGTGTTATTTACCAGAACACGTTGTTTCCTATTTTTTAAGTAACTTTTAATTAATTCCAAAATATTTCCAGCAACGCCATATCTTTTTAGTTTATATAGTAGGCCTGTATGCCAAACTTTGTCGAAGGCCTTTGAAAAATCCAGAAAGACACCGTGTACTTCATCTCCGGAATCAAGTGCTGAATAGATGTTATGACATATAATGGATAACTGGTTAGTAGTGGAATCACCTGGAATAAATCCTGATTGTTTGCTAGAAATTATGTTTTGATTTTTCAAATAGCTAAATAAATGTTGGAAAATAATTTTTTCAAACACTTTCGAAATACATGGTAGTAAACTAACAGGCCTGTAGTTGTTACATTGTGTCATATCACCTTTCTTGAATAATGGTTTCACATTTGCTTGTTTCCAAGCATCAGGAAAGGTGCCCTTTGCGATACATTTATTAAATAAGATAGATAGAGGTTCAGCTAAAGCAGATGAGGTCTCTGTAAGTATTCGATTACTGATATTGTCCGGTCCTGTAGCTTTACCAGGTTTTAGTTTATTCAATGTTTTGTATACCTCAAGTGGATTTGTAGTAATATTATATATAGTGGCGTTATAGCGAGGCGGTGTCTGAGGTAGTTTTGCAGCAGATGTATCAAGAGTGGACTGTTCAACAAAGTAGCGATTAAAAATGTCGGCTTTGTGCTTATTATCAGTCACCAGAGAGCCATTATTATTAAGAGGAGCTTTAATAACTGGTTTATTATACAGTAATGCTTTACATGTTTGCCACCATGTCTTAGAATTTGGATTCCCACTGTTAACCGTTTCAAATTGCTTCAACTGGTAGTTTATTTTAGCGCTTCTAATTTCAGATACCGTTTTGTTCCGAATCGTTTTAAACTTATTCTGCAGCCTTATGTCTTGTGGTTTGTTCTTCAAACTGGAATGAAGTCTGTTTCTAGTCCTCATTAATCTCCTAATTTCGCTGTTAAACCAGGGCTTGTCTCTGGGACGTATCGTTGTTTCATAGCAGGGAATAAATAATTTTGCATTATATGTTAAAAGATTCATAAAATTATTTGTAATTTCATTAATATCACCAGTTGTGAATATGGTGTTCCACGCAACATTCATTAGACTGATTCGGAACATAAGGAAATTTGCATTTTTATAATTCCACACCGTTCGTTTATAAGCAGTATGTATAGATGAGGTTTGAGGGTATAGTCTGAAATATATAGGGCAGTGATCAAAACAGCTATCTTTAGGTAAGGTGCCAAATTCATTCACATTAAAAGTAGAGTTTGTAAAAATGTGGTCAATGCAAGAGTGTGAAGTATTTCCAAATCTGGTCGGCTCGTCTATCAACTGAGAAAAATCATTGCAGTCGAAAAAGTTTTTCAGAGCTTTTCCATCCGAGGATGTGGCATCGTATGTACACCACTCTTGGTGCTTTGTATTTGAATCTCCAATTAAATATATATTATGGATTGAGTAAAATTTCGCTTCGGTTATTATATGAAAAATATTGTCAATAAAATCATTTATATTTAAACTAGGTGGTCGGTAGAAAAAACAAAGTAGATGTGGCGTACATTTGATGTCGACTTCAATGCAAATATATTCTCCCGATGTCGGTTCAATAAGAGGACACCTTTTAGCGGCTACGTTCTCAGATATGTACACAGCTACACCACCGCCATCCCTTCGACGGTCTTTCCTAATAGGCGGTAAAAATCCAGGCAGGAGTATCTGGTCATCTAGTATTGAATCATCCAGCCATGTTTCACTAATTCCAAATATATCTAGAGAGGTAATACTACACATAAGGCTAATAAGATCTAATTTTGTTTCTGGGTTCCGGGTTGGAGCGGTTAAGCTACGTACATTCTGAGCTCCTATTGAAAGAGATTGTAAAATTGGACCAGGATTCGATTCCACATCACCAGAGCGAGAAAGATGCATTTGGTAAATCATCCACGTTATAAGAAAAAAAGGAGCAATATTTTTCCAAAATAAAAGATTGGAAGACCAGCGGGTGATACTTTGCTGGCCATGAAATGTACCTATCGACATTCGATAGTGTGCTACGTCAATTGACATTGTAATTTTGTAAAATAGACATACATATATAGCATCAGTAAAGGTAACCGATTACAAACATATTCAGATCGGAAATGTAGACAAAAGTGTGCATGGTGCAAAAAAAAGAACAAAGTTAACAATCCCAGATAAACAATGGACACGAATGCTGTCGGCATCGTGAGTGAAATGTGGAAACCACAATATGAATCAAATCAAACAAAAAATTAACAAAAAACAGTGAAATTGAGTCCAATTGTGAGGAAATATGTGCGTGTCAAGATATGGCCTAAGTTTGAATGTTTGGGTACTAGTGACCGTAGTGACAAACTAATGTTCAGTTGCAGTAAACAGATTTGTGAACAGATCGAATGCAGTGAGGCATAGCGACATGCAGTCACTGTGCTACCAGGCAAAATGTAATGATTTTCGGTGATATATCCTAAAGCCCAACGTTAAACCAACATGGGCACAACACATACAACACCGACCTTATTGTGTTCTGTCAATATTGTAACATTGTTGACCATCCCAGTAAACACAATACGTTGACCCAATCCTGCTTGAATGCCGGGTCAGCATTTCCAATATTGAAACAACGTCGGGTCAACGCCTCGTGATTGGAGGGATCAGCTTTGACACAGTCATGGTGTAGTTATGAATAATGGACTAGTTAACAGACGTGCCACACCAAGATGTGATACACTGTGTACACACATAATGTTCGTAAACATTATTGTCTCAATTTAAAGCCTCGCCAGGCGTGTCATAAGCGAGTGTTGATCCAATGCTGGTCCACCGCTGCGACCATTGCAACAGTAAACCATCACTGGTGCAACGACCGGTGTTTGGCGGGACGAACTTTGAAAAGCAATAATATAATCTACATCCTGATATATAAAATATACAAAAAAAAAAAAAAAAAAAAAATAATAACAATAATAATAATAATAATATATATATATGTTTCTCTAAACAATAATAAATATTTAACATACTAAATTAGTAGTATTTACCATGTTATGATCATAAAACATTCAATCTGCATGTACATTTAGTAGATTATCCAAATGGTTATAGCAACTGATTATGATAACCGCG
The DNA here is from genome assembly GCA_964017125.1 of Flabesymbios commensalis. NCBI lineage: Eukaryota > Metazoa > Annelida > Polychaeta > Terebellida > Flabelligeridae > Flabesymbios > Flabesymbios commensalis. The sequence goes on along the minus strand of OZ024916.1, from coordinate 49,614,602 downwards.
ACAGAAATTACCAAGTATTGTGTATTTACATTACATGTTCAAATTAAAAGCACACTTATCGTTGTATACGGGGAACGCATATCTCGTTTTGATCAACTGAGAGAGATTCATAAGTTCGACACTCTTCGAGTCATAATTTGAAACACTAAAATACTAACAAAATTAATATTTGTGTTGCACTTTTTTATCCAACTATATAACCTAAAAGTAGGTATATATAACTGCATAAACAATGTAAGCAACTGATGAATACTGTGACAGATTCAGTTAATATTTGTGTTGCACTTTTTTATCCAACCATATAACCTAAAAGTAGGTATATATAACTGCATAAACAATGTAAGCAACTGATGAGTACTGTGACAGATTCAGATGGGTATAATACACCATTAAAAATGTTACCAAACTTTACATAATGAGACTGTGTGATTTCTGAATATTAGTACCACTAATTATGTTTCTAAATTGAATTTGAAAATAATACTATGAAGACAAAATCCATAAAGTTCGCATGATTAAATACGCATACATATATTAGGTATTTGAACAGTTATGAACACAGAGTTATTAACAAAACTGACACATTTATAATGCTGGAATAGTCTGTAAAAATATCGGCTCATAGAAATAATACATCAGTCGCCATCCTTTCAACCTGTATTTATATAACCATCGAGATACGCACGCTCTTGTGTAGTCGTTTGATAAAACAAATAAACTATTTAATTTATCAAATCATCTATCACAAGCGAAAATAATGGAAATGTATGGTTTAACATTTAACCTTCAATTGGAGGAATATCTGTCACAACCGTTAACTTTAGATATAGAACATAATTATTCAGTCTTTAAAAAAGAAAACAAGATTATTGGCTACATAATTACATAGACACTGAGGATGTTCGTCATGTTCATGTATGTGTCAATATTTGACATTCAATTGGAGGAATATCTGTCACAACCGTTAACTTTAGATATAAAACATAATTATTCAGTCTGTTAAAAAAGAAAACAAGATTATTGGCTACATAATTACATACACACTGAGGATGTTCGTCATGTTCATGTATGTGTCTACACCATAGTGATATGGCTCTCCATCAGAGTATCATCATCTTCAAGTCGTCGATACGGCATTGCACGATTCGAGGATGTAGAGGGCTGTCCCGACGGGAATGGTGTTCCTGGTCTGCTGGATTGGTGGTGCTGTATCGGTGTATGTGATGTGGGAGCTATCCCTCCAACGGCACCTGCCGCCTGTTCCTGGTTATCAATAGCAGCAGGATTGTTGATCGCTACCAGACTCAATGATGGAGAAGACAAGGTTGATGAACTGTTCCGTCGGTGCACTGGTGTATGTGGAGGGGGGACGTCTGCTATCATGGCTAACCTTGCTGAAATAGGAGGCTTGGGGGTGCTAGAATGAGTTGGTCCTGCAGTCAGGTGCATAGGCCTGCGTCCAAACACATTTGTAGATTTGATGACTTGTTCAGGATTTACTACTGGTCGCTGTGTGTTTTGAGGCACGTTGGTTGAAACATTTATGGATTGGAACAGTTCTATCTTTCTTTTCCTGGCGTCAGCCAGTTTGCACCATACCTGACCTCTGACAGTCCAGGCGTCCACGACGTTATCGCTACTTTTGACTCTGTTTAAAAGTTGAATATTTCTCCTCGTCAAATCTTCAGTGATTCCTATATGAGACCCTTTCAAATTACGTCGTACGCGCAATACCTGCTCTTGATTTTGTCCTTTATAGTTAGGGCAATAAATGGACTGTTTGGGGCAAATTGTTCCAAAGCCACCAAATTTGGCCCAGATGTCAACAGAACCCTACTTGATAGATTTAGGGTGGATGACAAGAAAGGCACCGCTTAGTTTTTCATAAGTTTTGATTGATTTCCCCCCAAAATGTCACATTTTTATGTGATATATTGACACAACACTTATTTATCATGATCTGTGCATATTATGTCAATTTTTTCAATTATTTCCACACAAGTATAACAACTATATGATCACAGGCTCACCAATAATAAATAAAAAGTATCAGTGATAAATAGTTAAATTGATTGAACAATATTGATTTTGTACTTTGATGTCACTAAAGTTAATACGACACCTGAAATTAGAAATGATACAATACGGAAGTACTTGTCATTGGAACCACGTGATCATCCTGATATATTGCAATGTTCCACACATTATGGTCAAAATTTGAGTTCTATACCATAGTAACAAACAACGTTTCATCAGACTCATCCCCGAAATATCACATTTAATGTAATTGAATGTTATTTATAACATATGCGCCATACATAATAATAACATTTATTAACTAAAAGTTGAATTAGTTGTAATGGAGCATGCAGAGGTGAAAATATTTAGCATTAAAATTATTTACGTTTTATTAATAGTGTAATAAGTTATACATATAGCGTGTTTGCAATATAAATCGTTTAAAAATAAATAGTTTATATCATGAAGTCATTTCCAGTAGACCAGACCGTGTGGGATCAGTGTACGTTGGTCTCGTTTAGTGTTTGCTATTGGCGATGGGGATTTTGTTTTCTTTCTCAATCCTTGAATGATCCGTCCACAGTATGTCAAATAACTGCACGATTTCAATAATTTTCAGAAATATACATTAATTATATCAGCATGCCAACATAAATAGAGTTCCCTGTTGCCAATAGATATTGGCACATATATATGACTTTGCATGGTCAGTATCCAAACTTGATTCCTATAATAATTTCAAGACTATCTTTCTCTAAGATGTAGCCTATATGTGTAGTTTATCGATGCCACTACTACACGATGTGAGCCAGATGAGCCTAAAGTATAGTCTGTACAACGGTGGAGGATTGTCTAAAATAAAAGTTAGCTTTTCGTTGATTACAATGTCAATTTCCAAGCGATTTTCATGAAATTTTGCCAACACTATTTTCTGGTAATTTGCCATTACATCCTGAAAATATTGTATAGTTTAAAATTAGGCCATTTGACGTGTAGTACACTTTTAAATTATGACACCCCTTCATAAACCCAATAATTTCATACATGTTTATTCTCAGAATTATGTTGCATGTCGAATGGTCTCATTTTTTAAATTATTAATGGAAATTTGGGACATGTTGTTGAGTATTTCAATTTGGAAATTTGGGACATGTTGTTGAGTATTTCAATTTGTTTGTGGCCAAGTTTGTGGCCAAGATGAGATTTAAAGTGGTTGTGGTGGCTTCTCAAGATAACTTGTGTAGTGATAGAGATCATTTTTTAGGGGCCAATTGTGAGTGGCCAAGATCACTTTTGTAGCCACTGAGATAACTTTTAAAGTGGCTGTGATCACTTTTTCAGAGGCCAAAATTACTTTGTAGTAGCTTAGATATTTTGTTTAGTGGTTGACACTAATTTGTTTGAGGCCAAGATCACTTTTGTAGTCGCTGAAATAACCTTGAAAGTGTCTGTGATCACTTATCCAGTGGCCAAGATCACCTTTGTAGTGGCGGGGGTATTTTTTAAAGTGGCTGTGATCACTTCTTTAGTGGCCAAAATCACGTTTGTAGTGGCTGAGATTTTTTTTTAAGTGGTTGCACTCACTTATTTAGTGGTGGTTTGGATATTTTTAAAGTGGTTTTGATCACTTCTTCAGTGGCCAAGATCACTTTGTAGTGGCTTAGATAACTTTTTCAGTGGCTGACACCAGTTTGTTAGTGGCTATAAGACCACCTTTGTAGTGGCTCAGATAACTTTTAAAGTGGCTGTGATCACTTCGTTAGTGGTCAAGATCACTTTTGTAGTGGTTTAGATCATTTTTAAAGTGGCTGTGATCACTTCTTCAGTGGTCAAGGTCAGTTTTGAAAAATGGCTCCAGAAGATGTAACCGTAATAACAAACATTTATACCATATAAAGTTAACATAAGCGAGATTGAGTACTGCTGATATTCACTAAAAAAACATTGTAAATTGTTCAAATGGATTGATAAAATACGAACTTGGTGCGTTGTTGCACATTTCATATTTAACAGAAATAAAATCTTATGTATCCACGTTAACAGGTTAAAGCCCTTGATAGTGACTTTCAACTGCTATAAAAATTTTGATACATTTTTAAATTTGGGTATTCATTGGGCAGAAATGTGAAACACGGTCAATTTTCTGGAGCCGGCAGAAAATGCGCCAATTTTAAGTCCAACCAAAAAAGTGTGTAATATCTTCACATAATTCACCATTTTTATTCCAAATGGGTTATCTTACGTCAACAATAGTTCTCGAACATGTTTGAATCAAAATCAAACATTTATCACTTACAAAATCAGCTGAGAGAAATGTATTTTGACTATTTACCGAAAAAGTATGAAAAATAGATGAAATTAATACCAACATTAAGCTCCCTTGTGCAATTGGCAATAATATCGGACACAAAATATATACCATCTATGTGAAAGTAGATTTCTATTGATGTTAAATATATTGATATAGCTCAAAATTTGACTACTCAGTGGGCAATAATGTGAGATATGGTCAATTTTCCCGAGCCTGAAGAAAAGTCAGCAAATTTACGTATACTAAAAAAAAACATGTACTATTATGATTACACAACTTATTATTTTTATTCCAAATGTTTTTTTTTAAATAAACAATAGTTCTAGAACATGTTTGAACACAAAAAAAAACATTTACACCATCTAAAAATCAGCTGAGAAAAAGTATTTTGACTACTTACTGAAAAAGTATGAAAAATAGGTAAAATTAAGGGTTAAAATACCAACTAAATTTCTCTTGTACATTTGTCATTGATCAGACACAACATATTTTACATTCATGTGAAGACCGATGCCATTAGCTTTCTATTTATTTCAAATATGTTAATATATCTGACAAGTTGACAACTTATTGAGCACAAATGTGACATATGGTCAATTTTCTAAACCTGAAGAAACGCGCGCCAATTTTTACGTCTAAAAATAAAAAAGGTGTAATAAGTTCACATAACTCGTTATTGTTTTTATTCCGAATGGATCTATTTCAAGTCTATATAGTTCTAGACCAAGTTTAGCTTAAAACTAAACATTTATACCATGCAAAATCAGCTGAGAGAAAAGTATTTTGACTATTTACAGAAAAGTATGAAAAATAGGTAAAATTAGGGGTTAAAATACCAACTGAAAACTCTCTGGCGCATTTGTCAATGATCGGACATACTATATTGGATATCCACGTCAACGCCTGTGTCAGTAGCTTTGTATTGATATTAAATATATTGACATAGCTCAAAAGTTGACTACTCAGTGAGTGAAATGTGTGTAATACGCTCGCTTTCTCAAAATTGAACCAAAATCGCACGTAGGTCATGTACTGAGGAGCGACTGCCAACGTGTGCTCGACGTTCCACAACGCACAGTTACGATCACATGAATTATCTTTAAAACCACGAATTTTTACTGCAGTATTTCATTGGTTTTAGTAGATTTCTAGCGATAAATTTATCCTTTTAATACGTTGAGCCATGCGAAAATATATTGAATTTTCAAACAAAGTTTTGTCAGAGAGTTTAAAAGTGTTCGGTATAAGTTATTTTAAATTGGACATTTACTCGTGTTAAAAGCCTATTTTTCATAGAAGAAGATTTTAAACATAATTATTTTTGATCAGCTGATCACAAGCTTTTATGAATGCGCTGAATTTTTATAAAGATTGATACATCTGTAGATATGTTGTATATCATTACCAATAATTTATGATTTTATTTGTATGGTTTTAAGTGATTCACCAGGAAGTGTAATACATATGTATATGCCTAATGTGATTTACTATAGTGCTTATAAATCATAACAGGCATATATATACATATATATGTATTACACTTCCTGGTGAATCCCTCAAAACCACAAAAATAAAATTATCAATTATTGGTAATGATAGACAACATATCTACAAATGTATCAATCTTTTTAAAAGTTCAACTCATTTATAAAAGTTTGTGATCAGCTGATGAATAATAATATGGGATGTTTAAAATCTACTTCTATGCAAAATAGGCCTTTAACACGAGAAAATGACCAATTCATATACCGAACACTTCTAAATTCTATGACAAACTTATCAATATATTTTTGCATGGCTTAACATATTAAAAAGATAAATTTACCGCTAGAAATCCACTAAAACCAAGGAAATACTGCAGTAAAAACTAGAGGTTTTCAAGTGATCGTGACTGTGCGTTGTGGAACGTCGATCACACGTTGACAGTCGCTCCTCAGTCGTCGAATGCGTTATGCATGCGTTACTCATGCGCTATTCCCACGCTGGCAGTCGCTGGGATAGAATCACGGATTATGTGATGTGCGTTCTTCAGTCGTCGATCACGTCACTTTAACGCTACTCATGCGCTTATGAACGCTAGACAATCGTTCTGGATCATGAGAGTCCGTCGATCGCCAGCGTTTTCAATAATTTTAAATATTTTTCCGTGTTTTACGCGATCGTTGACGGTGATCGCCAAGGTGTGACAGGCCCTTAATATTCGAATATAATAATTATCTAATTGAGCAGGCAGATTGATTTTTGTATTAGTATTTCGTTTTAGCATTGCATTATAATCAATGTTATAAGCCTTGATGGATGTTAGTTAGATAGTGCTCCAGGTGCGCCCGTATTGGGCATGTGTTCCCAAATCAGTGGAGCATGACCTTTAATCGCTAGCAGCTAACAAGGCGGGGGTCCTTTAACATGTTTAAGGGATTAAATTATCAAGGATAAAACGCGTGATGTAATTGCTAGCATATCTATCACTTTAATTGCGCCAACGATAGTTCAATTCTTGCCCGGCTCGTGACGCATTGAAACTATTTTGAGCCAATGTCTACGGGCCTATATAATACGTGTGTCATGTGAATACAGTGACAACGTGTTGCTGGCAGGACTGCTCGCCCAGCAAACGCACGACATTGATACAATGTTGTGTCATTGCTGGTCCATCGTCTGCGACGCTGGCCCAGCATTAAAGAAACATTGATTCATTAAGTCATAACAGCCCTTTCGTCTCATTAGCCTAATTTAATCAACATGAAACATAGCCATATATATCTAAGTAGATACGTTTTAGATGTTTAAATAGCTCGCCTAATCATGTTAATTCCTTTTCTTTACGTATGTTAGATGGCATTATTATACGAGAAATTAAACATGTTATATAATAATGCGAAGTTAAATTGATTATATGTCTGATACATCACCTGGGTATAAAAACCACCCCATCTTTTTAGTGCAAATAATGTAAATGGTCTCTGAACCCCCTTCTTTTTTACCTGGACTCCCTTTTCAAATTCCCGAGACCGCCCCTGATCTAGCTATCAATTTCTTTATTCGTGTGCTTAATTGAAGAAATTGGGTCGAAATTGTTGTAGTTATCACAGACAATTTAACGTAGGTCAGATTCAAACTTACTTAAACTGATTTTCTGAAAAAAAACGCCAAGTAGAATTTTGTAAGAAATGGGTTTTTGGATTCACCACAATGTTTTCACATTAGGGTCAACCTTGGAACCTTTCGGCACTTATACACAAATAAATTCGATTTATCTTCTGGACTTATACGATCCGTATAAAGGATCCGCATTAAGATCGAATCACATGGATCGGTAGTAAAATATTTCATAGAAGATTAATTTATGACGTCTAGAACAGTCCTATGCCTGAATGCATTCATGAATGAAAATGTAATAGGTTAATAGTAATAGGTTAATAGGTTGGATCTTTGACGTCATAATTGTCATCTACAGAACAGTTTTACCATATGAAGTATTCTCAAGTGAAAAACATCAGGAATATCAGGAATATTAATATGCCTGATGAAGTTGTGGCATTTCCTACAACTTACCTTAACATTTTGTGGCTAAGTGCTCGGGAAATATTCGGTCTACTTAATCAAGAATAGTTATTAAACTAATTTGTAATAATTTATTTCCACCATAGGCTGAACATCATAAGACTTAACTTATGTGGTGATCTGTTTATTTTGTGTAAGTTTGATACAAAAAGATAATTGAATGGCTCTGTGCAAAAACCTGTTAAGTGTATGTTTTATAGTTTTGAGAAAAAAACTTCAAAGATTAAGTTCAATATTTTTTTTTCCACTAAGAGCTTCCGCGAAAAATAACTTTGTTTATCAATAATATTGGAAAAGTAATTATAGTAATCATATCTAAGACTACCAGCATGCATTGCGTAAATGTTTCATGTTTGTTAACTAGTATTTGCAAATAGTGTTCAAGTTCAATAGCGAATATATCATGGTAAGTGACATTACCATTTTATTGCTAGCAACTCTATGGCTGCATTACTTATGCAAATGTTGCCAGAAACCATGAATATCGATTAGATATCTGTAAAACAGTGACTTCACAACCATTTATCTGAATACTTTTGCACATTTAAAATAACTACTGTTGATTCGTGTTAAAGCTGCTTACCATTTCTGACTTGTATTTCTTTATTTGTAAGAACATGTTAAGTGAACTTAACATAACTGGTATTTAGTAATATTCACCGGTAAACGCACTTGACAGTTTTTATAATGAAATTTATTTCACTAACAACCATAAACATGTACTTTCTTCTGAGAAAAGTGTTTTATAATGGTCGTAGAGCTAAGATTTTTTTACAAATCCGTCGTCATCAGCAAGAACCTGTTAATGGTGCTTAACAGGTTATTGCATGGAGCCTTTCAATTATTTAACCTTTTAGGTATAGCAAGCATATAAATATTAGGATTTCAAGGATACCGTCATCTTAGAGCTGCCCAATGTAACAACGAAGAATAAAAAATACGTATCCACCGAGATTTTTTTTTATGAGGTTATTAAACAAGAAATAATTTTTTAAGATTCTAAAAAGCAAAACCATGTGAAGACAAACATTTGTTGTTGCTACACTAGTGCCAATTTCCGTGTTGCTGAAAATAAAACCTGTTCTAGTAAATAATAAAAGCCCGCTTAAAAACATTGCACCATCTCTGTTAGTGGATACTGTTATTTGTGTAGGCTATTATGCTATTTAACATAGCTAGAATAGAAAACAAAATTATCATACATATGTGAATATTACACAAAAATATGAATATTCAATCCTATAGACACTAAAACCATATCAATGAAAGAGTAATAATACTCTCGTTCCATGATAACCAATGTCGCTGAAAATGGTTAACGAAAAGGTTGAAACAAGGCATCATTGCAAGTAAATCAGTTTGTTTTATTCAATCACCGGCTCATTGCCATCACTATACTAATACCGATCTCATACTGATAAGATATGATTTTGGCATCTAAGGCCAGCATTAAAAAAGCTCTGTTTTGGATGTCCCTCCGTGCTTACTTAAAAAGCGTAGTATGATGAGTGGGTGAAGATGGAAGCTGTCTTCTGTGGGAAGGATTTTATTTTTTTTACTGATTTGAAAGAACCATCTAAAAATATTAATTAATATAATAATAGTGTGGCGCCAGGATATAGCGATTGGTGGCGTGGTTGACTCAGAATTCGGGGGGGGGGGGGTTCTGAGGACGGTACCCGGTTCGAGTCCCGCTGTGACTGATATCTTCCTGGGCACACATATGCAGTGACTCAAACTGTTGTTGAAATTCATGGGATAACGTCATCCGAAAAGTATAACCGATTAGCGCATTATATAAACAAAATGACCAATATGGCAAAGTTGACATGTAAACTGTCAACCAAACCTTATTAAATATCGTCGCCTCGGAGCTAAAGGATCCTATCTGACACTCGTGAGAGTGGCAGATAGGATCCTTTAGCTCCGAGGCGACGATATGCTCGGCACAACGTCGAACAACAAACTTTCCTCATACAGCCTTTTTGCTCACAATGTGATTTTTTCTGATATATTATATTAACATATCCCTGCGCTATCATGACCTATTATCTTAATTAACAAAATTGTTGAGTTATGAAAACAATTTTGCTGAGTACTAGAATTAGTTTAAAATACACAAATGATGATGAAATAATGCATTTCTGGTACACGGTACACGTGCATCACATAAATAAAGTTTTTCCCCACTAAAATGATAAGCAATTCACCTAATATAATAGAGCTGCGTACATATGCAATATATTTCAAATATGCATATGAAACGTATATGCCGATAGGTAAAAATTGACAATTTGATTACATTACAGTGATAAAAAAATATAAAAATGATTATTACAATTAACTTTATAGGGCTACGCAATGATTTGTAGGTTTACTCCATTCAAGGTGACCTGATGAAAATTTAATGTAATACGTCGATTACGATATCAACACCTCATTCTGTTATATTAGCACATATACATTTTGTTTCTTTCCCCAGCTAACACAAAACATTTGTATAACATTTGTACAATGCTGGCCCAACGTCGAAGACGTTGGGCCGGCGTTGTACAAATGTTATGCAAAGGTCTTGTGTTTGCTGGGTTGGTACTGCTAAGTACATTAAATAAGTCAAGTGGTATGCCACCAATGTTTCGCTTGTAATCTTGTTTGGCAAAAATAACGTTAATAGTGCTACAATTATATTGTATTTTAAAATCATATTGTATTTCACAATATTGACGGGATTTGGGAGCATGATAACCTTACAATGATTAAGTTAATATTTGTAACGTTATTTGTAAAAATACAGAATTATAAAAAAATAAATATATGTTTTTATTTACATGATTCTGGTATCTAAGGCCACTATTAAGAATAACTATAGCGTTTTAAACAATACATCTTAGCAAAGACATGACAAGCTATTCATTTGGAAAAATTTCTACAAACCATATCAAGCTTTTTTACGGTTTGTCAGTAATTTCAAATGTAATAATTTAACTAAATAGGGCCTTAAAACATGTAATCCTTCCCTGTTAATAATTTGTTGCATTCTAGCTACGTCAAATAATATCCCCTCACAGGCATGGTGCTACTTGTCGAATATCCTTAAGGGGGTGGGGGGAGGTGTTAAATATATTTATTAAACAATTAATATTATCTACATTATATAGCAGTAAAAGACTGGACGTTTAGAATATGTGTATTCATATGATTATTGACGCAATGAACAACACAATAAGAAAAAACATCACACAAAATTACATAAGGGCATATATTAATAAATGAATGCAATACGTAACTACTATAGGTCTTACGATCATTAACCCTTTAGCCGCCAAATTATTCAATTAGAATTTCAACCCACTTGAAGTTGTGTCTCGCTGACGCGATCCACAACTTCAAGTGAGTGGAAATCATTCAGATTTGACAAAGTAGAGGTCAACAAATTTCAAATTTTGCTGATTATTGTCACGTTTTATCTTTAACAGGTTTAAAAGCTGATATGTAATATGCTAATAAAAAAAGGTAAAAAACGAATATGGACGACACCGGCGGTTAAAGGGTTAATATCATTAATTTCGACGGAGGTGTGCAGTCTCTGACTGACTGACTGACTGACTGACTGACTGACTGACTGACTGACTGACTGACTGACTGACTGACTGACTGACTGACTGACTGACTGACTGACTGACTGACTGACTGACTGACTGACTGACTGACTGACTGACTGACTGACTGACTGACTGACTGACTGACTGACTGACTGACTGACTGACTGACTGACTGACTGACTGACTGACTGACTGACTGACTGACTGACTGACTGACTGACTGACTGACTGACTGACTGACTGACTGACTGACTGACTGACTGACTGACTGACTGACTGACTGACTGACTGACTGACTGACTGACTGACTGACTGACTGACTGACTGACTGACTGACTGACTGACTGACTGACTGACTGACTGACTGACTGACTGACTGACTGACTGACTGACTGACTGACTGACTGACTGACTGACTGACTGACTGACTGACTGACTGACTGACTGACTGACTGACTGACTGACTGACTGACTGACTGACTGACTGACTGACTGACTGACTGACTGACTGACTGACTGACTGACTGACTGACTGACTGACTGACTGACTGACTGACTGACTGACTGACTGACTGACTGACTGACTGACTGACTGACTGACTGACTGACTGACTGACTGACTGACTGACTGACTGACTGACTGACTGACTGACTGACTGACTGACTGACTGACTGACTGACTGACTGACTGACTGACTGACTGACTGACTGACTGACTGACTGACTGACTGACTGACTGACTGACTGACTGACTGACTGACTGACTGACTGACTGACTGACTGACTGACTGACTGACTGACTGACTGACTGACTGACTGACTGACTGACTGACTGACTGACTGACTGACTGACTGACTGACTGACTGACTGACTGACTGACTGACTGACTGACTGACTGACTGACTGACTGACTGACTGACTGACTGACTGACTGACTGACTGACTGACTGACTGACTGACTGACTGACTGACTGACTGACTGACTGACTGACTGACTGACTGACTGACTGACTGACTGACTGACTGACTGACTGACTGACTGACTGACTGACTGACTGACTGACTGACTGACTGACTGACTGACTGACTGACTGACTGACTGACTGACTGACTGACTGACTGACTGACTGACTGACTGACTGACTGACTGACTGACTGACTGACTGACTGACTGACTGACTGACTGACTGACTGACTGACTGACTGACTGACTGACTGACTGACTGACTGACTGACTGACTGACTGACTGACTGACTGACTGACTGACTGACTGACTGACTGACTGACTGACTGACTGACTGACTGACTGACTGACTGACTGACTGACTGACTGACTGACTGACTGACTGACTGACTGACTGACTGACTGACTGACTGACTGACTGACTGACTGACTGACTGACTGACTGACTGACTGACTGACTGACTGACTGACTGACTGACTGACTGACTGACTGACTGACTGACTGACTGACTGACTGACTGACTGACTGACTGACTGACTGACTGACTGACTGACTGACTGACTGACTGACTGACTGACTGACTGACTGACTAGTTATATATAGTACAGTAGTTGAGCAATATCTTTGCATATATAAATTATCACACTCATATATTTACTTAAAATTATAATCTCCACAATAATGTATTTTTGAATGTACACACTTCTCAACTGCATCGTTGAAGGCAAAATGTTATGGTATCACCCCCCCCCCCCATAATGTCGCGAGTGCTTGAAATTGCTTGACAGATTGGCCAGCCCATAAGGGTAGATTTTCTAAGATGAACAAAGACAAAGCTGGTGAACGCGATATCTTCCAAATTAATTGCTGAAGTACATTTAAATTGGATATGAAAGATATCTAGCAGTAACAATAACAACAGTTCACTGCAAAAAATATGGGTGAAGCAGTCATAACAATGGCGGTGAGGTGGTGAGGTGAGAAATTATTGTTATCTGAAATTATTAGTGTCGCCTTTGAATGTTTAAAACAATTGCAGCATTTTGCAAAAGCTGTAGTGGGGGAATTTACCCTTTACCCGCCAAATTATTTAATCTGAATTTTCACCCACTTGAAATTGTGTCTCGCTGACGCGATCCACAACTTCAAGTGAGTGAAAATTATTCAGATTTGACAGAATGGAGGTCAACTGTTTTCAAATACTGCTTTATTGATGTCACATTTTATCTTTAACATGTTTAAAGGGTGGTACTTAATGTGCTAATAAAAAATATAAAAAAACGAATATATGCGGCACCGGCGGTTAAAGGGTTAAAAAAAACGAAATAACGAAGGGATTGAAGTAGCCCAGTGCTCCAGATAGGATGTTTCTTTATAACTACGCAGTAATACATTATTTTGAGGGTACAAGCTTAGGAACCTGACACCCCATAGAATAGTCTTGCTCATTTTTATTTAGCTTACTTGAAGCCAAGAATGTTTCAGGTATTTAAGCACCCACGATATCATCGGAATTTCTATGTATTGGCATGTTTCTCCGCTAACTCATAAACCTGTAGTTTCTAAGATGTGCGGAAAGAGCTAGTGAACGCGATATCCTAACTAGTGGGGGACCCTAATGTCCAATTAGTGAATACATTTGCACATGTGGCTAAAATTGCCAAAATTTGTTTATAGGTCCTTTAGACCTTATAGATTTATATTTTTGATGGATCCAATTTCAAACAGTACTGGAACCATCATTTTAGGCAAAATCCAAAATGGCCGCCACTCGCGACAATAATTATCATAATTTTGTAAGCAATGAATCAAATTTAATGATGTTAACATCAATTTCATATATTTCGAGGTCAACGGTTTCATTGGTTTTGGTTTAGGCATGATTAGAGTCATATATCTTATGTTTCGACCATTTTTAGCGTTTTTGAGACAAAATATATAAAATTCAATCAATCTACTAACCCATTCGATCAGGTCTGACCATAATTGCAAGTAGACCTACAATAACGTTATTGCATGTTAAATAAATACAAAATAATACATAATACATATGTAGCCTATAGTCAATTATGGCCATAATTCACTGTCCCGACCAGCCTATCTGTTATAAAGGTAAAGGTACAGGTTTATTATAGTCTGATATCAAGTCTGAAGACCTATCATCTGACTTTACATTTAACTCCCCTGGTCACTGGACCTATTCATTCGTGTGCCATTTCAACTCAACGGAGAACATACAGTCCTGCATCCATTTTGGCGCATTGAACTTATCGTACACATTGCCATCTCTATCCTACCTGGTACCCATTTTCACCTGAGTCAAGTGAAACATTTGAGGGTGAAGTGCCTTGCTTAGCGACACAACATCAAAAACAATGTCCCTAGATTGAGAGGGGAGAAACATGATTTTTCTCTGAAAATCCTGCATCAAGCGGGATTCGAAACCACACGGCAGGTAGCAACATTGTCAAAGCGCCACGCTCTAACCATTGCGCCATGTCCCTCTCTATGCAAATATACATAAGTTTGTTTTGTAACATTTGGACGATCATCAGCATGTATCGCATACATCATCCCAACCTCTCCACCGGCAGATATTTATGTTGCCTTCCCAAAGTCTGAGCTTCTTGTGCGTCCACATCATGACAAGATAGATGGCGCCAAGTTAAAGAGCAAACTTGGCTTGAGCAGGCATCTAACATATTTCTCAACTCGGTACACTTGGATACAGAAGATATTTTAACTTGGCAGGGGTTCATGTCTAGTTTATTAAAAAATGAGGATAAGCCTAATATCAAACCAAATGTGATTATTGGAGTCATGCCTCTCTGACAAGACAACATCTACACTAATGGTGAAACATACGTCATTATTGAAGCAGGGGCACTGACTTTAGCTCGAACACTGTCCGTTTCTAATACAAATCTTCATCTCAAGATAACTCGTCATGTCAATTTCTTCTTATGGCTAGCTTATTCTGAAGAAATAAGCTTATGCTATAAACCAACAACATGGGTTTTCTGATTTTGACAGCTGGGATACCAGCATGAGGAATTTGTAACAATATCAATTTCATATTAGGTAAAACCCGTTTGATGATTCTTAATCTGTAATAAATACAGCTGATTTGTTCGATCACTTGTTCATGAGGGTGATTTCGACCTTCATATGTAGGTGATGGATGACATGTGCTGATGTTTGTTTGTTTTCAACCAAGCAAACTACTCTGGTTACCGATATGTCTTCTCTATTTGACAATCCTGCTGTTATCATATAAGGATGAACACCTTGTCTCTACCTGGGAAAGTTCAAGCACTGGTTGAATTTGCATCATCAGCTGAATTATTGTCACACTCAACATCATCTTCTTTTATTTAGAGTCATCACGAAGGGCAACCCTTTCTATTTAATGACACTTCTTCAAATATGCTCACATTAGAAACAAGATAAATAATTCCTGCTGGTATAGTAGATACATAATGCAATATGACTTTAACATGTTAACAAAGGCATGAATGTACATGAAAGTGTATGTTGAATGTATCTGTGTTTATAACCCAACATTGCAAACCATCGAGAACTAAAGGTAAAAATATTACTTTTCAGACGAAAAGTACTTCGTTGGTTTCTCATTTATTTAGTTCTCTCCAATCACGCCCAAATGCATATATAGATGATTTACGTTATTTGAAAATCAAAAGGAGCCACCAATATTATCTGACAGAGGGAAATGGAGGAGTGGGAAAAAACCTGACATCTTAGAATGCCTGAAAACTTCGATGTGTCCATGACAATTGTTAATGCTGCTGCCATTGTCCATATATGGTCCGAACCATTAAAGTTGCAAACTTTCAACAATACGTAGAACGTCATTTCTTAACATTTGTCCAGAGCATGATATCGGAGTCCACAATAACTAGACCTGACCTGATCTGGGATTCCTATCCTGATCAAAGTTTGACACGTTTAACCTACATGTAGGATAAACGTGGTTGTCGAACCAAGGTTCAGGGATCAACACCCATCCCTGGTGACTAAATGTAGAATTTTTTTTGAAAAGACCAGAAAATAAAGCGGATCTCTTTAGATCCATAGGTCAAGAAATGGTTAACGATTTGATTACGTTTCCTTGGTTCTCAAAAGTGCATCTCACTCCCACTCTTCCATAGCCTTACTGGCAAGGGGTATTGGGATGATTGCTAGTAGTAGTACTTTTTGCCCCCATCTGGGGAGGGTCATTAGGGATCTGTTTCGTCTGTTGGATGCTGTGTACGGCATTGTACGGAAGCACTAGTCTACAGCAATCATCCAAGGGCAGCTGCAGCCTCCTCGTATCTGGCTATAATCTTCGGGCGGATTGCCAGTGGCGTACCCTGGTTCCTCCGCTCAACAGCGGAGCCAATGCAGCACCCGCATCAGTGCTGGCGCTGATGTAGGCTGTGGTAGCCTTAAATAACCGGCAATAGCGTGTTTGACATTAGGTCTCTCACGTGGGATGAATGGAGTTACCCAGAGGGAGTGATCCTTCCTATTGTTACTCTGGGGACTATCCGACCCGAGAATAGCGGAGCTGCGCGAAATGCCAAAGAGTTTCATCATTAAATTGTACAGCGAAACTCAAGTCTCCGGCCGTCTGGGCATGTCTGGGGGTATATCCCCTAGACATGCCCAGAACCCCTTATCGGGCGAGCGAAGGAAAACGCTCTCAATAACCCTCCATGCCCTATCACCCTCACATCATCATCATCTGTACATCATTCATCTCATCAATTGACTACAACGTTTTTATCGTATTATAATGTCACTTAAAAGACCTTTTGTGCCGAAAAGTGACGTAAAGCAATGATTTACTACTACTACTACTGGCTGCAATAGGCCTTCTAGTTCCTCTTATATGAGTATTGGCTGAGAAGTGCATTGGCTGCATTGGATGCCTACCCGGAAATAACAGACACATTCGTGGCATTTACCGAAAATCATCTTCTGTCCTCCCCGGACTCCATTAACATGGCTGGAGCGCTGCATGGACTGTGACAAACGAACATTAGAAAACATACCACCCAAACAGGAGGCCTTACTTACTGCATCAGGCAGGATATATTTGGAGAAAGGCTCTTAAAAGACATCAAAATATACAATTCATCGGAATGGAGCTGGGTATGCTGAATGTCTTGCAGATATGCTAGGGTTGTGCATTGTTGCAACACTGCAATCAATAATTTGAAAGAGCATAACCTATAAGGGGAATTGCAAATGTGCTAATGCTAATCTAAGATGCACACATCTATGTCACTTTGAGTGTGAGTGCATAAACATGAATGTCCAAAGAATGTTTGCTAGTCGTGATACATGTACTAACTGAAGATTTATTTAGCTGATGACGTTTACCAATATGCATAGGCCTATATAAATTATGTTGTTAACAGTCAAATATGAATCAAATGTCACTAACTATTTTTCAAATGTGTCCAGCGTTCGATATTTCAGTTTTTAGCATATTATTTTACAAAATGTGTCATTTTGAAAATTTTAAATTAAACTAAAACGTGCAATCACTTTTAAACCATTAAAAATGGACTCCTCGTCATCCAAATATATAAAATTGATGTTAACATCGCAAAATTTGGGCCATATGTTGCCAAGATATGATAATTTTAGTTTTCGAGTGGCGGCCATTTTGAATTTTGCCTAAAATGGTGGATACAGCCATTTTCCAGATTGGATCCATCAAAAACATGAAAGAGTGTTGTTTTGTGGGCTTGTACACCAATTTTCACTATTTTAGCCTGATGTGCAAATTTATTACATTATGGTCCCCCACTGAACTGTTTGTTTGATTGTATTCAGAATTGATATGTACATCCAGCTAATTTAGTCATTTAGTCCTTGCTGTATGTGGGTCGAAGAATAAAGGATAAACACACACAACCTTAGCATAGAGCGGTGATTCTCTAAACATGACACATCTGACGTCCATTGATACATTCACAGAATTGCATCCTCGATATCCCACACGTAGCATCAGGTGATTTCATATTAAAACTACTATGCCTCACAGGGTATAGCACAAAGCACCCACAACTGATCAACATACTTTAATTTCGCTTGACAGAGAAAGGTGTTAATATATATGCCTACTAAACTGGCTAAGCTGGCTAAATTGGCAAAGAAAACATCCTGAGGATGGTGACATGGGCACGCTACCTCTCGGTCACGGAGGCTCTGAATCTTCACGAATGAGCGGCGAAGAGATTATTTTGATAACAATTTTGTTTGAAATTTGAATGCCAGAGCGTGGAACTCACCCGCGATCACCGACTTCTCAAGCAGGCAACTTTAAAGAATCATTCAGCTTCAAAACGCGCATGCCTGGGACGGTCAAGTGTAGGCCAACAGTAGCCTATTGAGTACAGATTGATGGCATTAATATAGCCACTGAACTGATTACAAGATACTACTCAAACGAGACATTGATCCAATGCTGTCTTAATGTTAGGCCAACGTCTGCGACGCTGGCCCAACATTGAACCAACATTAGATAAATGTACAATGTTTGAGAAAAAGTCCTCCTGCCCAGCAAACGCAACACATTTGTATGACATTTATGCAATGTCGGCCCAACGTCTTCGACGTTGGTCCAACATTGCATAAAGTCATACAAATGTTTTGTGTTTACTGGGTGACAATACAAACTTGGGGGTCAAGCAGTTTCCAAATCACCCAGTAATACAGTCAGTTTGTTTGCAAGTAGGCGACCAAGTAGGGGCAAAAGACAAGGGCTTTGAATTATTAACTAATAATAGATGTCGCTCAAGTATATATGAACTTGCTGTGATTTGAGAACTTGCTCTTAATGAGGCTTTCGGTATGAAACACATATTTTGTATTATTTTGGAATAGGGCCTTGGCTTACCCACGGGCACTATTGCCTTCTGGGGGGGCCCTTGTCCCGCGAATTTTGACAGCTGACTACAACTTTAATCACTGCACTAGGGCCCCTGCCCTGAACAACACGATAGGCCACACAGAAAACTGAATATTGCATTAGATTGATTTACTCACCAGGTGACAACCGTGCATGTAATCATGTGAACTTTATGGCTACCATGCGTGATCAGTGCGTGATTCAGGTCAAAGGTCAGTACATACCTACAGAGAAAACGCTGCCGTTTGTCATTAATGGTAAATATCACTGTAATAATTATGTGGTCGGATGTGATGTAATGGAGGTTGAAATCACCAGCAACACGCACCTCGTTCCGCACAGATAGAGACATTAAAGAAACCAAAGTCATTAAAGAAACCATCATATTACAAATACCTGCATGCATAAAGATATCACCGCTTTCCAACTCGATTTGACATCTGAGGTTCTGATATTATCCAACAGAAGAGCCCAACAGACAAAGCAACATTGCATGAATCAACGTCGTTTTCACGTCACCCGCTGACTTGGAAACGACTTGTACTTTATCGTGAAGCATTACATTCATGATGATTATTGAATGATAATATAAAACACATGGTCTGTTTACTTCCAAAGTAATATAAAATAAGTTTTTTACACTACACATATATGACAAATACAAATAAAATAAAATGAATAAATTACAAGGTTCGATGACTGTCACTGTAGTCTACCGACATGTCTTATGCAGTAGCCTACCATACAACAACTATGTTAACAAGCTATTAGGCCAGGTTAATAAATATGTATTTTCGGGTCCCTGCAAACACGATAAAATAAACCTTTTAATCCGGGGGACGGCGTTGGACATCAGAATCTGACGTTTGTAGATGCCAGATTCTGACGTCTGAAAGAATTGAAAATATAAAATGACCGTAGACCCATAACATAGGTATTGAGATGAAGCGGAAAATGTAAATTAAGCCATTTTTACTTTCAAATTGAAAAAAACACTTTAGTCTCTCCTCTATTTATGTAAAAACTATTTTTGCGCTTTAAGGGCTAGGCGTATATGAGTTTAGCACTGGGCCACTGTCTTCGACGACTGCCAAGAATTAAACCAACGAGATTTCGAAGTTAGGTTTATTGGGATGTACCATATCCGATATTTGACCCAAGTCAACCATAGCGTCGTCGTGACTGATACTTTGATCACCAGAGCAGAAAATGGATAACCTGTGATATGAGTTGATATGGTTGAGCTTCAGTTGGATACAAATGATAACAAGCAGCTATCACTGAACAGCTGAATCATCACTGAATAGAATATACTATAGGGTACGTCGATGGTGGTCAATTTCATACAATAATTCAATTTGTCGATGAGATTCATACGAGAGAAATAATTAGTGGTGAACTCGGTCAACCAGTCAGGCTTCAAATATTTTATGTGAGTCACAAATAGGTCTACTGTCAAAGAATTTAGGCAGAACGCCCCAGAACGTTTCCTGTACATTGTATATGTTGGGAGCCATTATTTTCCCCCGAAAATATTATTAAATAGGTTTGACTCAACGATTGCAAAACAATTATTTTCTTTACTTTAACATTGAGTTTATGTGGTGGCTTCGTCGCATGACTTTGTTTGTATCACCATTTGATGATTAAACCTTTCAAGCGCTAAATTTGAAAAAAATCACCCATCAGAAGTTGTGTCTCGCTACCGCGATCCTTCAAGTGGTGAAAATTACTCACATGATGAAAAAAAGTGTTCAGATGGCGATGGGTGCCGATATCGAACATGTGGTCTCACGAGAAACACACACGCGATGTATTAATGAACCTTTGAGAAATATCCGGGGATGTATCGCCGAAATTCCGCCGAATATCGGTGATGCATACATAGGGGAATATTTGGTGAATAATCTGCGCTATATACATCAGCTATAACAGTTACGATGTATTTGAGTTACGCAAAACAGTGGATCTAATTAGTAGCAGATTATACTCAATGAATAGCTGACTATTTAGTATTATCATTTACGAGCTAGATGACGAGATGCAAAAAATGTTGTACTTCCATATTACTACTGTGATTAAATTTACTTCTTTAAATCTATATCAATAGACAGATAGATATGGTGTCTTGACTTCATTCAGACCATCATTCACTGATCTTTAGGCACGAATATCCTTAGACTAAAATCACCTAGTGTTCTAAAGATCATTCTCTCTCAACATTTTAGCCTAATGGGCTGGAACCCATAGCTGGCTGTCTGCTGGTCGATCCTGACATGGCCTTACACCTCGGCTAATCATGCGTTTGGCCAACGTTGTTTCCGCAGAAGAGAACAGAACAGAACAGAACAGAACAGAACAGAACAGAACAGAACAGAACAGAACAGAACAGAACAGAACAGAACAGAACAGAACAGAACAGAACAGAACAGAACAGAACAGAACAGAACAGAACAGAACAGAACAGAACAGAACAGAACAGAACAGAACAGAACAGGACAGAACAGAACAGAACAGAACAGAACAGAACATAACATAACATAACAGAACAGAACAGAACGGAACGGAACGGAACGGAACGGAACGGAACGGAACGGAGCAGAGCAGAGCAGAACAGAACAGAACAGAACAGAACAGAACAGGACAGAACAGAACAGAACTGAACAGAACAGAACAGAACAGAACAGAGCAGAGCAGAACAGAACAGAACAGAACAGAACAGAACAGAACAGAACAGAACAGAACAGAACAGAGCAGAACAGAACAGAACAGAACAGAACAGAACAGAACAGAACAGAACAGAACAGAACAACAGAATAGAATAGAATATAATAGAGTATAATAGAATAGAATAGAATAGAATAGAATAGAATAGAATAGAATAGAATAGAATAGAATAGAAGAATAGAATAGAATAGAATAAAATAAAATAGAATAGAATAGAATATAATAGAATAAAATAGAAACCAGTATAGTATAGTGCAGTGCAGTGCAGTGCAGTGCAGTGCAGTGCAGTGCAGTGCAGTGCAGTGCAGCGCAGTGCAGTGCAGTGCAGTGCAATGCAGTGCAGTGCAGTGCTGTGCCGTGCAATGCAGTGCGGTGCAGTGCAGTTGAGTGTAGTCACTGTGCGGGGTCATAAAATATAATGAACCGGTGACTTTTGGTGTCGTAGGTTGCGGCGCATTACCATTGACGCTAAATTATATTTAAATCTGGTAATTGTTGCGTGCTGATTTGCTAATTACCTGCGCATTTTACAACTCAACTACATAGACCTATAAATGGCGGCCTGGCGTTACGCACGATATCCTCCCTCATATCTATTGACCATTCAGCTCACCATTAACCCTTCGAGACCTAATCCTCCCATTATGTCTATTAACCCTTAAGGCGCTACATAAAATACAACTTTTCACCCACATGCAGTTGTGTCTTGCCATCGCGATACACAATTTCAAGTGGCTGGATATTACTCTTATTTGTAATAATTTGTGATCAAACATTTGCGAATCTTGATGTTTAACCCATTAACCGCCGGTGTCGCATATATTCGGGTTTTCATTTTTTATTAGCACATTAAGTACCACCTTTTAAACATGGTAATGATAAAATGTGACATCAATCAGCAATATTTGAAAACAGTTGACCTCTATTTTGTCAAATCTGAATAATTTTCACTCGCTTTAAGTTGTGGATCGCGTCAGCGAGACACAACTTCAAGTGGGTGAAAATTCAGATTGAATAATTTGGCGGTTAAAGGGTTAAACACTCATTTCATTCACAATAGCTGTAGGGCCTAATTTAACCCTTTCAAGCCTGAATTTACCGTTGTCATTTTCATCAACTACAAGCCGCGAATTGCTGCCGCAATTCTCGTCTTGTAGTGGATGAAAATGACTAGAAGTGGGTAGCAAAAGAAAAAAAATATTGTTATTAATGAACAGTTCTAGGAACATTTTCGTTCTAAAACCCATAGGTTGTGAAAAATTGGGTCATATTGTAGAAATACAAAATGATGCTTTGATGCATCGTGAGACCCTAAAGGGTTAACTAATAACTGCTAGAAAATAGATTAAAAACAACTATAGCTAGTCGTGCTTAGTGGTGTAAGGTTGAACACAGCGCACAGCGCGGTTTGGGTGTATTTGGCCAATATCATGACATTAGACCGTATAATATATAAGATTTCAAGAAAGCTCCTAACTATATGAAACGCCACTATAATTAGTAAAATAGCTTGTGATTGGTGCTCAAATAATCTGTTTTGCCTAATTTTCTAATCTTCACAAAATAAATATTTCGTCGTCATTTAAAGCTGCAAATTTATTAGTAATTCCAGAATGAAAAATAGAGACAAGCAATTCAAACAGACATAAGCAATTCAACAGGACAATGGTTTTCACGGATGGCAAAGTTTAGGTCACAAATCTAACAAAGATGAGTAATTTCACTCATTTGAAGTTGTGGTTCGTAAAATAAAATGGATAAAATTATATTACTTAAGATGGGATTTTAACTATTAATTAAACCGCCCAACACGAGTATAGCCGTTTTAGATCTATTTAATTTATTTTATTAGCAGATTAAATCACTGTTATTAGGAATTAAATGAATCTTTAAACATCAAAATTTGAAACAAATAATTTATGAGTAATTTTCACTCACCAGAAGTTGTGGGTCACCGTTGCGAGACACAATTCGAGTGGGTGAAAATTTAATTTACTTTAACGCAAATTGTGTGGATAATCTTACCGTATGACCTTGCATAGGACACAATTTTATGTCTCAAGTCCTTCAAGCCTTAATTGACTATTGTCATTTTCATCCACTACATCATGGTAACCAAATGGTTTTTGTAAATTTAAAATCATCACAAATGTCTTATTCAGGTCATTCCGATTCATTTGAATACGTATGTTTTTTTTTTACTCTTTCAGTGCGGGGATCGACTTTAGTCGTCAGAATCTGACGTCTACAGGCGTCAGATTCTGACGACTAAAGTCAATCCCCGCGCTGTGAGGGTTAAAGGGTTGAGCAAGGTACACAAGGTGACAACATTTCATATCGCGCTGTATATCGTAGACAAGTAATGCCGTATTGCGATCAAAGAACCGCGTATAGGAATTATAACGCGTGTAGACAATTTGTTTGAAATTCAAATACGGATGGTTTTAAACTGTTATCTCTCGCTGCGTTGTTAATTGCTGCAGTCATTATCAGCCCAAATATTATAAATGGTGGTCAGGCTTTAACCCTTTAAACCCTCACGATGCATTATTTTACATCCCTGAAAACATAATTAATTTCCCTACAACAAAGAGTTTTAGAACGAAAATTTCCATGTAACTGGTTTACTAATACATAGTAATTTTCATCAATTTTTTAACCACATCAAGTCATCTTCATCCACTACAAGTCGAGAATTGCTGTCGCAATTCTCGACTTGTAGTGGATGAAAATGGCAATGGTAAACTCGGGCTTGAAAGGGTTAATGCATCAGATGACACCTAGATATCTTCACTGACCCACATAAACCCTTGTCCTGCTAGGCCAGAATGTACTGCCCTGCAAAGGCAAACAGCAGTAACTGTTCATTCGAAGAGTAAGCAGTTACGGTTGTATATAGTATAGGATCGTATATACACTGTATACAAATCGATAAAATTGTTAAAACTTAACCATTGAAGCCCAAAGCATCGTTTTATCCCCCCGAAAGAGATTAATATCCCTACAACTGAATTATAGAAGGACAATTTCCATGAAACTTTTTTACTAACACATGGCAAAATTGGCAATTTTCTTTAATTTTTTCAGCCACTTCAAGTCATCTTTATCCACTGCAAGTCGAGAATTGCGACAGCAATTCGCGGCTTGTAGTGGATGAAGATGACCATGGTAAATTCAGGCTTGAAAGGGTTAAAGCGCAGAAATGTTTTTTAGAAACCAAGAGAACAAAGTTTTTTTTTCAATTTGAAATCATCATAAAAAATGTCTTAGTTAGCACTTTCCGCTTCATTTGAATACCTGTGTAATGCGTCTACGGCCATTATAAATATTTTCCTCTTGCAATGCGGGAATCGACTTCAGACGTCATACGTCAGCTTCTAACGTCTAAAGTCGATCCCCGCGCTAAAAGATTTTAATGACAGCTGATTAGTTAATCAAATCATTCAGTGTTGTAGATGTTTATTTTCCACAATTTCTCGTCATTCAAAGTTCACATTTGCGTTACAAATTCTTCTTGCAAATGACTGAAAAAACAGAAACACCTGCATAGTTTATGGATGATAGCACAAAATCCCTGGCGCGCAGACATCATACATTGAATCTATCTATATGTTGGACTGATACAATTTATTCACAAACATTTAATAAAACTACCACGGCTAATGTCGACTATTACTAATGCCCCTGTCAGCCTCACAGGCTCAGCCTTATTTGAACGTACACGATTATAAGGTTCAATGTTTCTTGCCTGCTGATAATGGTGTCCGCAGTCTTTCAGAATCATCTTGAAGCATCGAGGAATAATTACAATTATTATTTAAACATACAAAAATATGAACAGTGTATTTATCGCGACGCACAACTCAAGTGGATGGACATTTAATGATCAAATTCAGTACCGGTAGTCTACGTGTTAACCCTTTAACCGCCGGTGCCGCATATATTTAGGTTTTCATTTTTTATTAGCACATTGAGTACCACATTTAAAAAATGTTAAAGAAAAAATGGGACATCAACCAGCAAGATTTAAAAATAGTTGATCTCCATTTTGTCAAATCTGAATAATTTTCACTCACTTGAAGTTGTGGATCGCGTCAGCGAGACACAACTTCACGTGGGTGAAAATTCCGATTGAATAATTTTGCGGGTAAAGGGTTAAGCATGTTTGGTTTAGATTTAGAAAATCTGAACATATGCTCCCAATTAAAAAAGGTTAGTAGAATCTGTTATCGGGGAGGCTGCGACAGTACCCCAGGTTCAGTTTTGTGTTATAACTGGTTCCATCATTGCACATTAAATCCATCTTCCTTAACAAGTTATCTTACCCGCGAGACCGCAGTAAGCACTCACGTGAGACTGGCCAAGGGAAGATGATGATGAATCTAGAGTACGTTTTTGGCTGTGCGACGGAGAGCCAATACCTTTTTTAGCTTAAACTCGTTAAATTTAATAATAGCTCATGTTATTTTTTTTATCTGGAGACACGTGTGATTATAATGTTTTAATACATGTATACTTCATCAACTTTGCATTTTTTTTAGTGTTCTACTTCTATTTATTTTAGTTTCCACGCTTTCCAGAGTGTCGTTTTTGCTAATATTTTCAATAATATGTAGCTATTTTATCTATGGTTTTGGTGCGTGAAACATATATTTTATATAATATGTATTTTAAAATTAAAAAATATATAAGTTAAGATGCAGCGATGCGAACGTTAGAATGGTGGAAGCATTTTGTGATCTAATTTAGCGTTCTAGTGGTTAAGTTCTTATACTTGGAACTTCCTAGCAAATAGGAGACATTGATCCAATGTTGGTTTAATGTTGAACCACCGTCTGGCCAATATTGGTTCATCTTGTGACTTTCGCGAGGATATAATGCACTTTTATTGACCAAGTTCACCGGACCGAGAAGTTACGTCTCTCTGAATGATTAAGACGCGGGGAATGTCGTGCAAATCAAAACACGCTAACTGCTTTATGTGGACCCTCGTACTGCTAGGCCCGTATAGAAAATGATTCAACCAAGTAACAGAGCAAATACAATGCCACTGATAATGGTAAAATAGTTTGTTTTAGATTCTGAATAATTCCATCTGGATATACCTACTTATAATAAATGGAACTATTATTTATCTAATTTATTTACATTTATTTGAAGCTTGAATTGCTAACGAAATTTCCAGCTTCAAATAAATGAAAAATACTGCTTAACAATCCAGCACGACAATGTTTTTTAAACTATTATGCTGCGTATATATAAGGTTTCAAGAATGTTTAAGATCAATAAAAATATCACTAATTTTGATAAAATAGTTTTTTGGTAGATGCTTAATGCAATACTTCACATTAGAGATGTCTCTCTTTTATCGTCATTTGAAGCTGGAAATTGCGTTAGAAATTTCGATTTCGAATGAATGAATAATAAAAACAAATAATTCAGCATCACGAGGGTTAAGTAAACCACTACCGTCTTTCGACTTTGTAGTATACGTAGGCAGTGTGACGCTTGACGTCAATTCGGGCGGGGGCCCTAGGGTAGTGGTTAGCACCGCTGCCTTTCACGCCAGAGACCGGGGTTCGGTTCCCGGTCTCGGCGGTTTGAAAGAAACAAAATTGTTTCTTCCCCATCCACGTGTGAAAGTTAGTATTGTGGGGAGCCTCCGTGACCGAGAGGTAGCGTGCTCGGCCTCAGACCGCCAGGGCTCGAATTTCGATTCCTGTGTCTGGAGGACAGTGTCATCTCAATCATCTCACCATCCTCAGGAGGTTCTCCTGGCCCAGTTTAGCCTATATGTGCACAAAGGTGGCCTAAAGCCCGATTCATTTCATTTTTTATTTGACGTCAATTCGTATTCTATTCCTCAGAATAGGAGAACAAGTACTACCCATCACTCATTGACAGTGTCAGATACTGTCACGAGGCAGAACCAGCTAATCATATACGGCATCGTTGGGAAGGTGAAATTGGGTCATTTCAGCACAAGTCACCACATTAAGTCCGATGTTTCCTTATCATGTATCTCTTTGATTTTTCCATCATTGATCACAATGTGGATCATCACGGCTCACCGAGCATGACCCAGCATACATGACCCAATGATGCCCTTTTGTTGGACCAGCGGATCCTGATTGATTGTTAAGCATTATTTACTCAGTTTTTACACATTATCAGTGCAATCTAGAACCGTTATTCAACTTCTTCCTTGGTGTTACACATAGTATTACTGGTGTTTATTTTTATAATCCACCATTATAAATTATACACGATATCTTATTATATGTTCCCGTAGTATACAACCACTCCTTGCTTACTATTTATAATACCTTCACATATGTTTATAATTTCCCTAATGGAAATATGTAGAGCCTAAGTATATGTTTTCCACTTTGAAAATAATTTAATTCGCCAGATAACGCCTTTACATTTCCGGAAAAAAACAAGACAACACCATTATTTTCAACACACGTGCACATAAGCATTGTAATAAAACTGAATTCCAGGAATAGTCTTCGGTGAATTCATATCGCTGTCAGGGCGTAGTCTGTCTGTACACGATGACTGTGTATACCAACGATGACTGCTACATTATATTCTCATCCTATTGTCTAAACATACTGAAACAAATTAAGATCTTTTTTATTCTTCTAGAAGTTAGCAATTGCAGCTTCTAGAGAAAAAAAGCGCCGAAATATGAGCTAATGTTTTGTTTAAATTTGAAATCATTATAAATGTTTTAGTTAGCTATTTCCGCTTCATTTGAATACCTCTGTAATGGGTCTAATTAAATATTTTACTCTTTCATTGCGGGAATTGACTTGGATATCTAAGGCGATCCTGGGACTAAAAGGGTTGACATCAGCTCGGTATACATGGTATATATTGTTTTGTAAACTTGGGTTATACTATATAATTTTACCGCCGTGGCGCATAACTTTACGAGAGAAAGATAATTAAGGCGGTCATTGGGAGCCATGCTTTCGCTAAATATGGGCTCCAAATACTTATTGACATAAATTGACATATTTTTTATAAATATATCCATTATTTTAATGAAATAAATATAGAAATTTATGTAATTCGCTCAGTGGCGACATCATCTACTGAACAAAGAAACATTCTGAAAAAAAATCATATAAATGCTACTACGTGACGGCCACGTTTCAATTTAAATATGGGCCTTAACTTTGGCGCATGGGTCACAATAATATTCTATTCAACTTCGCCCAGTGTATATAAAAGAAACAACACTTTGACCCAATGTTAGTTAAATGCTGGGCCACTGTCTGCGACGCTGGCCCAACATTACACCAACATGGGTTTTTTGAACAGCTTGAACTATTTCGCAGATAATTCATCTCACGTCTCACGACCAATAGTTAGCTAAGCTATATCTAAGTTTAGATATTTCATTTCACTCTTGATTGCGGAAGCGTGAATCAAACGTGACCGATCGGCCCAGAAAACATGATACATTCAGCAAATGTCCTCCTAATGTTGGCCTAACATCTGCCACACTGGCCCAACAATAAGCCAATATTGTCCTAATATATAGTATCTGTTTCGATGACAAGTGGCCGTGACGGCAGTGCCAATATGTGGCATCACGATTTCCACCCAGGCTGTACCTAGCCCTTACAGCAATCTATGGCTCACATTAATTTGTGATTGGCTGTACCCATGTCACTGCCCCAGCCCAGCTTGCCCAGTCACCCGTCGCCACCCTCTAAAAGCGGCCACTGGCCCTAGTTTCTCTCACACACTAAAGCACCAGCTGCCATGAAGGGGTCACATTTAGTCAGCCTAGCCCTGCTGGGATTTGCCTACATCTCTCTAACCAGAGGTAAGATTTACCTACATGTATATAATATGACACCAGAAATACAAAAGAGAGTAGAAATATGCAACTCTAAAGCATCATATTTACCTAATTCTTTCTTATGTATTTCTTATGACACCTACAAATATAACCCCGCATTCACACATAGGTCTATATAATATGTACGAGTACGAATAAGATCAATGTAATTTGTTGCGTATGTTACTTCCGTTTATGTAAATTGTATAATTCAACCCTGTTGTTTTTTATCAAAATAAACAAGTAGGCTACTCTTATAAAGGGGAGGGTCAATGTATTAGTGGATGTCGTATTGGTGTTCGTGTGCATGTGAACCCCACACCAAAATAACATAGAAGATTTTTCCCGTGTTTCTATTCCTACTCGTATTCATACATAGGCCTATGTGAATGTAACTTAGCCCTTGAGGCGCTAAAATAAATGGTAAAAAAACATCGCAACCAAATGGGGTTTTCTCAGTTTGAAATCATCATAAATGTTTTCGTTAGCACTTTCTGATTCATTTGAATACCTATGTGATGGGTTTACGGCCACTAGAAATATTTTTTACTCTTACAGAGCGGGGATCGAGTTTTGTCGTCAGAATCTGACGTCTACAGACGTCAGGTTCTGTCGACAAAAGTCCATCCCCGCGCTGTAAGAGTTAATTTATGCAAACGGTGAATGGGAAAATATAATTAATAAGCCTTTAGGCGAATACCTTGTTCGTTGGACGTGTGCTGTGTATGCATATCACACGAATGAGAACTAATTATATAATTTCTTATTTTGTATTTTTATATTGTATTTTCTTACTAGATCAACTATGTCTTGAATTTGAATTTTTAATATCAACGCACTTGAAGTTGTGTCTCGTTACCACGACCCACAGCTTCAAGTAGGTGAAAAGTACTCATATTTGGTTAGTTTGAGACCAAACATTTGCAAATCTTGATGTTTAAACATCAATTTCTAGAGCTGTCACTGAACGTGACAACGGAAACACTGACAGGCATTACGTAATACGTAATGGGCTGATATCTATATGCGTCTCAAGATAAAAACAAAAGTATTTTAGAAAAAAACCCGCTGCACAGAGTGTGATAAAAATACGCACAGCTTTCTGTCAGACAGGACGAATTTGAGACTTTAGAATCTTATAAGTCCATTAATTGCCCACATAGTTTCTTTGGAACTAAAGGTTGCTTAACTCCAACGACTATGTATTTATATTGGCATTCAGTATGTTGAAAATTCACGCCTGATCAAAATTTCATTATCATGATTATGGACAGCGTCGCATTGCAAGATGGCGGTGTGGTTTTGTAACGGAAAAAGTTTAAAAGAAACAAAATGTTTCTTATACTGGTAAAGTTTCAGTATTGTGGAGAGATTCCATGACTGGGAAATAGCGTACCCGCCCTCAGACCTGTGTCTGGAGGGCAGTGTCATCTTTAGCCTACATGTTTACAAAAGTCACCCCAGGCCCCATTCATTCATTCATTCATTCATTCATTCATTCATTCATTCATTCATTCATTCATTCATTCATTCATTCATTCATTCATTCATTCATTCATTCATTCATTCATTTATTATTTCAATCATTCCTTCCTTCCTCCCTTCCTTCATTCATTCTTTTATTCATTCATTCATTCATTCATTCATTCATTCATTCATTCATTCATTCATTCATTCATTCATTCATTCATTCATTCATTCATTCATTCATTCATTCATTCATTCATTCATTCATTCATTCATTCATTCATTTATTCATACATTCATTCATTCATTCATTCATTCATTCATTCATTCATTTATTCATTCATTCATTCATTCATTCATTCATTCATTCATTCATTCATTCATTCATTCATTCATTCATTCATTTATTCATTCATTCATTCATTCATTCATTCATTCATTCATTCATTCATTCATTCATTCATTCATTCATTTATTCTTTCATTCATTTTCACAACGGACCTAATAATCTTGTGATACTGAAACAGTCCAGATTACTCCAGCTTGACCTTGACATCGCAAGTCTGAAGATAAATGATCAATAGAGGGGCTTACAGTTCACATGCCGTGATCGATTTATTAATGCACTTGTCCATTATGGGACATTATACATAGGTAATGTGCTACCCACCGCCCATCCATGTCGCCATTATTGATGCCTCCCGTGCAATCCCACCCCTATAATTATCATTATAGGCTATTACATAGATATATAAGGGCCCAGTACTAAAACGTTTTAATATTGTATGTGAATCAGAATCTTATTGCTCGTAACTTGTTTTATCATCAGAGAGACAGCCATATATTATTGACAGAGAATGTAAATGATAACTACTTCATTAAAATTAAATGGCATTGCCAAGACATGAAGATAAGGATCTATCATTATGTTTCTCACCAAAAAAGGAGATAAAATAGCTACTATATATTATATACAAATTATGTGTGGTAGAAAAAAAGACATTCTTGAAAGCGTAGAAACGTTGGAAACCCATTGAACCAATACCTTTCAAATCAAATATATAATCTATCAATTTTGTTTGATGGTTAGCTCGAAAAGTTGTATTTGAAACGAGCCACAATGAACGCAATATATACTGGTGATTATACGTTGTACACATTGTCTATCATTCCCACGGTTCTTTACCTGATTAGAAAATATATGTAGTACCAGAAATAGATAAATACTCTTTATCTATTTCTGGTAGTACCATGTCAATTACAATGATATGCACGTCTTATTGTAGGCTGCATAATGTCAATAAAGCATATGGTACTAGTAGTTGCTGAACATTATTAGTGGGTTTTGAATTAGACCTGCTTCAGTCAAAACAAATAAAGTTTTAGAACATATTGTGATATTCCCATCAAATTAAATATGTTCTAAAAATAGTGGAGGTGTGATTTATTCCATGCAACAGCAACGCCATCTTTGAATAAAGCGCCAAGGGGGGTAAACAGCTCCCGAAGTATACACACACACATAGGCAATATTGTTGTGGTAATGAATAATTTAACACACTTTTGAATCAGGCAATATAATAGATTGTCTTCTGGCTACGTACCTCGGCATGCAGTTAATAACTATGTTTCTATTAAGTTTACTAAATATATAACATAAGTATACACATATTTAATTGCATATAAGGCCTACCGTCAATTTTTTTGCTATTTGATTCCGTTTTTTTGCAAGACTTTCTGCACCATTGGGCATGGCACATGATAATAATTTTTTTTCTTAAACCAATAACTGTTCAAAAACAATTACCGCGATTGAGGATAATAATATATTATATATTTTATAAAGACTAACAGATTACTCAAAATATCGCCATTGGAAGTCAAAAAAATTCCTACAAAGTTATTTGTCCAGTAACAGAAATAGAGCAAATTAAGCAAAGTCAATGACATTTTATAAACCGGGTGTCTATTCGTACGACTGAGTTGTAATAATTATGTAAGTCAATAGAAACTCGTCATTACGTAATAGAGTTAGGTCGTAAAGGAATACGCTTGGATAACCTTTGTCATTATATAAATGACGAGTTCAATTTGAACAGTTACACACGTCATCCAGATGATTAAATGATGAGTATTTAACAATATGATCTGGAAACAGATTACGATGTCAACAATGATTATTAGGTGTGTGTTTAAACCCAATTAAAGTACAGCAGTTATCAAACATCAGTTAAATTAACCGCAAATGTCCAACACAATTTTTCTAAAGGCATCATCATTAGTCTACCGATAAGTTCCCTTGCATATGAAAGGGTGTATCTGCGACTTTGTGAAGTGGCAGATACACCCTTTTATATCCAATGGGACAACATACCGCTGATGGCGTGTAGCTTGTGCGCCTTGCCCCCCGGCCACATTACATGGTCTTCAGCCTATGATCATGGTAATTTATCAAAAATGTCATATATCCATCTATTCAGACCACGTTATTTACATTGCGTGTAAAACTTACAAAAACTTTCAAATTATGATCACCCAT
Source organism: Flabesymbios commensalis (assembly GCA_964017125.1). Lineage (NCBI taxonomy): Eukaryota > Metazoa > Annelida > Polychaeta > Terebellida > Flabelligeridae > Flabesymbios > Flabesymbios commensalis. Next base: position 49,580,623 of record OZ024916.1, on the reverse strand, counting down.
GAAGGGAACTAAATCTGGTTGTGCTACGACGCTGGCCCAATATTAAATCACCATTGGAACAACACCTCATATTTACTGGGATATATACGTTCTATTGATTACAACTATTTGCTTGTGTTTTCAGCACTCGCCACCACCGGAGATAACTGCATCAGCACGTGTAAAGGGCAGAAAGGTGGTCTTTATCAATCCTGCGAGTCATGTAAAGATTATTACCAATGTAAGAAAGGGAAGCTGGTGGATACACTAAGGTGCGGAAAAGGATTGAAGTGGAATGACAACTCCAAGAAATGTACTCGTAAAAGCTCCTGTAAATTGGTGGAAATAGAGGAAACCACCACACCACCCACTACAACTACCATACCAACTACTACTACTACTACTACGCCGACTACCACAAGTCAGCCACTCACAAGTATGTACATATGGTATTGTTATAAATCATAATGATCAGAGATTGTACCAAAATTTACTGCAATTTAAATAACCACTGCATGACGGGAAATGATAAGCTGCTTCAGTCACGTGATTTACCCGTTATTTCGTTACTGGTGCAGTGGTTAAAGCTGCCTGCTTGGAAAGTCGAAAATCGCGGGTTGCTTCCCCGCTCTGGCATTCAGCTCTGACATTCAAGTGTTGCTTCCCCGCTCATTCGTAAAGTTTCAGTATTGTGGGGAGCCTCCGTGACCAAGAAGTACCGTGCTCGGCCTCATACCAGCAGGGCTCGAATTTCGAATTCTGTGTCTGGAGGTCAGTGTCATCTCATTCATCGCACTATCCTCAGGAGGTTCTTCTGAACCAGTTTAGCCTATTATGTGCTCAAAGGTGGCCTAAAATCCCATTCATTCATGTCTAGCTAAGGTACATTGATAATAGCAACGTGTCTTCTTTGTTTGGTTTTATCTTTTCCATGTTTTTTCAGCAATGTTGACCACTGGGGACAACTGCATTCGCTCCTGTAAGAAAATGGATCCAGGACTGTATCAGTCTTGTGACAGCTGCAGGGAATACATCCAGTGCCAGAAGAAAAAGCCACCCAAGACAATAGCGTGTGACGAGGGGCTCAAGTGGAACGATGACAAGCAAAAATGTACAAAGAGAAGTCCCTGTCGGGTTACCGTGGTGACAGAGCCTACAGCCTCAGTGACCACCACACCATCACTGACCACAGCAACATCACTGACCACAGGAGAAGATGTTGTGACAACTGCAGTACAACCAACAACCACTACAACCTCTGGTAGGTAGGCCTACAATGATAACGCTTAAAGGATGTTCTGTAGAACATGTAAGTAGCCAGCGGCAGTGCATATTACAGAAATGTACTGTTGCTTCACATTTGTGTGGAATAGCATAGCATTGGGAGCCCCACCGCTGTTGTGAATTTGGCTTCATAATGTGCCACCGGGCATAGCTTCGGGAGCCCCACCGCTGTTGTGAATTTGGCTTCATAATTTGCCACCGAATAGACCTGATGCTGTGATATCGTGTAATTCTGTTATATGGATCTCAATCCAGGGGCCGTATTCTCGTGAAGATCACCTAACTTTAGGATTTTTCCGCAACTTTAAAATGCGGAACTCCGTAACTGCGAAATTCCGTAAATCGCTATTCTCAAACTGTAGCTGCGGAGTTCTGCATCCTAACTTTTATGCAAAACCCGCCATTTTTTCCTAGAATTGAGGGCACCCAAATTCTTTCCGTAACTTTTACCTAAAACTTAGGAGAGTTCCGCATCGTAAAATTAACGAGAATAGCACTTCTGGAAAAAAACCAAAGATGCGGAAATATTTGAGGAAATTCCAAAAATCTACTATGCGTAACTCCGTAAATGGTCACGAGAATACGGCCCCAGGTAAAACCTCGTCGAGAAAGTTTGTTAGCTACAGACTCGCTCACAGACTCAATAATAACATAATTTGTATTGGACTAAAATGTATCTACATTTACACACCAATAATCATACATCAAATAAAACTGGCATATCTATGCGAAGAAAATTGTAGTTTTAAAAACCAAACAATAATAATAGAAACAAACAAACAAACAAACAAACAAACAAACAAACAAACAAACAAACAAACAAACGTAATGGCTTTAGCGTACTATTATTGACCAGCAATAGCTAATAATAACGACTCTTAAAACTTAGCATTGTCATGATTATTGTATTGCAATAAAGAAAAATGACAGCTGCCCCGTTGAATGAAGATTTTCAATTTTGTCAATTTTGAAAACCTTATTTACATGAAGCTATATATATAGATCATCAAACAAAAATGTTGAAGCACTGAAAAACCCTTGACTAGTTTTATCTTCAAGAAGTATATTGTCATTTAAACAAGATGCCCCCCCCCCCCCCATCGGAGACGGCATGATCAATGTAACCACCTGGTAACATCAATAGCTGCCGCCCTTAATTGGTCTGCGAACTCGATGATCTGGGTGGGGAGGGGGGGGGGGTTGTCGCTACAGCACTGATTGTCTGCTGGGCCGACGGCATCAACTCGTGGCCCAATGCTGTGCTAGCATTCAACCATCCTTTAGGTGAACTCACTATATGTTTGGGTTTTGTCCGGATTCTTATAAATATTGTTAAGAAATATTTCTAAAAATCTGAAAATTGAAATTATGATCTCCGGGATGCACTACTTCATTGCAAAACTAAATACTAAAATTGATGTCATCCCACGGAGAAGCTTTAATAACATAAACAGGGACTGATATTAGTTTATTTAGACGATAAGCTATTGATACTAGGTATGACAAAAACGACAAACGATAAGAACTCACCGAAAGTATATAATATGAAATATATTGATGAAGCGTTCATAATTATGTAGTGACTTCATATCATTCTTAATCACGACCTAGTTAATAATACCACATATGCGGTCTTACGATCTCATGATGATAAGTTAACTAGTCCGAGCTTGACGTGAACAGCATGGTTCAACGTCCGAGATTGACAGCATAGCAAAAGCTGTGGTTTTCTATGCTGGTGGTCAGTGTACGGTGAGACCAAAAATTTCATGAAAAATGTGAGGGTAGCCTTATTTAGATGATAAATTCACTTTTAAAGACAGGGTTTTAAGTCCCCACGTTAAGGCATTATTCTAATGAGATGTACATCTTTCATTACAGAATGAAATTGATCAAACAATGACGCAGTAATTCATTGCACAATCGATCGGATGCGCACCGTATTTTTGGGCACACCTTTACGAATGGCAATGATTACAGACTCTGTATCGCACACAGAGTCTGTTATTACGGACTAAAGTCAACATGCTTCAAATGCTGGCGATGTGTGGTTGTTGCAAAATCAAATAACTCAGACATCAAACGTTTTATGTGGTCCACGCTGATTATGATTATGTCATTAAATATGTAAAACAAAATATTAACAAAATATTACACTGCCTCAATGATTGAAAATTGCGATGTGCTCAAAAAAACATAAATGGACGCATTATACATCATTCTATGGCAAGTTGTTCAAAAGTCGGCACAGACAAATTTGATTTGATAAAAAACGTCACTATAATGATGGATCTATTTTAATGTATTAAGCACTATTCATTTATGTTTGTACCTGATACTAACGTACACATACTTATCTCAGACTGTATCAATACATTTCAACTGAGGTATTACAGGTTGAGTAGGCATCATCAGCTAATTTCAAGGATATTTGTTTTGAGAAAAATCTCTATATGTTTCCGAGAGTCAATTTTATTTGTGTTTCCCCAAGAAATATTGTCAAAGGAATGCATAAACACAATTTTGTGTAAATTATTAAATAAATACGGCATACTTTTTACATAGTATTTGGACATTATATCTATACAGTTTTGCAGGAAAAGGTATGCGAAATAACTAATAATAAGCGTATTAGTATATAGTTCATGGTTTAAACATATGTTCTATATTTATCTCAGGCATATTTCAATTACAATAGCAAAAAATACAAATTAAAATGATTATACATGTACAAAATACTATGACTAAAATCCTAATGTTGCAGTCATTTGTATAATGTTTAGTTTATTCACACGATAAAGGGATTCCCACAATAGATTCATAATGTATTTTTCAAATTCATCATGATCAGGTGGTCAACGATATAATAATTATATGTTTATGTGAAAAGAAAGGCTTTCGCATATTATTTGCATATATCAATCAATGACCATAATAAATAATAATAATGAAAATATGAAATGTTTTTATAAAAAAATAACTTGCCTATAAACTTGTGAAACATTTCTAGCAAAATGAATGTAGGGAAAATCCATCATGTAGATTAATGTTTTGTAAAACTCTTTGCTCTTGCTAATTTCCCTAGCTATTTATTCTCTTGAGATTTTAAACTTTCCAACTGTATATATGAAAATTTTTCCTTTCTTTGTCGAAGTTTGCATAAAAAAAAAGATATTTTGGCAGGTCTGCTGCAGCACTCAAAGCTAGGTTATGCCTACCGAGCAACAGATGCAAACAATTGTCATGGCTTACATTTAGGCTCTTCTGTCTTCTGAAGAGCCTAAATAACCATGCCTAACACTGACCACAATATGAAGCTATTATTGTAAAATGCTGTTTTCTATTTTTTCTTCACTAGTTATCTACACAACGGGACCAGATTGTATAAGATCTTGTAAGGGAGAGAAAAAAGGACTTTATCAATCCTGTGACACATGTAAATTTTACTATAAATGTGGCGCCAGAGGCAAGGAAGAAATCCTGGAGTGCACTGGACGAACCAAGTGGAATGATGCCAAGAAACAGTGTACAAAAGCAAGCTCCTGTAAGAAAGTCGAGGTCCAGACAACAACGACAACTACACCGATAGTGACAACAGAGGCGACAACGACAGCAGAGGTGACAACGGAAATAGAGCCGACAACGGAACCGACAACGACATTGGCGCCGACAATGGAACCGACAACGGAGCCGACAACGCAGACTGAGTACATCACAACTGAAGAACCAGTGACTACTACCACGACGAGAGGTCCACCTACTACAGGTCATATCACAGTAAACTGAACCAAACTTGGTTAAAACGTATACCGATAAATTAAATAATTTAAAATTTTCATCAACATAAAGTTGTGTCTTGCTACCGCGATCCACAATTTCGAGAGGGTGAAAATGACTAATACTGTTTTTTTAGATTAACTATATTATAAAAATATTGATGTTTAAACATTAATTTTATTAGCAATAAGAGTGGTTTGATCAGCTAATAGCTTGGATTAAAAATGACTATTATAATAGCGCCTAAAAGTTTAGCACCACAGTAGCGTGTGCTGGGAGAACAATGTGTTAACCCCTGTAGCTCTGATGTCCACTATAATAGATATAGTGTGCTATTAGATATTGTAATCATTGTGTAAGAGTCAAATATGTCTTAAATCTGAAACATTGTGACTTTAACCCTTTCGGGCCTGAGGTTACCTTTGTCATCTTCATCCACTACAAGCCGCGAATTGCTGTCGCAATTCTCGACTTGTAGTGGATGAAGATGACTTGATGTGGTTTAAAAAATAAAGAAAATTATCATGTATTGGTAAACCAGTTTTATGGAAATTTTCGTTCTAAAACCTTTGTTTTAGGAAAATTGAGATTGTTTTCAGGGATGTAAAATGATGCTTTAATGCATCGTTAGGACTTAAAGGGTCAATAAAAACATTTAAAGACACCAATGATACTGCTTTGCAAGGCACGACCTGAGATCGGCTCCAACAGCCGAATTACAAAAACAAATATGTTAACTATATGAAGGTTCAACCATCCAGTGAGCTGAGGATTGACTTAAGTGGCCCTTGACTTAGCTGAGCCAGTTTTGTGAATCCTGTCCCCGGTACGAGTTGTCACCATCTTGGTATTACATGACGTATTTGCCACTTAGCACATTACCAGATACGAGCCTTTAGTTTCACAGTCACGATGGATACATTATTTACCATTTTTTATTCAAGTTATAGTTATAGTTATGGTGTATTTTAGTCACATTATCATTCAAGTACCGCAATGATACGATACGATTATTTCAGCCTTATCGCTGCCGAGATGTTTGTTTCTATTTTTCTTTCATTTGAATTATTTGATGGCATGATCACCTTCCATAAGGTTCGTGGTATTTACCCCTTAACCATTAAAGCGCTTGCATATTTTTATATAAACCATAGAGTAGGATTAGCAGTGGTAGTAGTAAATTGTTGCATTACGTCATTTTCGGTAGTAATGGCACACTTTTCTTCACTCGCTCAATAAGAGGTTCTGGGCATGTCTAGGTGGTTTAACCCCAGGCACGTTTGTTGTTCAAAAGCGGCTCGGCTATCCTCGGGTCGGATAGTCCCCAGAGAACAATAGCTAAGGATAACTCCATTCATCCGACGTGTGAGATATAATGTCAAACATTCTATTGCCGGTTGTTTCAAGGCTAACACGACCAACATCAGTACCCCCACTGTAGTGGCACTATACTGGCTGTGTCTATGCTGACACGGGAGCTGCATCGGCACTACTGTTGAATGGAGGAGCTAGGGTACCCTGCTGCTGAAATGCACCCGACGATTATTATTGCTTGAAACCGTGTGTAAATAATGGTCGTCTCAGCAGCACAAGAGTTAACATTTATCTATCAATTAATATTTTATTTTAGCAATAACAACTGGAGACAACTGTGTTGACTCATGCAGTGGGCTGTCGCCTGGTTACTACCAGCTGTGTGATACATGTAAGAGTTACCTGCAATGTAGACAAACCAAGCGTCCACGCCATCTGAGCTGTGGTCCCAGGGCTATGTGGGATGATGCGAGTAAAAGCTGCAAGAGGTTCAGCACAACCTGTGATGTGCAGGTACTGACGGAGCCCCCTACCACTACACCCACCACCACCACCACACCTGCCACAACCACACCTTGTGAGTATGCAAGTACCACCTCAAATTATTTTGTATATAAATTTTCATATGTAATTACAAATTATAAGAAGTGTAGTTATAAACTATAGATTTCTTCATCATGTTGAAACAGGCAGTGAATGAATGGTTTGATCGGATTAAGTCAGAGCATGAATGAATTAACAAATGGATGAATTCCACCCCTTGTGAAAGCCACCAAATAAACAAATACATGAATGAATGAATGAATGAATGAATGAATGAATGAATGAATGAATGAATGAATGATTAAATAAATAAATAGACAGACAGACAGACAGACAGACAGACAGACAGACAGACAGACAGACAGACAGACAGACAGACAGACAGACAGACAGACAGACAGACAGACAGACAGACAGACAGACAGACAGACAGACATACATACAGACAGACAGACAGACAGACAGACAGACAGACAGACAGACAGACAGACAGACAGACAGACAGACAGACAGACAGACAGACAGACAGACAGACAGACAGACAGACAGACAGACAGACAGACAGACAGACAGACAGACAGACAGACAGACAGACAGACAGACAGACAGACAGACAGACAGACAGACAGACAGACAGACAGACAGACAGACAGACAGACAGACAGACAGACAGACAGACAGACAGACAGACAGACAGACAGACAGACAGACAGACAGACAGACAGACAGACAGACAGACAGACATATAAATAAATAAATAAATAAATAAATAAAAAAAATCGGTGATTTTTTTGGCTTTTAATATGACCATATGATAGACTAGATATAGAGACGAAATTACCGTATTTCTTATTTTTGACATGGTTGTCAAAAATAAGAAATCGTCTTTATCTCTAGCCTAACTGATGAATGCGCAGCACAAAAATTTAAAAACTTTTGCAGTACTAGTCTGGACGTTTACATCAAATGGTCATATTAAGAAGCCAAAATGAAATCACCGATTTTTTGATGATTTTAGCCTGGGCCAGTCCCTTTAATAACTTGGTAAATAATTATTTTGATGCGTTGAATGATCAACTAATTAAAATTTAAATAGCAAAATATTCTTTAGTTGGGGTATGTATGAAGTCATGGATAATAATGATAATTTTGGTGCAATGTCTAATAATGTGTTTGTTTAAAAGTATGTAGACCAATATTAATTTATAGCTTATACTTGTGTTCTTTTTGTAGCTGTGTGTGAACAGAATTGCAATGGTAAAGACTGTCTAGTGGATGGTGATGATATTGTATGTCAATGTACAGCCTGTGACTGTGCCAAATACTACACCTCACCAGATTGTGACCCAAGTGAGTATGAGTATGCATGTATTACATATACATTGGTCTTATGTAGTACTGTAAATTCGATATCTCGTAATATTGCGTTTGTAACGCAATATATAAAGTTGTTACCGTAGCTCTTTATTTTTTAGTTTAGAACTAGATATTTTGAGTTTATAACTCCATATATTGAGTATATAACTCAAGATATCTAGTTGCATGTATATTAATATGAATAAATACAAAATATATATTTAATATTGAGTTTAAAGTTTTGTAACTTAGCGGAACACAAACAAGACAACCAGTAGAGCTGATTCATTGATCTTTATTCAAGTCCATATACAATCAGTTATCAGGGTGTCGTCCAAATAGTGCTGTGCTTAAACATTCATACCATGTAGTGATTCATACATGACAAGTGCGTTGACTCAGCAAGCGTTCAGATGGGCTACTTCATCGTGAGCGGCGTGGTCAGAACCGTGGCTCACTCAGAGCCCGCGGTGCTGACCACGATCAAACATCGGTAAGAGTCCAAACAACAATAACAATTTCAGAGAATGACCAAGCTGACCAGGAACCAGCGTTTTTCCAACGCTTGCTCAAGGTCCTCCAGTCTAAATCACGGTGACTTGATAAAATCCGGCAGTTGTGTTTATACTAATAATTAGGATGTGTGGACACTAATTTGACCAAAAAATTATCACTTATATAACGTATACCATTATGATCAGCGTTATTCAAAGAACAATATTTGTAAAGTCTTAGCAGCTAAATGACGATGTAATATCCTTTTCGAAAGCAATTTTCATCGAATATTGCAGACCCATCCGTTCGTCATTGTAGCCATCTTATTTAGCAGACGAGTTCCAGTCAGTACTGAGAGAAATATTCTGAGGTATCATCGTATACATTTGTATGTGTAAAAACAGTTTCTACAGCATGATGGCCTGCGAGTGAGCTATTAAAATGTGTGATGTGATACCTGAAATATTTCAGTCGATATCCTGATATCCCAAGTGATTTAGTTTTAGCTCAAAAAGAACAGACTGTAAACGTTCAGGTATCACATCACCTATTTTAATAGCTCTCTCGCAGGAAATCATGCTGTAGAAACTTTTCTTACACATACAAATGTATACGATGATACCTCAGAATATTTCTCTCTGTACCGACTGGAGCTCGTCTGCTAAATAAGATGGCTACACTGACAAACAAATGGGTCCGCAATATTCGATGAAAATTGCTTTTAAAAAAGATATTACATCGTCATTTAGCTGCTAAGACTTTACAAATATTGTTCTTTGAATAACGCTGATCATAATGGTATATGTTATATGAGTGATAATTTTTTTATCTTTTTCAAAAGGTACTAGGTGCTGACGTATATTAGACATAGTTACCTTCCTTACCTTCATTATTAATATTATTATTATTATTAATTAAGAAGTTAACATTACATTACATTAATAATACTATTTGTCTACAGGTTGGGGTGCATGCCGATCCAGGAGTGGTAACTACCCTAATTTTGACGATTGCACCAAATACGTGGAATGCTTTCGCGGCCAATTTGTGGCTGACCACGACTGTGAAGCCGGAAAAGCCTTCCACCCGTGGACGTTGGAGTGTGAAGATATCGCCACGGTGCAGTCAGTGTGTGTAGTGTAACTTGGACAAAATGATACCAACCAAAATAGCTTAACTGGGCTCCGTGGCGCAACTTTGAATTAAATGTCGATTGAATGGCGGGTCAGCGTCGCAGACAATGAGCCAACATTGAAGCGGCATTCGTTTACCAAGGAGTGTTATATTTAGCCAGTGATATGGCCCATTTTTTTTTTTTAAATTACACAAGCAATACTATGTTATATTATATTTTGCTACAAGGACAATATATATCAGCTGTATTTGTTAATAAAATAAAATGGTTAAATAATGTGTATTTTCTATTATTTACGCTGTGACATTTAGACAGACAGACAGAAATAATTTATTTTGACCAATCAATTTTCATAACAAAATAACACAATTTATCAATGAGATTGTATGTTAATCAAGGATGATCCATGTTAAAGCATTAAATTTACGTGCCGCTATCACATGGACTACATTTATAGTCTGGTCACTTTTGTGCACTCAGATAAATTGTAAATTTAATAATTTCAGCAAGACATATTTTTTGTCTAGAAAATGGATGATGGGCGATATAATTCAGTCTAGGTCTACAATATAACATACAAAATGGATGCTGGGCTAACTTAGCCCCAGTGGCTTCAACAGGTTTCAGTCACAGATTGACCCCGTACAAAATCGTGGGACACGATTTTTCGTGGGAGTGTAATATTTAACACTTGTCCCCGAATAATCAGGTCGAAAACGGTTATTTTATAATCAGTAACATTTCAATCCCATGCCCGCATGTTTAGCTCAGGGGCCGCACAGTAGGCCTACATAAAAAGTTCTGGACATTTTTCGGACCTTGGGGGTCGAGATCGCTCTCAGTCACCGCCTTATTAATTTTTTGGGTAAAGCAAACACAACAATCCACGGCCTAAGAGACAGAGGACGACAGGGTTAGGGCGAACTTAGATGGTAATAGCGAGTTGAAAACAGTCACCCGCCATCCCCAAAAACAGTGATTTTGAACCACTGCTTGATTAATGATGGCCCATCGTCTTGATTAATATTTGACTTGACTATGTCCCTGTTGATCTGTGGAGTACGAACCTGTTCCGAAACGAGGTTAGACCTCGATCTTACATCCAGGGGACGAACCTTGAAGCATCACATGTAATGGTATTTGACGTAGCCACTACACCAGGTGGCTCTACTAGTCGACACAACAGGTCAATCGCGAATGCAACTTTTGTTTTTGATTTGATTTATTCAGCAAAGCCATACATTATAAATACACTTACCATAGCAAACACCAGACGTCCACGAACCAACGTTTTTTCGATTAACATGGAATATTTAAATTAATTAGTCATTATCAAACTTCGAAGGGGTTAATGCTAAAATCGCCGCATCGAAACAAACCGGTGGTTTTCTACAACTATATTCAGTACATGTCTAGTGTTTGCTGACAGGGCCCGGAATATTTACAAGGTGGCTCTGAAAGTCCACACCACTGGCAACAAATGGCTGGATTGTGACGACTGATTCTATAATGGGAGCCATTTTAAATAAAATATAATTACTGGTTTACAAACCTTAATTTCCCAGGAGCCATAAAGCACTATTTTTTAAGAAACGAGCTTATTTAAGAAGTGACCCCTCCCTACCGTAGAACAAAGAACCATTTTTTTTGAAGATACATATATGTAATGTTGGAAATGGATGGTTGTCATTTAATTTGGTGGCAGAGGTTTTCTACAGACAGGTTTCCCGGACGACCCCCGATTTTCAGTGGAAGATTTAGCGCAATTTTTTCATTGTGATATTTTACATTCTGTCAAAGACTGTGTAGGTTAAAAACTACTGAGAAGTATCTTTATTAGGTTCCCACCTCTTGTCCGAGCAATCTTATTAGTCTCAGAACAAGCCAAATTATGTGACACAAAGTGAAATAAAGGCTAAATTCCATGATTTTTGATCGTTTTTGTGCGATTTGTGAAATATAATTGGAAGGTCATTGTTATGGCTGACGCCTGTGGACTCCATACTATTGAAATGAATAAACATGATGTAGGCCTATTTAGATTACAAGGAAAAAAAAAATGAAAATCAAACATTTTTTTGCAAAGTTGTAGCAGTTTAATTTCCTAACACTGGAAATATCTCAAACTACATAAATGGCCATAATTTTCATTTAACGGTGTGTTGAACAGTTTCTCACTTTGTATGACAGTTAGTGTTGTGACAATTTGTGTCATAATGTTAATGATTTGCTTATTTATTATGTTTCTTACTAAATGATCTTCACTAAAAAATCGCCCTCTGTTGGGCAAAACAAACACCAATATCGATGGTGAGTACGTCGTGAACAGTCATTATAACATTCATTATAATTGTCTTTGTTGGGTACATGGCTGTTTCCTGGTTTAGTCCTCATTGTCACTGACTTCATCATCAGATTCACCGTGTTGGGCTGTGGAGCTGTTTGGGTAGTCTGTGCTGCTGCAGGCGCATGACTCAATGCAAGGCAGTCTGACCAGGAGGCAAGGACATTTATCCGACACCTTGCAATCATTGTCATTGCAGTAGAGATGGGTGATGTCTCTGACTTCAAGTGAAGAACATTCTTTATCATGAAGTTTGTGCTCCAGATATCCATCTCCTCCTCTGGCCCATCCATGACCTACAGGGTCCTTTACCTCTGGCTTTGCAACATGGCTTTCAAGCTATATCATTGCCTGAAACAGTGCCCTCATGACATGCTGCTTGAAGGTGTCCCCTGTTGGTGGCAGCATGTTTGTTGTTCGTTGAAGCCAGTGCATACCCCAGGTCATTAAGCGTGTTGCATTTCTTGCTCCCCTTACCATACAACAGCAGTACATATATCCGAGCAGTTCCCAGTGAGATGCTCAGTGAAGACGATCCTCCAAACAATTTGCTCTGCCAACTTTGTGAAGGCGGTACGTTTTCAATCTTTAAAAATGTGCTGGTGGTATCACACCCGATTAATGCATGGGCAGCAGGGAGACATGCACTTACCCCATTGCAAAGCTCTCCAGAGATTTTGTGGATGGGAATGTATCGCTTCCGAGTGACCAGCACACATGTAGACTTCATCAGCCAGAATCCCATTGTCATAGTAATAGAGCAAACGCTCCAGGACGTCTGTATTATCAGAGAGGACGATGATCCTAGTGTGGTTGCCAGGTCAATGACATGGAGGACAAGTCTGGTGTCTGTTTCTTCTTGTGTCGAAAACAGATGCGGCATCATCACTACCCCAGAGTTAGTGACCAACTCAACGGTCTCACCACTGACAAATCCTTCGGCAAGTATGATGGTGTTGTTCTGTTTCAGTTGAGCTGATGCACTGGCAGCAATTGATTCGCACACAAATGCAGACAGGACGGCCTTGTGTACTGAGCCTTTTAGGAAGAGTCAGTAGTTTGGCACTTCACGGAGACCGGTGATTCGATGACAGGTTGTGGTCCCTCCAGCACCCCGACGTCGATGCTCCATCTGCTTTATTGAGTCATCCTTGTCAAACACGACTGTGACAACATCGATTCCCAGGTCTTCCTGCTCAAGCAGTTTTAGGATTTTCTTTAGAACTTGTTCTGACAGATCGTCAAAAATCTTGAAGTAGGATTCGTTCAATGACCGTAGCATTGCCATTTCATCAATGACATAGTCAGTGTTGTCTAGTTGGTTCAAGACCTTCGGTAGGGTAGGAACTTCAGCCCACACTGACTCTAGTTTTTTCGCCAGGTCAGACTTATTTGTCTTTCGCATTGTGCCATTATCGTTGAAGTTTGCGGGGTACAGAAGTCAGTTATTATTCTAGCACTTTCTGGAGATCAATGTATCTCGTCTTTGAGACTGAAAACAGACGTCAAAACAGGACCTTAGTGCTGCACATTATATTCTTCTGCTTGTTTGTCGGTAGCTATCTCCGCGTGTACACGAATGTCTTGTCTGTGGGTCACAAAAGCTCACTGATTTAGTGTTCTCCACCAAGCGTTTGTCTGAAAAGTTCTTCATGTGTGCTTTGCCAGTTTCTTGCAGCCCTGTGAGGGATTCATCCACTTCTTGTGTTGCATCCTGTCTAGGTACAATGTTGATCAGAGAAGTAGGCACAGTCTCCAAATAAAATGGATTTTGGTACTGACTCTCCAAGTAATCGTTGATCTCACCCACATCTGAGGCCTCATTTTTCATCCTCGATCTGCCAAGCTCTTCATGGATGTCTGGTCTAGATGCTGTGGTGCACATCATCTGCATTGCCTCTGCATGGGAACCAGTGACATGTCTGGCGAGAAGCCATCGGAGTAGCGCTTCTATTCGCAGTGTAAAGCCGATGATAAATCCATGGTTTTTGGCCTCACGTTTACTATTTGTCCCAGAGCCTGTTCAGTGGGAACACAGTTGAACTGGCGCTTGGGTGATCGACGGACCACAAATGTTCCACTTTGAAGCTGCTTGTAGGCATTGGTCCGTTGAGTCTCCAGCTGTCTCATCTCAGCCACGTACACAGGGGTGTATTTGGAATAGTTGTTTCTCCAACAACCTATAAAGTATGGAATCGTCTCACAGACAGCATCCAGGTACATGTCGCGGTCTGGGATCTTCCATTGCCTGGAACTGTTAACCCTTACAGCGCGGGGAGCGACTTTAGTCGTCAGAATCTGCCGTCTGTAGACGTCAGATTCTGACGACTAAAGTCTATCCCCGCACTGTAAGAGTAAAAATATTTCTAATGGTCGTAGACCCATCACATAGGTATTCAAATGAATCAGAACGCTAACTAAGACATTTATGATGATTTCAAATTAAAAAAACCTCTTTGGTTGCGATGTTTTTTACAAATTAATTCAGCGCCTTGAGGGTTAAGTGCGTCAGTCACCCCAGACGTATCCAGGTTGTCGATGATATGTCTGTCTTGTCTTGTGCCCTGTGCTGCAAGTCTGTGATATCGTGGTCTGTGTATAAGGCTATCCACTGGATCCCCTGACACTGACACCACGACTGTGCTGACGTGATATTGACATGGGACAAGGCGTCGAGCACCTGCTTGATTTCCCTGACAGCCCGGTTCAACTGCTTGCCTTGAAGTATCTAACGAGCAGTGGCATCAGCATTCACATATGTTGCTGTTAGAAGCTGCATGAGGCTGCGATCCCCAAATAGCCTGCGAATACTGGCAATGAATGCCATGAGGAGATGCATACCACCAAGTCGCATTGTCACTTACCCTGCTGGGGACTCAGGCTTGCTCCACATGTGCCTTGAGGTGACGAGAATGTAAGGCTGCCCGTCTTCTCGGCTACAGCCACTAGCTTCAGCAAGGTCGTATATATGGTGGAGAGGTCTGTATATACATGTGGTGCATGCATGAAGGGAAGGTATACCCGATAGTGGCGACTGGGACAGTTTTGTCTGATGTCATGGCATTGTAGCCACTCCACGCAGGGATGGTGTGTGTTCCCTAACTTGCAAACCTTGCCAGCTCTCAAGTCACCAAGTCTTTGTCCCTGCCCTTTGCAAAGACGGCCTTGTCTAATAGGGAGGCACCGGGCATGGGCGGCATGGGCGGTGGTTCTGGCCTCTGTTGTGGCTTGGCATATCGATGCAGGGGCTCTTCAGTAGGCCTATAGTCTGTGACATCCAATGCCTCCTTCTCTGTTCGCGGAATGCTTTCATCATCATTGAGGGTTCCACATCTTTGGTAGAGGACGGTGGTGGTTTTCCCATCAAACGTTTCTTCATTCTGTTCAAAGTTGTCGATGGCAGCGTTCACAAAAGTGTCAGCATTTGCTATTAAGTCAACACTTTGTATACAACGTGGTACATAGAGATATCCAGCCTGTGAGATCTGGTCTTTGGCAACGGATGTTGTGAACATCATCGCATGACACAGTGGCCAAGGTTGTGCAGCACATCAACCAGATGCATGCTGCCAACATCGTGGTGAACCTGCAAGGCAAGCCCCAGCGTTAGAACCGTTTTCACATTTTGGCATGGAGCAATAATGTTATTATTAGGACTCGGGGATCAGGCAGGTCTGCTTCACTGGTTGTGGTGACATTCTGGTTGTCTATAGCACTTGTGCTCCGGACAGTGAAGTCGTACAGGGCATCTGAAACCTCACTCCTACAGTGACCCAATTCAATCTTTGCAGCAGATATGTAGGTATCGGGAAAATCTGTAATGTCTGCCATGCTCTTGCCCAATATTCCAGCAACCCCACGCAATTCCAAAGCTTCATCCATCCCCATTGGCATTGACGGGGTGTTACTCAGCTTCGCAAGGTCTGGTTCATTTTGGTCTCTCAGCTCGGCATGCAGGTTTGCTGCTTTCTTCAGGGTATCTCCCACAGTGATTAAACT
This sequence comes from Flabesymbios commensalis, assembly GCA_964017125.1. NCBI lineage: Eukaryota > Metazoa > Annelida > Polychaeta > Terebellida > Flabelligeridae > Flabesymbios > Flabesymbios commensalis. The sequence continues at coordinate 49,564,397 of OZ024916.1, read as the reverse complement.
TGGAAATAACCCTGAAGTCTTTTCTTAAGCTTCCAGGTGGAATACTGTTTTCCCTTTTGTTGGGGAATGCCCATCTATATTTTTATACTGATGAAATTGTGACGTTTACTTATACATTGTACCGCATCACCTGTTCTGGGGTGGGGCAGCTATTAACTACGTGTAGTGGTCATTGATGGCGAATCAAATAGAAAACACTCCATACCTGTACTATTTGTCACATAAAATTAAACTATTATGTTTTAATAATGATTAATGTCAAAACTTCCACGGGGATGGTAGCGACAACAGATAAAATTGAGCCCACATCACATGTTATATTGCTTTGCATTGTTTGGGCGTCTTTGGGAGTAGGGAAAGGAAAACGGTTATAACTGTTAAAAATTGATGGATTTTTATTTTCTTTTCTTTTCAGTAATCTAATTACATCATGTTTACTAGCTTCAATATTATGGAGTCCACAGGGGTCACCGACAACAATGATTTTATCGAAAAAAATATCAAAAATTATATCATAAATCGCACAAATCTTTGAAAAATATGGAATTTAGCCTTTATTTCACTTTGTGTCACATAATTTGGCTAGTTCTGAGACTAAGATTGCTTGGGCTAGAGCTGGGAAACTATTATAGATACTTCTAGGTGGTTTTTAACCTACACAAGCCTTGTCAGAAAGTAAAATATCATAATGGGAACGGACGCTAAATCCGCCTTTGAATATCGGGTATCATCGGGTATCATCAATTAAAATGTTACAACATCCATTTCCAACATTACATACATATATCTTCAAGAAAAAAATGGTTGTGCTTTGTTCTACGGTGGGGAGGGGTACCCGACCAGTTTTGGGCTTTGGCCGGTACACTATTCTGCGAGCTAGCTAATACAATGAAGTATGGGGGATGGGGTGTTATATAACTTTGTTTTCACCGAGTTCCCATTAAAAACGGTTTCCGGTGACGTCACTGCGTTTCACTGAATAGCCATTCCTGAGTACATCTAGGGTGCCCCCCCCTCCCCGCTCAGAAATCCACACAGCGAATTGTATAGGCATGTTTTGTCCACAACCCCCTATTCTCAAACGTACAGTGCCATCAAAAGTACCGAAATATCCTGAAATACATAATAATGATTATATTTTGGCCTTTAATTTACGTAGAAATATGATTTTAGTGCATAATCATACACATTCATAGAGAAGGAGTCGATTAAAACTACTTTTGATTGACAAGCAGTAATATTTGTGTGTTAAAAATAGTTGGTGTGGGTGAGTAGTGGGGGTTGGGGTGCATGGTGATCGATTCTGACCCATGGACTAATAGGTATAATTGAAAACTTTGCAATAGGTAACCTAAAAATATAACCTCTAGCCGGTTGAAATGGCTTTCGAGGGGTTTTTAAATGTTTTTTTTATTTTATGATATTTCCTAAACAATTTGATGTGTTACACGACTAGTAAGACATGTGTTTGAAAAAAATAAATAAAAAAATTAGATCTGGAGGTCATGCCCTCTAGGGGTCGAAAAATATCCTCAAGGCGACCTAAAAAAATGACATCTTATTTTTGGAATCAGCATGAAGGTGACAAGAATTAACATCCGAGATTCCAAAGGAATCACATATGACCCTACACTACCATTCTTATAGTAAATTTTCCGTAGAATGCGAAAATCACTGTCTTCAAGGTGAAATACATCACCGTCACCAATCACCGTCTAATTAGCCATTTTCAAAATGGCCGCCACAAAGTTGGGGTAAAAAATCAAATCATAATAGCCTGCTTCAAAAATACGTTCAAATGCTATATTATATTGCTATTAGTGCAAAATTTATTGCCGGAACAATTTTTACCTTAGTGGTCATATGAATTGTCAAAAATCAGGATGGCCGCCAACATTGCTGACAAATCGTGTTTTTGATTATAACTTTCAAATAATGGTGATTTCATTAAACCAGTTTACCATGTGTGTGTTTGGTAAGGTTATCTATCTGAGAGTATGTAAAATGGAAGCTGGGCTACCTGTAGTGGTAGAAAAAGTCACCAGAGGTCATTTAAAGACATCATCCAAAGTCATTTCAAAACATAGGGGTGATTATACTAAAAACTTTGGCCAAGCTTGCGTCTGGTATCATTGGAAAGGTTATCTATCTGGCCCGTGGGAGTCTGATAAATGGACATTGAGATGCTGGAAGTGGTGGGATTGGTCACCAGATGTTTTTGAAGGTCACTAACCAAGGTCATTGGAAGAGATAAATTGATTTAACTATAACGTTTTACCAGGTCTGTGTATAATTATCTATATAGGAGTATGAGAGATGGGTGTTGGAGTGTCAGTAGCGGTATGAAATGTCCCCAGAGGTTGTTTAAGATCTTTACCCGAGGAAAGTGAAAAGGGACATTTTAGTGAAAAGTTGGACCAGGTTTGTGTTTGGTCTCATCTTGTTATCATCTTTGAATCAGACGCGGGATGCAACTGTTCATCTTCATTTGGAACATAATTATGACAGTACAGTATCTCAATTTTATTGTATTATAACCAACCTTGCCTCCTGATTTTTCTGTATATATAATATAAGTGTTGTTCACTATGATTATAGTAGTGATTATTGAGTAAGTGAATGTACCGGTATCATAAATTTGAAAGCCACAGGGAGAACTGGGGCTATATGTAATGATAGGAATTGGGTGAACGCTTCTGCTCTTATGTGTCCCACTTCACCACGTAAGTGTCCAGTACTTCTTCATAAACTGGATATTTATTGTGTAAATGTGTTCATATACTGTTTTATTCACTTACACAATTCCTTTTATTGCTGGTATCGATGGATCTAAAGAGATATATGAGGCTGTCCCACTTTACCCCCATCAGCTGTTCCACTTCTTACTGAGACGTCACTCTTCGTCACGTCTTAATATTTTTTTGCAGGTGGGAAATGTGCTTGCCATCTCACTAAAATGTTAACTAATAGTGATAGTAATAAACAAAAAGTAGGATCGAATGACGACAGTGAAATGGTATCTCAGTTCTACTGGTCATTCACTAATTATCTGAGGCACCTCAGCTTCCACATCTTGATTTTAGAATTGTCAATAATACAGCAAGATAGTGAGTTGGGCGCACTCCACTTTGCGATGAGGTAGTTACACCAAAGTCTTATATTAAAGGTGATCTATCACCCCTTATATGGTATGAATAATTATGTGCTTATATGGGGTGATTGGCTATCATGTGACCCTCTCAGAGGGTCACATGATAGCCAATCACCCCATATAAGGAAACACTTGTGCCCCATCTTGTGGCAACTTTGATTTATTTGTCACAAATTTATTCATACTGTATACGGGGTGATAGATCACCTTTAAGAATCGGACTCTCTAGTGTTTGACTACTGCACAGTAGCAACGCCTGCTGATGTCAAAGTTAACGCAATAGGTTTGGCTGTATCAATGCATATGTTTTTTTCAACTCATTAAATGAAAACAATGATATAATATAGAGAGCTGTTAGTTCATGTGCACACAGCTGAATGGGATTGGGTCAGCATGATTATTGGTTCTCTAAGTATAACCACGGCTGTGATTGTCACCGCATAGACAATTATCCCAATCTCCCGTGATGTGCACATATAAATCTTTCCCAGCAATTTAACCCTTCCCCCGCTAAGTTATAGAATTTAAATCCCCCCCCCCCTTCACACTTGAAGAACTTGAAGAAATGCTAGGGCTGGTGAACATAAGTCTTAGATCTTCAATCCCTCACAATACATTATGAATCTGGGTTTCAGAACGATTTTTTTTCATGGAATTCTTTTAATAATTAAGATACATTTGTTTATTTGCCACCCACTTAAAATCAATAAAACTGCTAATCATGTCAAAAGGCGTTTTTAATATTTCTGCTTGTCCTACAAATCAATACAATTTGTGAAATAAATGTGAATTAAATTGGTCAAATTGGCAAATGTTTTGACCCAAGTTATAACATAATAATAATAAAACTTCTATAGCGCCTAGATCCTCGGTGACACGAGCTCAGAGGCGCGACAAACATAATCGTAATCCGACTAATAGTCCCGAAACCGTTTGCTTTTGTCGTCTGGGCCAACCGGACCACAGAGGATACAAGTCGGAGAAAGCCTGACCAAAAAAATAAGTTTTAAATTTCGTCCGAAAACTAATTTGTGTTTTCACAAAAAAAATTCTAAAGGAAGTTCATTCCAAAGTCTAGGTGCAGCAACACAAAAGGCCCTGCTGCCTACCGCGGTTCTGACCAAAGCGAATTTCTAAAGGAAGTTCATTCCAAAGTCTAGGTGCAGCAACAGAAAAGGCCCTGCTGCCTACCGCGGTTCTGACCCGTGGAATAGTCAGCTGATCTAGATCACTGGAACGAAGTGTCCTTACCTTTCGCGATGGTTGAAGCATGTTTCGAATATATACTGGTTGTCCACTGGTCAGAGCCTGGTAGGTCTGAGAACAAAATTTAAATCTTGATCCCGTAACGATCAGGTAACCAGTGCAAAGATTTTAGAAGAGACTTTGTTACAACCCCCGTCAAACAGTTCTGTACACCCTGCAGCTTTGATATCTCCTTTTCGGTGACGTTGAACAGGACAGAGTTACAATAGTCCAGCTTGCTACCGATCAACGAAGTTACAATTGTTTTAGCAACATATAGTGTGAAAAAGCGCCTTATTCTACGCATGTCACGTATATGATAGTAGCAAGCGCGAGATATACCAGATATATGACTATTACAATTTAAAGCACTGTCAAAGACCACGCCAATATGTTTAGCCGATGGAGTAGGAGTTACTTCTTAGATTCAATTAATAAAAATTCGGTCTTATCATGGTTAAGTTTTCATCTCCTTGATGACATCTAGGAAGACACGTCCTGAAGACTTTTGTCAGAATTTCTAAAGAAATATCGTTTTTTTAGTGACAGAGATAAATGTATCTGTGTCGTCGGCATAAAGATGATGTTTGACATTGTGTCTCTGAATTACATTGCTAAGGGGAGTAGTGTAGAGAGTAAATAACAATGGGCCGAGGACGGATCCTTGGGGAACCCCACACGCAACTTCGACTGGATTGGATAAACAGTCAATTAGTTTCACCTTCTGTTTACGATCTGATTGGTAAGACCAAGAACTATATAAAGTTCTTGGTAAGACACAAACCACTCAATGGCGATAACATCGATACCATACCAAGTTGACAGGAGATGGGTGATACTGCTATGGTCCAGAGTGTCGAAAGTAGCAGACAGATCTAACAGAGTGAGTGCAGTGACACTTCCCTCGCATATTCAAAATAATGTCATTTTCAACTCTCAGTAAAGCAGTTTCAGTAGAATGTAATTTTTTGTATGCTGACTGATACTGATTTGATAGATCGTTTCTTTCAAGATGTAAACGAATTCGTATTGCTATAACTTTTTCTATGATTTTCGATACAAATTTAGGTTTGACACCGTTCTGTAATTTTTCATGTCATCTTTTGGTAAAAATGGCTTTTCTAGTAGAGGCATGACATGTGATTTTTTTAAAATGTCTGGAAAAACTCTTGAAATCGAAGATAAATTAACCATTTGTGTGATTGGAACCAACAAAACATCTAAGCAGGTACACATACAAGTGATTTTACCAATTTCACGATACTGGTCGCTGTAGCGAGGCAAAAAAGAAAAAAATATATTTCTTTAAAGGTAACCAGTGTTAACAGCTCAACTTATATTTTAAACATCGTCACAGTTAATCTCATCTTAACCTACTTCACCTATCAAGTTATCTGCTACAGGCAGACTCCTTGAGCTCAGCCATATAAATTATGCTATGCATCGACGACCCCTCTTTTCCCTGGCCAATTAGACCAACATCAGGCAATTCAGTCGATATCACAGCTAAATGTGATAGGGTCAGCATCATCATTGGTTCTTTATAATAAGTATAACCATGGCAGTGATTGACACCGCATATACATATCCCAATTTCCCGTGGTCGAGATGACCTGAGTGTGACTCTCCATACTGCGGTCAGTAGACCAGTGACAAATATTAGCACCGGCCTACGGCCGGTAACCTATTATAACCTGTTATAGTTATAAAATCGGCTCTTTTATATGGTCACAGTATGCTATTGGAATTTTCCTCAATGATTCCCATTTAGCCTCGCCCAAGTTGTGACCTATTTCAAAAGAAAAACGGGTCCAATAGTATTCAACAAAAACACTCCGCTAGTAGTGATATATGCCTGCATGTGGAGGCCCACGTCCATCGTGATCCCGATCAGCGCGAGCCACATACAACAAGGCTGAAGCGACAACAACAAGTGTGAAGAGGTATACCGGCAGTGTTGGATACATGTAGTTGTGTACAATAAACATATAAGGCGATAGTTGTGTTCAGCGCTCGATTCGAATTCGTAAATCGTGGAAAATTGATTATCTAATTCAACGAAAATCGTTCTCTCCAGATAAATTGGGGCATCAAATTGGCACACAAAATTAGTTACCCTCATGCAAACTTAGGTCATAACTGTGGCCGAGATCGGCATACACTTGCCCTCCGTTTTGGCAGTAATTGTCACCGCATAGACATATCCCAATTTCCCGTGGTCGACATAAAAAACACTCATGGATCAGTGAAACGAATTTTGGAATTACGATTTTATATAAACGAAGCAATAAAACTTATACTTATCGATATATTATAATGTAAAATTACATAATTTTAGACCACGGAAATTCTTTTTCATACATTTAAAAGCAGTTTTAAAGCTGCTCTTTGGGATGAGACCTTTTCAATTTTGTCAATTTGTCAATTTGCCTACTGATCTTAACTAAAAATACAAGATAGTCACAAAAAAAATTTAGTCAGGACATGAGGGGATACACCTGCAACACTGATTGTCTGCTCAACTCTGGGCCGACGGCATCAACATGTGGCCCAATGCTGTAGAAACATTCAACCGTCCTTTAGCAAGTTTTTAGGTATACACAATTTTGTTTGGGTTTTAATCGGATTCACAGAAATGTTGATAAAAAATATTTTAAAAAATCTAAAAACGGAAAAAAATAAAATCATGATCTGGGGGATACACTACTTTATTACAAAACTAAAAACGAAAATTGATGTCATCCCAAGGAGCAGCTTCAAAGTAAATGTACAAAATCCAAAGGGTAGGACTACCGAAGTGATAGTTGTTTTGGTATATAGATCAACAGTGGCTAGTTGTGTTCTACGGTTGTACCCAATATATTGCAATGATGAATACTGTTTGTATTATTCAACCTTTTGCAATGTCGAATGAGCAATGAATTTTCAATGATAAATTAAATAATAAGATGGTGCTAATCAACTTAAAATTAGGGCATGCACTTAGGACGTTTGTGTACTAGAATCTATACATATTTAGATTCTGGATGTATAATCCCAAATAGGGCCTACCAGCAAACAAGACACTCTTATCTAACGTTTGCATAATCTTGAGCTATGCTGAACGAGCATCATGTTTTTTTGCAGCAACTGAATGAAATCGCACAGAAAGCCCATCACATACACGTGAGCAGTTTATACATAAAGGTGTTTAGTGTGAACTCCATCCCCACAAGCAATATAACATATCGAAACATTAAAACAGATAATTCCGTGAGCATGTGTCACAGTGCACCATACCAAATATCGCACAATCTAATGTGATGTCATTAAGTATGACCATAAATAAGCCTCGTAATTATGTTTGGGCCTTGTGGTCCAAATATATTGAGTTTGCTTTGGATCTGGCTAGTTATGTTTGCTCTATGCCCAATTATATTGAGTTTTTTGTTTTTTTCTTTTTTTTCTGTTTTCTATGTCCAAAAAAGAGTTGTACTTCCGGAATTGTTAACGATCTTCTGGATTACTATGTGGATCAATTCCAAATTTCGATGGGCTATTTCTCCTTAGTTTTCATCCAATTGACTTCAAACCTTGGCACAATGATTTTATGTATTGAACTTTTATGCTATGACTTTTGGATCACTATGTGGATCGATGTCGCCCCATTAATCCTATAAATGATTAATTTGATAATTAAATGGCATGTGTTATGTAAGGTTTTAATGCCGGACCAGCGTCGCAGACTGTGGCCCAGTATCGAGCCAATATCGAGTGTGTTATATGGACAATAGAGAGCTTTTAAATGCTACATTTGACAATCCAAATAACAGTTGCAAATTAATGCAAACACGAAACGTGGACTCAATGTTGTTTTAATGTTGGGCTAGCGTCGCAGACAGTGATACGGCAATAATTCAAGAGAAAGACAAGTCAATGTGTTTACCGGGGCTTCTGAATGTCTTCCATTTGACAAACAAATTTATATCGATTTAAAAGTACAAAATATCAGTGGGGACTTCTGATATTTGAAATTTGAAGTCTGAATTCTGATGTATAAAGTATAAAATGAAAAAAAACATAAGCAAAATTTCAATTAATCTGTCATATTAAAAATAACTCAACAAAATTTACAATAGTAGCACAAAACTCGTAAAAAAATATTTTTACTTTAAAAGTCACCATTCCCTTCTAGTTTTTGTTATTATTCTATGCAATGCGCTATTTCTCCCTAAGTTTTTATCTAATCAACTTTAATCCTTGGCACAATGATCCTGAGGTACTGTGGTTGTTTGCTCTATCTTTTTCAAGAAATCGGGAGAGTTTAACTGGATTAAGTCCGGACTTTAGTGTCTCCAAAGAGAGGTAACTCCGAAGAAAGGTATCTCTATTGAATGAGGGATTGTCATTTTAACTTTTTAGTTTTCCTTCTATTTTCAGTAGCCGTTCATTCCTCGAGTTTTCAATATTTATAACGTTTTTTTTGGACCATAATCACACAAACAATCACGTTACCCACATGTGTGTATGATAAGTTTACCTATCATATATTCTGTACTAATTACATTTTAAGGCATTTTTATTTTCATGTCATTTGAATGGCGGGTGAAAGTATTACATCTCGGCTGATATGCATTGATTTTAATGCTAGATTTGCTAATTAAATTGCATTTTCCTAATGCTCTTTTAATGCAGAGCTAGTCCGTAATAACAGATTCTGTGTTCCATACAGAGTCTGTAATCATTGTCATTCGTAGCCCCAAAAATATGGTGCGCATCCGATCGATTGTGCATAAAATATAAAAGTTCGAGTTTGATGACTGTCCTATATTAAAACTGATAATAACAGCTTTACATCTCATTTGAAAAATGCCTTCACCATGTCATTTAGTTCTCTTTTTATATATGTGTATATTGTTTTTGAATAGGATAGCCCTTACATTTTTGCACAAAATTTGCCGAGTCAGTGTTTATTTTCAGGTACACATGTACCGGTGAAAATCGCTGGTCACCTGTATTCTGTTGTGCATAGGGACCGGTACATATGGCAAGCCGTGTGGGATATAAATTCTACATTTCTCGCGTACCCGAGCCTCGGTAACGCGTACCTGAGCCTCGGTTACGTGTAGCCGAATGCGGTTACACGTAGCCCAACTAATGCTATGCGAAGTGAAAACATTGGCTATGCACACTTTATATGTAACTTGGTAGGTTTGCGTGTAATCATAATAGTTTACGTGGGAGTATATTATCAGTTCCATGTAACCGACTTTGGCTACGTGTACCCGAGATCTCAGCTATGTGTAAGGTATCTGAGCTATGTGTAAGGTATCTCGGCTACGTGTAAGGTATCTTGGCTACGTGTACCCGAGATCTCAGCTATGCTTATGATATCTCGGCTACACGAAAGGTGTCTCGGCTACGTGTACCCGAGATCTCAGCTGTGTGTATGGTATCTCGGCTACGTGTAAGGTAGTAGTATAGTTGGTGGTAGTATGATGGAACAGAGAGCAGGAATAAGGAGTATTAAGGCTACAATCCAAAATGGCCTCAATTAAAAAAGGTCTCCAATCAACCCTTTGAGTTCAAGAACTTTTTTTTTTAATTAACCCTTTAAATCCCAGAGCCGATTTTTTTTCATTTTTTCAAAATTATCCATTAAATCACTTCTAAATCCGAAGGCCATTTTTTTCCAATTAGTCCTTCTAAATCCAGGCAGCAATTTTCCAAGTAGACCTTCTAAATTTCTGGGACAATTTTTAAATTAAACTTTTAAATCCAAGAGACAATTTTTCAAATAGAACTTTTAAATCCAAGGGTCATTTTAAACCTGAATTAAGATTAATCTCGGCGGTGGACACTTGCTGACGTTCGACGCACGCTACTACTGGCCCAACGTTAGGCATTATTGGACCGTTCTCTCGATAGTATATCAACAGAGTGCAAAAAGAATCCAAACATTGTACTAATATTTCAGCACCTCGGCTCCCCTTGAAAATACAGAACATTATGATGAATTTACGGATTAAACGGCTCCATCGTCACGGCAGGTTTCATATATTCAGTGCTAAATATGACAGCAAATTCACAGGTAGCCGCAGATGTGGCCACACATTTGCATATATCCGGATTTATAATCAATAAGGCATTGACCAGGCTTTATTATGTTTACACAGGTGTACAGGGACTCGCGTTTAAATTCTAGCATCGCTGATATAATAACGTGATAAAATTTAAACATTCCAAGTACAAAAAAATCCTAATCCCACAATTCTTTATAAAGTAATAACACACAACACATTGAAATAAAGACAATAGAGAGTTTATCTGTTAAAAAATAGTTCTTTGAATATTTACAAATACTTTTTCTGGTTTTCATTCTTTTCTTCTTCTTTTTGTGCTTCTTTTTATTCTTCTTCGAACTATATAAACAATAATTTCAACGATATAAACCTAATAGAATACAAAAATACCTTTCCAATAGTATACCCGAATTTTGATGAATCCCAAGGACATATTAAATTTCGCGCAAAGTACTGTAGATCTGATAATTTTCGCGTGTATAGATTTGTGTGATTTTAGGACTTTTTGTGAAGTCTAGAATTTGCGAATAATCAATTTCAATGATAGTAGCGCTATTATAATAATAATTTTCGAGGGATTCTTAAATCCGTAAATTTGTCCTCCTTGCGAAAATTAAAACCTCACTAATATTACCACATCTACAGTATATATTTGTGAGAATATATGCGTCATCAGACCATTGTTGCAGATATATTAACCTAATCATCCCCGCAATGTACCAATCAACAAATAATTATAGTTTATTTTATAGTATATTAATAATTGCTTCTATGTCATTACATTTTGAGTTTAAATATAGTCAGGGCCCATTTTCGAAATTTCTGACTTGTTAAGGCACTTTTTAGTAGAATTTGGCATGTAGTTGTCCTTACACAATTTGGGAACGCTGATTCCAAATCTGCCCCATGCCAAGCTCTACTTGGTCTTCACACTCAAAATTCAAAAACAAAATGGCCGCCAAAATTAGTGAAAATGGCACAACTTTACATCACGGCTTGGCTTACAATGAACATAAAAACATCATTTCGGTGTTTTAAAACCCACCTGATCAACATACTAAAAGTCCCCTGAATTTCACCTTGTGCGTTTGCCGCTAAAGGAAAGATCCAAAATGGCCGCCACTGCAGGGCAATGTGCCATAACTTTGCTTCCAAATAACGTAGAGATGTGTTTTTGGTGTCTATATATAGGTTTCTCAGACGCCGGAAACCAATTCAGAGCCGAGATAACATATATTATCAATTTTTCACAAAGTTATGGTGGGAAAAGCAAGTGTTGCGCCAGGAAAACGACACATCGTAGTCCAGTGTAATAATTAATTTAATAAAGCCATTATTTCACATTCAGAAGCCGAGGGAAACCAACATAATATCCGGCATGTTTTAAAAATGTTTAGACCATTGACAAAAAATATTTTATGATTGTTGATCATTGTCTGGCGCTAGATAACCCGTCGCTCACAATATGTTCGTTCTAGGCCTATTAGTATGTGACATATATCATATCCACCTGCATCGTGCTTTTATAGACAGGAAGAAAGCAATAATTTAAATTGAAATGTGCGTTGGCCACGAGTGGCACCCTTCCGGCCAAGCCCTGTACTAGGGTTAAGCATAACATGAAGTTGGTCCATTTAGGTGGTCTGCATAACCATGGCAATAATGACACACATACATGTTCCGTTCCTATTGAGATAAAAATAACAATTTATGATTCTAGTAACTACCATATTGTGTTGGTTAAAACGTGCACATCACATAAAAAATATGTTTCTCAATCGGAATGACAACTTACATAATCATGATAATAGTATCGTCTTAATTTTTATATTTTTGATCAGAATATATGCCATAGAAAAGCCTGGTAATCATGAGCTGATAACAGCTTTCAGATATAATTGAACGGATAAAGTCTCAACCATCGGCTCAGAAATCCACACAAAACCGTAATGTACACATATTTCTACTCCCCAAACTTGAATGATACCACCGTCAATAACTATGATAACATACAGTTACACGATATCGGAAATAAGTAATTTGGTGCAGAAGTTGACCTGGACACTGTTATTTGTTTTGGGCATGAGAGCGACCATTCTATTTTGCAGGAAGAGGTATTAATGTTAAAGACAAAAAATCTTACCATATATCAAGTGATGAAATCATATGATGGACGTGAAGAAATTTAGATCCCTAATAACTATATGTCTCCTCCAGGCAAGGCAGATTAATCATCATTCATACATAATATTATATACATATATATATATTAGTATATATTACTTATCTATTATTATCTAGTAGTATTCTTTAGTACTAAACTTTGGTCATCTAATAATCTATTTATATATGCTACACAAAAAACAACATTTCCATGCATACTGTGATGTCATCTCAGATGAATACATAACAGATACAGTACAAAATCAGGGAGGAGGGCAATACAGTTTCAGTTTGCAGAAATATAATAAATTCAGTGTTCAAATTCGCCACTTTTGGTAAAGAACAAAGTCATTCAAACATTCAAAGAACACTGGTATAAGTGCGAAAAATACTGAGGTACATGCTGAGACGTTAAATGTTATTGAGGCAATCAACTGTTAGATAATGACAATGTGGTAGTCGTGGGTGTAAACTTGCTCATTCTGCTTTCGAAACTTTCTCATCATAACAATGCTTAGCTGTGTAAACCTAGAGCTGGTGATATTTATCGTACCATTCAACCGTCTCAAAGGCTTCCACAACGCCAGCACATCAATTCTACAAGGCAGACATTTAAATTAGTTCTTAAACATTCAGAACTAGAACATACGCCTATTGGAGTTTTTTAATGTGTTCTCTTCGTCAAAAGCCTCTGCCACAAAAAATGAATATTGTTTCGGTTGTATTTTAGGTCTGTTTAGCAATAAATACAGCTCTGGCCAGATAACAATATCATTACCATCTACGATATTGCGGTTGGAGCTTCATTGATGGACAACTGCAACCATTTCTCATGTAAAAGGCTTCCTGGTGCACCTAAAGAAGTATCACATTTAGTTTGATCAAGTGAGAATTAGGACCACGAGAAAGTATCCAATGGCGTCCTATCAAGGAGTGGCTACATCAATTCCGAAGCTGCACAAAGATGTGATCAATATATTCTAGCATTATCATTATGCAAGATGATGGCATTCGTGCAATTCTGAGATTTACACATCAAGCCTATGTAGCTACAGTGATGAAAGTAACACAATATATTTTTGTACAATTCCCCTAATTCGGATATGCTGATTCCAAATCTGCTCCATACCAAGCTCTATTTTTATTTTTTCCCTTTCTCAAAATTGAAAAACGAAATGACCGCCACAATAGCAGATAAAATCACAATTATCATGATTATACATCGTGTCTGGGTGCACAGCGGACGCACAAACTTGACTTTCGTGTTCAAAATAACCTTTTTGTTTTGAGGAATTTCATGTTTAAAGACCTCGTCAACTATCACGCATTATCGGAGATGATGATGCTGCTGCTGCTGCTGCTGCTGCTGCCGCTGCTGCTGCTGATGCTGATGCTGATGCTGATGATGATGATGATGATGATGATGATGCTGTTGCTGATGCTGATGCTGATGCTGATGCTGATGCTGATGCTGATGATGCTGATGCTGATGATGCTGATGCTGATGCTGATGATGATGATAAGAACTATGAATTACTGTAGATCTGGTAATATTCGCGTGTTTCAATTTTCGCGAATTTGTGTGATTTAGGAACTTTTCGCGAGTTCTATTTTTCGCGAATTTTTAATTTTGAAAAAAAATCGGTCGTAGTTAGATCTAACAGATAGCTAGTGAGTTGTGAAATGTCACGATTGAATGGCACTTACTCAGCCGTGAAATCAACGACTCTCCTTATCCATCGTTAACACAAGTGGGCGTAATCCATTGTCACCACACCCTATTTCGTAATACCAATTACGGCAATTGCCATGCACACAGTGGGTCGACCTCAGGCCTACTTTCTCAACCCACACGGGTCCTTGGGGAAATGTTGGTCTAATGTTGGGTCAAAGCTTGAAATACCAGGCCAACGTTCAATCACTTCCAGAGTTAGTTCAGCTGGTGACAAAAGACAGCGGTATTGTTATACAAACACATTACTGGTAATTAGTAAAACGGTTCCAATCATCGTCCTCAATCGCAGGCGGGTACAGACTTGTATAGGAATCAAATTGATCACCAACTGTACATCATGGTCAATAAATATACACATTGTTGATTATACTCTATTCCAGCGTTATTTTTATTCACGCTCACACACTATCCGTTGAGATATACACTGGTAATTAAAACCTCGCTGAAATTACAAAATCTACAGTATATTACTAAATATTGTTGCTTAGACCTACCTACTTACCCCTAGCATGTTCATCATCTCTTGCTCGTCATCGAGCATTCGGCTCACCACAATCATTATATCTGCGAGCTGTTGGTGAAGCTGTTGCAATTGAGACATATTGATGTCTGACTATTATTCGGAACGACATAGTCTTTATACACACTCATTTTTAAACCAGACGCTCACCTTAGACGCTCACCTACCTCAGATTAAGTGAAACTGGTTAATATGTATACAATCCCGGGATAAATTTACACATGGCAATAATCTATTGACAGCTGATTTAACACAAACCATCAATGACCTATCCGGCAAAAAACGATAATGCAAACGTGACCAGACAGATCCCCGTCGTCAAATCAAAGAAAAAAAAATGTATCATTGGTGACTCTAATATGCGCGGACTAGCCAAACAATTAAAACCAAAACTTGACAACCCAGATGCCGTATGTGTATATAAAACATCTGGAATGAGAATAGAGCACTTGATTCTTCGATTAAAAGGATATATATGTGAGGACACCGTGAATATGTGAATAGAGTAATTTACAATGCTCAGGTCAGTAAAATACGCGTGCTGTCATGGAACATTAATGGTCTGGGTAACAAAATGACAGACCCTTGATCTATTTACATTTATCCGCAACTACGATATATTTTTCATAGAAACAATGAAAGAGAATGATTTCACTTTGTCAATACCTGGTTATAAATTCCACCATGTAAGTAGAAAACTCAAACATAAAAATGCCTGTAAAGCTTCTGGTGATATTGGCATACTTATTTCAAATAAATATGCAAATTTAACTAGGATAGACCACACCTATGACTACTTGGTATGGTTAACATTAGCTACAGACTGTTGTCAGAAAAACATTAAAATTGGGTGTGCCTATATACCACCAGAAAACTCAACATATGTTGGTATAAGAAATGATCATTTTACTATGCTAGAAGAGGAAGTGGCTAGGTATATAGAAACGCACCACATCCTATTATGTGGTGACTTTAATAGCCGAACTGGTCAGGCTCCGGACTATGAAGCTGGGGTAATAGATACCAATGTAAATTTTCCAAATCAACGTTCTAATGAAGATAAAGTAATTAACAAATACGGTCAACTTTTACTAAAGTTTTGTATAAACACAGGTTACAAAATAGCCAATGGGCGGATGTATAATGATAATGGTATCGGCCGCTTTACATACTACTCTCCCAATGGTTCAAGCACAATAGACAATCTGATTTTAAATGAAGATAACATAATCAGCAAATTTGAAGTTTTACCGAAATTGGTGGAATCAGATCATTGTCCCATACAGTTCAATATTTCAAATACTAAACTCGATGATCATGATGATTACAACCCATTAAAAATAGATACCTGTGTAAATGACAAAGCTTCTTGCTCTAATGTTTTCATATGGCAAGACGAGAAAAAGCAAGAATATCAACTAGCTTTACGAAATGAGCAAACGTGTCATGCATTTGAGGAAATGCTGTGTGCCGTCATCGATGGGTGTAATACTGACACTCTATGTGACATGTTCAATGGTATGATAGAAAATGTAATTTCGCCATTATTCCCAGCAAGGAAACATATTTCGAAGCAAAGAAAGAACACCCAAAATAATTTTCCCTCTAACCCCTGGTATGATAAAGAATGTAAATCCTTGAAGTATGTTGTTAATAATATTGCTAAACAGAGAGACTTTAACGCACGGCATGGCGAATATAATATATTGTTACGACAATATAAGAAATTAATCCAAAGGAAGAAAAGACAATACCAGCAAGCCAAACTTAGTGAGCTAGAAAATATGAGAACGGAAGATCCTAATTCCTATTGGAAATTCTGGAAATCTTTAAATCCTAGAAATGTTACCACAGGGCCTACTTTGGCAGACTTTGTGAAATACTTTGAACAACTAGTCTACCCACCACATGTGGATTATTTTGATTATGAACACATGAATAATATTTTAAAGCAAGTTACTTCATTTCAACATAATGTAGAGCACGATAAATCTAATATGACACAGTTCCTAAACAGTCCCATAACTGCAGAAGTTGAAATGCAAGAAAGCAGCGGGTGTAGATGGTATTTCTGCCGAATTTTACAAATATGGATGTAATGAACTATTGCCAGCATTAGAATTGCTGTTCAATACCATTCTTACCAATGGGGAATATCCATCTAGATGGGCTACCGGTATAATCCACCCTGTTTACAAAAAGGGGGACCATGGTGTTCAGTCATGCCGTGTATTGGGAAACTATTTGAATCTATACTTAATAACAGACTCTCATTTAAAAACGAAGTGTGTAATGATAATGATCCCTATCAAGCTGGTTTTAAAAGCAATTCGCGAACTACGGACAATATATTCATACTATGTGCCATCATAGATAAACAAAGGTGTCTTTCTAAACCCCTGTATACATGCTTTGTCGATTTCACAAAAGCATTTGACTATATTGATAGAACAGCATTATACTACAAATTATTGAACAGGGGAATAGACGGCAATTTGCTAAACGTAATAAGAAGCATGTTTTCTAAAGCAGAGTGTCGTGTAAAATGGGACTCGCGTATCAGTGACATGTTAAAAAGCGAATATGGGGTTCTACAAGGCGGTATGCTCAGTCCCAAACTATTCACGGCATTTTTACAAGACATATCCGCAACATTTGACCAAGATCAAGGTATCCCTGTGGACACCTTACTGATGGTATATCTGTTATTTGCAGATGACCTTGTCCTTTTTACAGAATCTGCTGAGGGATTACAAAAACAGCTAACTGCTCTGTATTTATATGCTTCCCTTTGGCATATCATAGTGAGCATTCCTAAAACAAAAGTTCTAATCTTTAATGAGCGTTACACAAAAGTACACGGAAGCTTCCACTATGGTGAAAAAGCTGAACAATATAAATACCTGGGTGTGGTGTAAAGCACCAAGTCAGCTAATAACGTCTTTAAAGAAACTTTTTCTCATCTTGCTTCCCAAGCTGGGAAAGCAATTGTTTCTCTACGTAAACAGTCCTGTCCTGTGGTCGGTAAATTGTCACCCACTATTGCGTTCAAGGTATTTGATTGTCAAATATTGCCCATACTAGAATATGGAAGTGATATATGGTACACAGGCGATGATGTTAACGATCTGGAAAAAAACCATCTAAAATTTATTAAATCTACACTTGGAGTTAGAAAGCAAACACCTACACCTGCAATATATGGGGACACGGGACGATTTCCACTGATCATCCGACAACACATAAAAGCCGTAAAATATTGGTGTAGAATTCTAAAACTATCTCAGAGCCAGGGCGGGGGCCCTAGGGTAGTGGTTAGCACCGCTGCCTTTCACGCCAGAGTACGGGGTTCGGTTCCCGGTCTCGGCGGTTTGAAAGAGACAAAAATGTTTCTTCCCCATCCACGTGTGAAAGTCAGTATTGTGGGGAGCCTTCGTGACCGAGAGGTAGCGTGCTCGGCCTCAGACCGCCAGGGCTCGAATTTCGAATCCTGTGTCTGGAGGACAGTGTCATCTCAATCATCTCACCATCCTCAGGAGGTTCTCCTGGCCCAGTGTAGCCTATATGTGCTCAAAGGTGGCCTAAGGCCCGATTCATTTCATTTTATTTATCTCAGAGCCATCCAGTCAGAAATGCCTACAATATGCTTCTTGAGCTGAATGGCATTGGCTTCACGAATTGGTGTTCCCGTATTCGCTCTGTCCTCGAACGAGCCGGGCTTGATCAAATTTGGGAATCACAGAATAATGGGGATACAAATAAATTCATGCTTTTATTTAAAGAATCAATTGTTAGAATATTTACACAGCAGTGGAGAAAAGATATTGAGAGTTCGAGTAAGCTGCGCACATATGCATTAGTAAAAATATATTTCTGTGTTGAACCATATATCTTACACACAAGGGGTAACCATCTCATAACATCAATGGCGAGATACCGAATGAGCTCTCATGATCTAAATATAGAAAGAGGACGATACAATAATCCAATCACTCCAATAAACCAGCGAATATGCACGAGGTGTGAATTAAACGAAATTGACGACGAAATACATCTTCTTCTCCACTGTAACGCTATAAATAATGAACGCAAAATCTTGTTTAACTCTGTAAACGCAACTATCAATATACAGCCGACAAATGAAATGTTTATGACATCTAGAGACATAACAGTGGTGAAGTCACTAGCGCATTTTATCTATGGTTGATTTAAACAAATTAACTGTTAAAAACACCGAGTATAATAAATCAAAGTCACCTATCGCTATATTATCCATATTACCATGCCTTCATGATCTGACTCGGGTATTACCACATATCAGGACGGCTGTTGCTCTCGGATTTATTATTTGGCTTTTTAGGGCCGGTTAGGGACGTTTCCGTCGCCTTTGTTATCAGACGAGGTGGGGCCTTATGGAGGATTTCAGAGTTGCTAAGTCAACTGATTTTATCTATGAGGTCGGGAATGTTTTTCTTCGATTGTTACTCCGAGTATGTGGTACTAACTAGGTCGTGAGTGAAATGGTATGAAATAAACAATATAGTGAATTAAAATAAGCTGTAATGTTTTTTGTGCGAGGGCCATATAGGTGATAAATCACTGGTTAATTAAATAAACTTTAATGTTATTGTGTGAGTGCCATGTCCTGCGTGAATGGCACACATAATTATTATCCGTAATTGTCATTACATCACTAAGTCTGCAACACTCGATAATATGGATGGTTCTGATGCTATACTTTGTTGGCGAACCACAATGTCCGACTTTTATTAGTATGTATATATTGTGTTTCGGTAGTAGTACTGTTATTACGTTGTTAAGTTTACACCACTAGTCAATATCAGGGAATCTCCGAGTTCATAGCGACTGTGCTTGCATGGTCACATGGCTCGGAGCTACCTGTTTCGCGGATTGCCACATTAATTGCACTGCTTTATATTATATATACATATATGTATATTTTAAATACCATATAATTTTTACCATTGTCTTATTTCATACTCCAGTTACTGTAGCATAATTATGCACCTGTATATATTTTTGGTTTCTACGCTTTCCAGTGTCTTTTTTACTACTATATATAATTAGTATGTTATACATAGTAGCTATTTTATCTCTGGTTTTGGTGCGGGAAACAAAATGATAGACCCCCATGTTATCTTGGCTATGCCTTTTAATTTTATTTTAAGAAGTAGTCATTTATATTACCGAAATACCCAGTTTTTATTATGGCAATGCCACCTAACATGATTTTAGTTGTTTATCATGCCATGTATATTGTCATTTATGATTTTAACAAACTAACATTTTAGTATATACATGTACATATATCTCTCTTATTACTATGACAAATAAGTCTATAATGACTTTTATTTCTGTCAATAAAATATCTGTCTGTCTGTCTGTCTGTTATTTGTATGAACGAAACGTACAGCGTGCTCTCAGGTAAACATGAGAATAATGATGGCTCAATTTATCTGTAACTAAATCTTACCTGCAGCAAACTATTAGTTTCATCGAAATAGGGAAAAATGATAAACAAACCCACGTGGTAACGGCTGACTTATGTTATCATTATGAAGAGACACAGCGGTGATGAAAGCTCAGATACTATTACTATCCAGTTCTCTACTCAACTAGCTGGTATTTAGAGCACGGTTTATTAGTTACTAAAAATTACCAAGTTATATAGGCCTGTGAAAAAAGACACAATTCATATTTTTAATTTTTTTTTAATTATTTTCACTAACACAGTCGTTTCAGAGATCCACCTATGGCGGAATATTTATCTTCTAACTTGGCTTATTTATGTTGTCATTATGTCCATGTGCTTTTATCGAACTAATCCTGTTGTATAAAGGTCTACATACTGTATATATTTTATACTGTTCGTTTTGATGGCCCATAAGTCTGCATAGCCTTCCCGTCGTGATTAAAATAAGAAACACTGTGTATGTCGGTACTTACATCGATCTGACGGATAAATGGTAGGGTATCGAGCACTCACTATATTGTCGGAAGGCCCGGGCTGCCCACTTGTGGGCTAGCTAAAATAAACAAGCATAGAGTTCTACAAGTTTTCAAATCAAAAGTGGTTTAGAGAATTTAGGTATACCCCAACTCATTGCTGTAAAACGGAATACAAATTATTGTTGAGAAAATACGTATGCGGTAATATACTCTGTTTTATCAGAAAAATACATATATTTTTGGTGACTATATAGTGGCATTGCTGTTAAATACAAGTGACAATTAATTTGCTGGCATTTCACCAAATCAATTAAATGCAGCGGGGATGCTTCACGTCAA
Source organism: Flabesymbios commensalis (assembly GCA_964017125.1). Lineage (NCBI taxonomy): Eukaryota > Metazoa > Annelida > Polychaeta > Terebellida > Flabelligeridae > Flabesymbios > Flabesymbios commensalis. The sequence continues at coordinate 49,543,212 of OZ024916.1, read as the reverse complement.
CCCTATTCAAACAAACACGAGATTGATCATGCATTGTTGTCGTAGCCTTTCACAATACACATTATGTACAAATTTAAACATTTAATGTGACTTTTGTGTTTTATTCTGCCGTTAATTCAAAATTTATATCATAATTATGTACACTTGTTGAAACTTTTGTTTAAAGTATGCTTACTTGTCAACACTTGTTCAAATAAAGTAAATGTTAGTACACGTGATGAGTACTTTAATTTAGCCCTAATTTTCATCTCTGCGATGTTATATTTATGTTTCACGTCTCGTATAAGTAGGCTACTGTGAATTGGACAAATATTCCCCAACCATCATTGTATAGTAATGCACATCTTTCAAGTGATATACACCTGATTCACAACTTTGTCCTTATAATGAACTCTTGGTGAAATATTTTCTGACGTTCGTCTAATTTATATCTACTTGCACTGCGCAAAATGGTGTCGTAGTCAAGATCAGTGATAGCAGTAAACGGCCGACTTCGCCTGATAGGCAGCATAAGCCGGCCAGTCTGACCAGAGATACGGTACGGTACAGCTCATTCGTGGCGTACGTGTCGCGACACGGCACAACATAACAATGGCACGACATGGCTGGAACAGAAACCTTGATGAGCCTGTGGCACGGCGTGTCGCGACAAGTTGTTCTGGCCTGCCGCGACGGCCGGTATGGGCGGACAAGTTCAGGCATTTTGTGCACACATTTCGTACAAATGAACTACATCTTGTCGCGACCTGTCGTGACGACCGGTATGACCGGACAACAGGCAATTTATACACAATTTGGCTGAGATGTGTGAATATTCTTCCGGCCATGTTGGGACGGCCGGACATGGTCCGACAAGCATACACAATTTCTTTACATACATTTGGGACATATCTGGACGCTGTTCCGACCACGCCATGTCGCGACAACTATGTCGCGACATGTCGTACCTATGTCGTGCCACAGCTAGTCCGGCCATTCAGAACGGCTGGAATAAAATCTGTCGTGCCGTGTCGCGGCTTGTCGCGACACGTACGTCACGAATGAGCTGTACTGTAGGTTGACGGTTCCCGCAAATTGCTAAAAAATACAGACAACGTAGCGTTCAGACGGTGACGTTGACGGGACCTGGTAACGACCACATGTGTTGGTACGTTTCCTGGTACACGAGGAGATGCCAAATACACAGCAAAATATCCTGGAATCACCCCTCGCTCATTCACCAGAGGGCTCTTACATGCATCCATAGTTTTTTCAAGATAGGTAAAAATATATGAAGGAATTCAATATAGCTAACTTTCGCCATTTATTGATAAACAGTCGTTGTGATTTTGACTCAGCTTGAATCAGTTGGTGATAGACAGATATATGGTGATAGACAGATAGATAGTTAGATAAATCTTATTGACAATAAGATATAATATATTCGTGGCGTGTAAAACATAAGAAATATCTAATATACAAATATATAATAACACAAATTAATAATATGAATAATGAAATTGAAATACGAACAAATGTTACACATCCCCCGCTTCGACACCAGATATAAAATACCGTATTCTACACACTTGGCTAAAAAAAACAATAGAAAGGCATTGTATTGGCATTGTTCAAGAATTTGTGTCTCAAAATGTTTGTGCAGTTTCACTTGAAATATTATATTATGTCCGCATTTTGTTATCTTGTGCGTTATTTGTTTCACATAATACTAACAATTCGGAGGTGAATCAATTTGAAAGCTGTTGCTCATAGCAATAGCGATTACTCTGACAATGACATTCTTGTATTTATTATAATAAATTATTATTTTATTTTTTTGCAACGCAATTACCTATGTTCACAATATTATTTGCTATTCTAAACAATCTACCAAGGACATTATAATCAGGTTAATCGGTATCTATACTAGTCAACATAGATTATCATAATTACCATCCAGCAAACACGATACATTGAGAAATAGTTGGTTCAATGTTGAGTAAGTGTCGTAGATTGTGGAACAACTTTGATCCAATGTTGGATCGATGTCTCGTTTATTTTGGACAACAGACAGACAGACCCGTGCGCCTTATTGACAATGATAATATGCATCTATACGATGTCCAGAGAATGCAAATGGTTACTTCTGAGTGTTTATAGAATAATAATGATCGTACACCACACTGGCACCCGTAGCGCTGCTTGCGGGAAGATGTTCTTGTTGCGAATATGCTGCTGTTCAGCCCAGCAAAGTATTATAGAATAATGGTATGCAAATCACTGCGGACGATTTCGATACCCTACCTTCAAAATCGTCCCAGTAATGTCCCTAAATCACAACAAAAGCACGTAAATTCAAGTGCCTTCCATTCATGAATAATTATTACATATGAAAACATCATAAAGACACCAATCGGAGTCCCGGCTGTTCGACAAAAGCTTCTAGTCCAGGGGTATTAGATAATAACCCGGAACAAATTCGTAACAAGCTGAAAATTTCAGCATATGTTCTTGAAATAACATAGAAAAACATATCGAAAGTCCTGTAAAATCCGCCTAGTATTAGTGCCCGAAATTGGAGTATTAGGGATAAATAGGGGTAAACAATGGGTATTAACAATACATTTAAAAGTATTCAACCTAAATTCATAAAATTTGTATCTAAATATATGTTTTAGCACCTGCGGAATACATTAAAATTATTTGTATTAATTTTTCGCCACCCTTTCATCCCCAAAAATGGTCAATAGGAAAAATAGGGATAATATCCATAGCTTATGAGCTATTTGACCTAGATTCATAAAATTTGTATCTAGCATCGGCGAAAAAAACAAAAACACTTTTTTTTAAATTCGGAGACCTCCCTTTAATTGCCAGCAACAACTTTTTATATCAATTTTTAACCACCCGTTCCTCCAAAAAGTGGTAAATAGAAGTAAAATTGGGGTGATAACCATATCTCAATGAGTTATTTAACCTGGATTCATAAAATTTCTATCCAAACATACCCGGGGTGTTTAATATTATCATTTGTATTAATATTTTACCACCTTTTCATCCCCAAAGCAAAAAAGTAGCATAATAACCACAAATTGTGAGCTATTTTACCTAGATTTAAAAATTTTTTAGGGCCTACCTGGATATGTTTTACCATGGGAGAAAATGTAAAAGCATTTTGAACTTATGCGACAACCAGCAACAAAAGGATATGATACTGTAAAATCACCCCTTACATTCCGAAAAGTGGTAAATAAGGGTAAGATGTGAGCGACATTTGACTTACTTAGATTCACAAAATTGGTATCTAGATTATATATTTTAGCATCCGATAAAAAAATAATAAAACCGTTTTTAAAAGTTTAACAGTTTAAAATTAAATAGTTTAAGCTCTTTGAAATAAACTCGAATTAACTATTTTATTATGTCATTAACAATCTACATTACACAAGAAAATACTTTTTGGGAATGCAAAGGTTGTTAAAAATGAATACAACATCATATACAATTTCGTTTTTTGAGATTAAATGGTGATGGTTGGTTTTTCTTTCAATTAGGCCTACACTTTTTTGTTTAATGCTAGGACAAATATATAAAAAACAATTTTATACATCTCCGTCAAATTTAGGGTTATTCTCATAATTTTTCATTATTTGCCACTTTCGAAAAACAAAGGGTTGTTAAAAATTGATATAAGTAATTGTAGTGGATTCCTCAGGAGCTAAAACATATGTTTAAAAACCATTTTTGTAACTTTAGACCCCATAGTTCATAAGCTATGGTTATCACCCCCCATTTTACCCACATTTTCCTCTCATGGAGAGGAAAGGGTGGTTAAAAATTGATATAAAAAATTGTTGCTGGTAATTAAGGGGAGGTCGCCAAATTTTAGAAGTGCCTAAAAAAAATGTATCCGATGCTAGATACACAGTTTATGGATCTAGGTCAAATAGATCATAAATTATGGTTATTACCTCTATTTTACCCTATTTACCACTTTTGGGGATGAAACGGTGGCTAAAAATTAATACTAATATTTTTAATGGATTCCGCAGGGGAATAAACATATGTTTAGATACAATTTTTATGAATCCAGAGTAAATAGTTTTAAAGTTATCGTTATTATTCCCTTTATTACCCCTACTTACCCCCTTATTTTCGGGCACTAATACCAGGGGGATCTTAGAGGACTTTTGATATGTTTTTCAATGTTGTCTCAACAATATATGCTGAAATTTTCAGCTTGTTACGAATTTGTTCCAGGTCTCTATGAGTTTTAGACTAATACCCCTGGACTATTCCCCTAGTCGGAACTTCCATCAGATTTTGGAAAGGAGACACGAGACGTCCACACTCCCATGGCATCTAATAATCTGACCAGTGAACGTTTATCAATGCTTAGTCCGAGCTTGACGTGAACAGCATGGTTCAACGTCAGAGATTAACAGCTATAGCAAAAGCTGTGGTTTTCTATGCTGGTGGTCAGTGTACGCTGAGACCGAAAATTTCATTTGAAATGTGAGGGTAGCCCTATTAAGATGATAAATTCACCTATAAACACAGTGGTTTAAGTCCCCACGTTAAGTCATCATTTTAATGAGATGTACATCTGTCATTACAGAATGACAGAACAATAATTGATCAAACAATGACGCAGTAATTCATTGCGCAATCGATCGGATGCGCACCGTATTTTTGGGGCATTACTTTACGAATGGCAATGATTACAGACTCTGCATCGCACACATAGTCTGTTATTACGGACTATCAATGCTGTGTCTAATATTCACCCAGGTTTGTATAAATGTCTCGTGTTTGATGGGTATTTGTCATAGAGTAGGTAAGGTACGTACTGGTGTGTATAAGGTATGGGGGGGACAGCGATTAATGGTCAACCCGCCCCCCTCATATCCACCTCCATTAGTGTGCAGTGTACCCAGACTTTAATAGCCTACATCACGCTGTTGCTACTTGTAGTCGAAGCTAGTGGGCACTGACCTTGTTTTGAGACATATATTTTACCTACAAATCCAAGATGGCCGCCGTTCTTTTATTTCTGAAAAATAATCTTGGTCTGTCACCAATATGTATGTATTTTATGATCCAAGTGTTGTGTGTTCGAGAAATTTTTTCTTGTGTATTTTAAATAAATTGACCTATATTTCACCCAAAAATCAATACCTTTGAAAAATAACCTTGTTTTATCACCTGGATAATATAGTTTATCGTTTCTAGGTAACTGTGGGTCGATAAATTCATGTCTTGTGTCTTTTATATAATTTGACTAATATTTCACATACCCAAGATGACAGCCGTTGTTTTTTTTTCATTTGTGACATGATAATATAGTTAGTGACCTGAAAAAAATGTATTTCTAAACATTTTAGACTGAGAAATGCTGATTTTAATTCTAATATTTTGAGGAGGTAAAAAAATTAGGATGGTCGTCATCATTTTTAGAAAAAAATAATAATATAGGCCTATGTTGGTCTAAATTGATATTTTTCTTATTGTCATAATAATTATTATGATATAGTGATTTACTGATACTTCAAACCAGCAAACTTATTTTGCATGCCACTTTCATGATTTTGTTGTCAATATATTTTGTGGTTTAACCCTTTAACCGCCAAATTATTCAATCTGAATTTTCACCCACTTGAAGTTGTGTCTCGCTGACGCGATCCACAACTTCAAGTGAGTGAAAATTATTCAGATTTGACAGAATGGAAGTCAACTGTTTTCAAATATTGCTGATTGATGTCACTTTTTATCTTTAACATGTTTAAAAGGTGGTCCTTGATGTGCTAATAAAATAATTAAAACCCCAATATATGCGGCACCGGCGGTTAAAGAGAAATTGTTACCGTGAATCACAGTGATGTCCGCTATCGTCATGGTAGCATATGATCCAGCTACCGGGCGGGTTGTCACAGCTGATGTTGAGCATTCATAGTTTGATATTACAACTATGCAAACAATGTAATTAATGTCCTGAAAGTCGAGTATTAGTCAATATCATAGAATATTGACCAATAGAGGGTTACATATCAAGTTTCATGACTGTTTTACATGATTCGACCATGCCTATTGTAATGCAGATACTAAACCTTGAGTGACTTTACTACCCTGGTGTTGCACGGTACACCTGGCATCTTGGAAATACAGAGTTATGGATGTGTTATGAGTCATAATACTCCTGGAGCTTTTAGGGATATCTACATATAATGCCACCATATATTAAATATTTACAGATTTCTCGCCGATGAGCATTAGTAATATTATTAATACGATGTAATGAGATGATAGAACTAGTTTTACAAACACCAAGCCAAAATTCTATTTTTAATAGCAGCTTGGGATTAAAAGGAAATGTTGATTTGAAAACCTCATCTACCCCAGTTTTTTCATCAATGGTCTATCTCACTCAACAAGATTTATCATCACGTGAGCGATGAAGTAAAATGTTGATCTATTACTTGTACATTTCATGTTGAAATCACATACTATATGTGTCTTCTTTAAAAGCTAGCAATTCTCAATGCATGACTTTTTACCAATGTGCAGACTACGTGTAGCATGTGAACATATTTGTTTTATTTGTATATACTGCGTTGTGGAGTTTTGTTCCCCTCTCTTAATTGCACATTTTCTCTGATTTGGAGGTTGTTCAATGATTGGAGGATACAAGGGGGGGGGGGGGGGTATATGGTTCTCATTTGGGGGTTTTCTTATGAACTGGTGATACACTAAGGGATAAAGAGTGACCAATATGCCTTAGATTGCAGGAGACTGTAGCAGTGAAATGTGCAGTGAAATGTGCATATTTGGCGGATAAAAGCACCAAATGTTACATGAAACTCCCATAAGACCCATTAATCAACATCAGCCTACATCTAGGAGCCCTCTTGAATTTTTAAAAGTGTTGACGTGAAACGTAAAAATCCAAAATGACCGCCTTTTTGACCAAGGTCAAAGATTGAATCGATATAATTTTCGATAGAATATAAGCAGATTCATGATTTTGATATCTACCATGAAGTTTTCAAATAAGCCCGACATAATGGTGTGGCCAGAAATTGTTTGTGACATTGTATGGGGGTAAAATCAAAGATGGCCTCCATTTCTGCAAGATTAAGGTATAAATTGACATCATTTTCTAATTGACGCAAATGCATAATTTTGGTGTCCACCATACGGCTTTCGAATACGCCCGACATAGTGGTGTGGTTGGAAAGTACTTCAGCTATTGCGTTATGGGTAAAATCCACGATGGCCGCCATTTGAGCAAACCAAAAATTACTATAATTGTCAACAGAATGGAAACAGATTCGTGATTAATTTGGTAACAACTATGTAGGATTTTCATATAATATATTATACGCCCCTGTGACTGGCAAACATAATTTTAGACAGTCTATATATATATATATATATATATATATATATATATATATATATATATATACTAAGATTGAGGTCATTAGACAAACAAAATGGCCGTCAGAGGGACATTACAGGGCACAAATTATGTGTACAAATTCAGAGCTACATACATGTAGCCTTCATTTGAGAGCCGTCACAGAGCCACGAACGAACACAAAATATGTATAACTTTAACAAGAATTAAGATAGATCAATCAGTTTAGCGTTGATCATAGAGTTCTCAGGTATGATTGACAATGTGGCATTATCAAAAACAGGCCATCAGGGATAGGAATAGTCCATGTAAGATGTTGACGTTAGCTAGACAGACATGTTGAGGACTATAGGCCTATTTGGGTCTGACGTTTAGACCTATACACAGTAGTCGATGAACATGGATTAGACCTATTTTTATTTTTTTGGTTGATATATATATATATATAATGATAATAAAAAAATGTCATGTTTTGTGGTTGTTCGAGGTTCTTTTTGTGCGAACTAAAGCCGGCTTTTTAGCTTTGCCTCGGAACTGCAATTATTATCACAAAGACTATTTTGTTATATCTTTTATGACATAAAGAGGGGGATTTAATCACGTTTTCAATGAGAACGACTGTTAATTACATGCACATACACTTTTTATTTAAAGAATTCGAGTTTTTAATGTAAAATGAAATACCCAAGGGTTCATCACAGTTTGCAGGTATTAAGCTATACGTGGCTAAACTATTGAACCAATTGAACAGAAAAGGTGACCCTTGTGCAACACTATCAATTCCTCATGACCTCGTTACCAAACAGTTTGTAGACAAAGAAATGACAATAATGCTTATAATGCTTCCTGAATTTTGGAATAAGCATTTTCTAGAAATAGACGAAGAATTTTCTGCAACGAAACCAAAACTATGTCTAATAGTGGGTACCTTGCTGTATCAAAAAAGTGCACAGCATGACATTGATAAAACGTTAGGTCACGGTCAGGGCCACGTGGTACCCGATTCGGTTTTCTACTGGCCAATATATTTACCCCTTACCATGTATTTCGTTCTTTGTGATCACGCTACAATGTCTAGCATATCTAAAAACAATATTATAGCCATTAAAACCTTACATCTATATACATTTCAGCAAAAGCTATATAGGCTTACATTTCCTTTAAGTCATGAAACCGAAGTGATCATTTAGGTTCTTAGGAAATGTGGCTATAATTGTTTTTGACTTTGCATCAAACGTTAGGTCATTTATTAACTTCGTGGATTTTAACCCTTATAAAAGTAATTCAAAATGTTTTTTCTGATGATTTTACTGTTTGTTCTAGGACATGTCTACAAGTTATATTCGCCAGCTATAACATGTGCAATGTGTTATCCAATAGAGGGAAGCGATATATTTACCAAAAGATTATCTTGTCAATGGAACGTGGTACCCGATTCAGCTTCCTACTGGCCAATATATTTACCCCTTTACCATGTATTGCGTTCTTTATTATCAATCAAAACCATCCATCTATATCCATTTCAGCAAACGCTATATAGGCCAACATTTCCTTCAAGTACCGTACCTGAAAACCCTGTGATAGACAGCAAAATCATCGATTTATCCTAATTCCGGCAAAGGTTATACACATTTCTTGCACGGCCATGTCTCTGTGATAGTTATTTTGCTCCTCTTTTGGCCGCCATCTTTTTTACTACATCGACCATATCTAAGGGTACTGGGATTTTTGCTAGTACATGTGTAGTAGTACATATCGCCCCCATCCGAGAAGGGGCATTAGAGGCTCTAATAAAATTCTGGATCAATTGCTGGCTGCAATCCAGGCTGACGCTTAAACACGGTTGACGGATAACGGTTGAGATCATGTTCCCACAGAGAATAGAGGCTCTGGGGGAGCCGTTCTGTGTGACATACCAAAAGCTGTGAGCTCTCTATCACACCACTACATGAGACTGCGGATCGGTTGAACTCCTGAACTCCTGTTCCCAAAGAGAACAGGGGCTCTGAAGTAGCCGTTTTGTGTGACACATGAGGCAGTGAGCTCTCTATCATAGCACTGCAGGAGGCAGAGAACAGGGGCTCTGAAAAGAGCCGTTTTGTGTGACACATGAGGCAGTGAACTTATATCATAGCACTGCAGGAGGCGGAGTCTGGTCTTAAACAATGAGCTCTTTATCACCACATTGCTAGCTTGGGTGATGGCACGGCGGACGCGGATGGTTTGCTAACGATGACGGTTCAATGATGGTGGTTTCAAACACACTGCTCAGAAAGCAGAGCACATCTCAAAAGGGTCAGTCCTTGCCCTTTTCTCTGGTGGCTGGTCGCTCGAACAGCTGTTTCTATATGGTTCAGCAGCCCTGGTTCCTTGTCCCCTGGACTTACTTGCCAATGATTTGTACAATCACCTACCTCACCAGGTTAAAAGAGAGAGGCACTATAAGGTTTATACCAGAACTAGTGCATAATCTCGCGTCAGCCCTCGCGCTGCGAGCTCCTAGCAAGGGGCATTGGAGATCTGTTCCGTATTTTGCATTATTTAATCTAGAACAGCAACAGTATTTTACAATTTGATGATGTGTTTGCTCGATCAGCACTATATCTCCCGCCTGATACTCCAAATGGGGGTCTGTGGGCTTATATATGGAAACGTCAATTCAAGTCAAAGTTAAATATTGCATTATGCATTGAAAGACACTATATGGTACGAGAAAAAAAAATTGTGGACAATATATATTTTTACCTACTTTCGTATGGCGGCCATTTTGAATTTTTTTCTATTATTCAAAATGCTCAACAGTTACAATCTGCCACTCATCGGATTTGGAAACAGCGTGGTCAAATTGTATAGAAACAACTAAAGCACATCATATATGTTACAAAACAAGGTTCAGTGACAAAATAAATCACACTAGCTTGGACTATCATGAGTCGACTAATTAATAGCCAGTAGAAGTTCACATCGTTTGCCAAATACAACGAAACGCATAAATCACAATTTGATATATTTGTCTGCAACTCGCTCATGTCACTCTCCTCTAATAGCCTAGTCACACATACACGACTCATCACCGCCCACGCCTTAAGTGACAAAAATGAGAAGAGTGCGTCGTTGTGCATCCACTAATTTTTTGGGGTATATAAAAAGAGCTAGCGAGTTAATGACGAATATACAGCGTGTTATAGATGAATCAGGTGCATAAATCAGCGAAAGTACAGCGTTTTGCTAACGCACTGCGAGTTAGCAGGGCGATGAAGCTAACGAAGGCACAGCGCATTGCTAGTGCGCCATACGAATAAATCAGAGTCATTTACCACGCCCATGTACGTTATATGATCGCTGGACATGCGACAGAACTGCGTATACCCAGTCACACATACACGACGCACAGCCCACGCCTTGAGAGACAAAAATTAGAGCAGTACGTCGTTGTGCGTCCATGAATTTTATCAGGATATGAGAAGAGCCAGCGAGTTTAAGACGAATATACAGCGCGTATAATCAGGTGTATAAATCAGCGAATACACAGCGTTTTTCCACCGCATTGCGCGTTAGCAGGGCTTTTAACGAATACACCGCGCATCGCCAGCGCGAGGCACGAATTAGTCAGAATGCATTTAGCACGCCTAATATACGCTATAAGTTTGCTTGACATGCGTTAGGAACACGTTGGATAGACTACGTATTTTTTTGTGCACAATTAAAATATTGAACGCATGCGAACGCATCAATGTACACTCTAGAAGACAGCCAGCAACACGTAGGGCGCGCTAGAACAACACTATATCAACGCCAAATACGTTTGCTTTGTCTCACATGGCTGCCCAATGAGGGCGCCGTGCAGTCGCGAGCGGCGCTGCATGAGCGCTCAAAGCAAACGCTGGGCACACGCCGGCAGTTCGCCCAGCGCTCAAGCAACAGGCTGTGACTATGTTATTTTTGCAGCTTAACCCTTGAAGCTCTGAAGAACGACATTTTATTTTTAATCATTTGAGGTGGTGTTTCACACGATACGCGGCTTTAAATGCGGAATTTGTTTATTGTGTCGAAATTACGTCCAAACATATAATGTTCCCAAAATTAAAGACACATTTTTTCTTTTAAAAATCGTTACATAATTATGTTCAAAACAAACTGATAAAATTCACTATAATTTTCGAAATTAGCATTGTAGGGTTTAGTGCGTACTGTATACGTCCAAAGCGTTAGCAAAGAGTTGTTCTTTTGCCATTTGCGTTGAAAACAAGCTGTGCACTCACTACCAGATTGCGACGTTTTTCACAATCCGGACTCAAATCGGTATTTGAAAAAAAAAATTATGCGTGGACTGTGCGTCGTTTATGTTTGACTGGGACAAACCTCGGTCAACGGAAACACAACGAATTTAAAGCGTGTGCTCTACTTGTGCCTAACGTTAGACTGGCGCTGGTCTGACGTTCTTCTGCCATCTACATTCTCGCGTGGACAAACGCTCACATTTTTGAACATGCAGAAAATGTGCGCAGATGTTGACTCACACAATAAAAAATAATGTTTATCCGGCGTTCTCGTCAAATCATCAACAGACGCACGCCCAGCGAATCACAACACATTGACCAAAATTCGTCATTTTTTTGTGCGCTGGACGTGCGTGACTGTATGTGTGACTGGGCCTTCAGACACTGATGCCCTCGCCTATCCTCTTGTATTCAAGGTGAACCAGTCAGAAGGGCATACATGGGTAGCATAATCAAATAATTGGTTTAATAGAACAGGACTAGGTTATTTTTTAAGAAAGGGTAACCCCTTAGCCAAATTGTGTTAATTTATGGAATACAGTGTTTTCAGGGGTAGTTCGATATACTGAGCCCGAATTTGCTGTATGCCCAGCGTGAAAATGTCTCAAAATAGAGAAATGTCTCAAAATAGAGAAATCCAAAATGGCCGCACTCACAGACTAAAATTCCATATATTAAATAAAAACATGAAAGTTTGCAAAGAATTATAGGGTTTCATATATGGATAGCATGCAAATAAATCATTATTTCTAAAAAAAATTGAAAAAATCCAAGATGGCCGCCACCAAAAATCGAGATTTATTGAACACGATACAAGCCCGAATTAAACACTGGGCAAATCATTTCCTTATTCAGTTTTACATATGAACAAACTGATCGAGACATATTTTGTGTGTAGTTTACATGTTTAGCATGCTAATAACAGATGAGTTGATCAGTTTCTATCTTACATGTATGTATCCCTTCCCTGCGAAAGCGCACCGCATTTACCGTCTAATAATGACAGCTGTGGGTAATGTTTTGACTTCATTGTATGATTTGACTGTAACATTTTGTAAGAAATGACATAAGTCAGTTTGCTGCTGTTTCCACAAGTCTACTTCATCACGTTCACCATAAACTTGTTTGGCAATTGTTGCTAATTATTGTGCAGTTATACATCCATCAATGCACTCAATATGAATATTTCTGCAACCACAATGTTGGCTTAGACACCCTTTTGTACCGCGACATGAAGTAATTTTCTTGCAAGGTCGGGAATGGGTGGCAGAGATAATAGCCATGGTACTATACTGCCTTTTGGTTTTGTAGGGAAGTATTTCTAAGTGCAGTGATGTGTCCCATCTCATTTCGGTGACTAGGGAAATCAGGACATGTAGGCCTACCTGGTTACAAACGCTTGCTTGATTATGAGAACGCATAGTGTGAAACTTTGCAGCATCGGACGTTGGTGGCAGAGTCTCTTGTACATGGCCGATACAGATAAGCTTAACTCGAGCTTTGTCACATGTCATATACTAATTTTACATTTGATTTGTCTCTCTGAAGCAGCTGTAATGTGTGTGAGAGAACCGTTGCCTAAGCCCATTAAACCACTTTTTCTGAAGAAAGTAGAGCCTCCGCCTGCTCAATAGATAACTATATGCAAATATCATACAACTGATACATAAATACATTGGGGTTTCAGTTCTACCAGGTATAATGCAAAATTGTGTGTCTTGCATTGTATCAATGTAAAAGTAGTATTGAAGTTATCATGTAAGTAGAGCAACATTAACCTGGTGCCACCTTCCTCATTCATTATTTTACTCAAGGAAGAAACATCAAGATCAGGATTAAAATACCTTTTAGTGGTGGATTCCTACCGCAACTACGGGTTTATTTGGTTTTACATTAAAAAAATTGTTTGAAAGCAGTACTGAAGATCCGATTGATTGTCTTCAAGTGCCAGAAATCCATTTCATTCTGATGGAAGAAGAACGAATGGATCATTATCTATTTTACGAACTAACGTTAACTACCAGCTATGGCATGGCAAATATCATAGCTTTTTTTGGTGTGTGTTTTTAACTCTAGATGCTGGCTACTCTCTGAATGTTCACATAATAGGTTTTCCAGAAAAGTCTTCATTTGTTGCTATGTAAAATGTTCTGCTCTAAGTCACAAACACTACTGTTTCTCTCAAGCTGCAGGAGTATTTTTTGGAGTGTCAGTGGTACATTGGCTTTTATTGGAAGATACAGTTAAGAATATCATAATCATCTTTCTCCAACTTACTTTTTATGCACTCACTGTGAGTATAGTCATCATTTTGACCTATTTTGTTATGTTCATCAATGCTTTTGATCTATGCTAATTCTCAGATTATATGATAATGGCCATCTACTTCGGGCTATGCATACTAAGTCAACATTCATTTGCGTTTAAACCATTCAGTACGTTGGTCAGTTGACACTTGATTGAAACATCGATCACTGCATGCGCTTTACTACAAAGTGATGCAGAGGAGGATGCTGATCATAGTCATGTTGTCACACCAAAATTCAGCATTTGCGTCATCAAGCATAAAGAGGCATTAGAACTCGCTTTTGAAATTGTATATTTGTCTGTTGTTTTTCAACGAGCTGCACAATGTATTCAGCACCAATATATTTGCGGACATCTGAGAGGTTATCTTTTATGATAGCATCGGCTTTATCCAGAAAATTATACAACTGTGGGAGTAACAGCTGACAACTGGCTTGTATTATGAGTTTTTGAACCCTGATTGCAAATCTTGTTTGCAGTCATATTTTTGTTATGTGTTGACACTAATATAAATGTGATTAAAATAGAGTCATAGTAGAGAGCTTTTTGACATTCCATCTGGAAACTGAATAATTTATTTTAATGTCTAAATAAGAAAACGTACAAAAAAAGATATTTCGCTAGTTCTTATATCGCGTTTACTTAAATAGATATGTGTATATTTGCGTTTCAGACAGCCCGGGTGGCCATATCTTAATATCTTAACTTAGAGACATTTTGAGACATTTCCATGCTTGGCATACAACACATTTGGGCTCAGTATATCCAGTGTATAATCCAGGCTTGTATAATGATTTATTTGTATGAAACCCTATAGAAAGTCTTATTCTTAGCAAACGTTTATGTTTTTATTTAATATATGGAATTTTAGCTTGTGAGTGCGGCCATTTTGGATTTATCTATTTTGAAACATTTTGAGGCATCTTCACGCTTGGCATACAGCGAATTCGGGCTCAGTATATCGAGCTACCCCTAAAAACATTGTATGCCATAAATTTACATGATTTGCCTCCAGCATTTTAAACAGGCATATTTCCACGAATTGTGCCTAGTCTACCATGTCTACATTATGTATCGCTATAGCATCTAAAAGTTGAAGTGATTTTCAGTTGTTAAGATTGAAAACTGTATCGATAAAAATGGGCATATATTTTATTTTTATATTTATCATTTAAAGCTTAATATTTTTAATTCTGATAAAACTAATAAAGGTGTACGCGATAATGTATATATTGCTGACGATACACGGCCTTTATATTCGGACTGGTAATCTACGTTTAATCTACAGCTACTTGAAGTTGTTTTTCGCTACCGCGACCCGCAACTTCAAATGGGAGAAAATTACACATATATATGTATTTAACTGGAAACCAAACATTTGGAAATTTTATGTCTAAAGGCTCATTTTATTCCCAAGAACGATGATTTGGTCGATCAATAAAACACATTATAGACGACAATAGTCGTGATTAGTGGAGAAATAGTTAACCTCCTGTCTGCGAACTTTATCACGCAGTGAGTTACCCCTTTAACCCTTACAGCGCTGATTTTTTTTATGAAAACCTTGGAGGCCAAAAGTTTTTTTTCAATTTGAAATCATCATAAATGTCTTAGTTAGATCTTTCTGATTCATTTGAATACCTATGTTATGAGTCAATAGAAATATTTTTACTCTTACCGTGCGGGAATAGACTATATTAGACAGAATCTGACGTCTACAGACGTTAGATTCTGATGACTATAAAGTCAATCCCCGCGCTGTAAGGGTTAAACCGTCAAGATGCATGGAAGCATAATTTCGAATCTATGATGAATGACTCAATGTCCTAAAACGTAGAGATTTTAGAATGTAAATTTTCATGGAACCGTTTTAAAAATATCGATATATTTTTTCATTTGCCACCAGGTACTTCAAGTCGCGGTTTACAGTGGATGAAGATGACAATGATACATTCAGGCCTAATAGGGATATACAGTAATTATTAAGTCAACAAATCTGAGTAATTTTCAGACACTTAAAGTCGTGGCAGCTAATTTTCAGATGTGTATACCCTGTTCCGTGCAGTATGTCAGAATGTTATATAAGATGTAGCTAGTAGTTCCACCATTATTTTCCTTGTATCGATCGAATTGATCGATGCAAATTTGGGTGTCTTTGAATGCTCAGCATGAAACATTACTTTTATTTTGTATATGATGTCTCATGTGAACACTAAAAGCATTCTAATAATTCCATGCGAACAACTCTCATTATATTTACCGAATTAACACAGCTCATCAAGCTTTAAGTACATTTTACAGAAAAGGATTTCCTTGTGGGCTGGCTCCCTTGTGCTTAATAACGTCCGTATATGATGTCTCATGTGAACACAAAAATAGATTGCTGGAAATTATTTATTGTTTAGTTCACTAATAATAATAGTTCATATAATCCCCACATCATACGAATAAAAATAGCCATCAATTGATGGCAGGACCCCTCAGCCGTAGGCTCTGTCCGTCAATATCAAGAAATAATGAGAAAAAAATGATCCCCACTACCATCAGCCATTTTGTTTTCAATGAATTCATCCAAAAAATCATCAGACATACCTAGAGAATAACTACACCAAATTTGAATACAATCCAACCATCAGTTCATAAGTTATCGTGCCCACAAGCTTTTTCGGCCGCCATCTTTTTTTAAATAGCTGCGGCAGCCATTTTGTTTTCAATGGATTTATCCCAAATGTTAATCAGATCATCGTCAAACCAAATTTGAATGCAATCCAACCAATGGTTCATAAGTTATCGTGCCCACAAGCTTTTTAGGCGGCCATCTTGGAAATGGCCTTTTATGGCTTGGTGCCCCCAAAAAATGAATTGCCCAGGCACATAGGTCATGTCTGTAAAAAATAAACAACATTGATCAGTTAACTATTTATTAAGAGCTGAATTTCACCAGACCGCCCGCCTCTGGTGATCACTATACCCCACAGCCTTAATGGCTGAGGGGTGAAAAATGAGAAACCATAATATGATCAACATAGTAGTGTACCCTTTTTTTATAATACCAAAACGATACTTTGGTGACTCTTCTATCTGTTTTGCCACTATTAATAGTGCTCATGGGTAGAATATATATTTTAGTGATTCAGGAAGTATCAGTATAACAATAAGCAATGTAATGATGACCTGCTACAACCATCAAACATGTGGCTGTGTCTAAGGGATTGAAACGTTCAATGGCCAGAATGCCACATGGTGATCGCAATGGCGATCGCAATGGTAATCGTGATGGTGATCGTGATCGCAATGGTGATCGTGATCGTTATCGCGATGGTGATCGCGGTGGTTATCACGATGGTGATGATGATCGCGATGGTGATCGCGGTGGTGATCGATATTAATGCAATTTTTGCTGTATTTATAACCATTATATAGTTTATTGACGGCCATTTTGGTAAATGGCCGAGTGTTGCCGACATAATAAATTTTCGGCTTGGCTACATATCTAATATTTTCTAGTAGGTTATAATGGGCCAGTGTGTCAAATTTGGTGTTTTTACTCCCTATTTGCACAATTTTTTCATTATTCTGCACGACTATTTCTGGTTATATATTATGTAGAGCTTATCTATGAACTGTCTTTCACTTTAAAAAGAACCATCGCTTGTGTCTATGTTTCATTTCTGGCCTAATACCTGCCGATTATTGACAATTTTGTCATCGGTGGCGATCATTTTGAATTAGTTTTTTTCGTTGATTAATGGGCTGTATATTAATTGAAAAACAACTTTCATTCAAAATCAACATGAACATGACGCAGAATTACACACTAACAGTCTGCAATGCCAGTAAGGGTATATGCTAGCTCACATGACCTGACTTATATCTTGATTTCTGCTGGTTGTGCTCTGTAATAAATCAACATAATTATTACGGTATTCAAGGCTGTGCCTTAGACCTAATAAAATATACTTAACAAATTGAAAACAATGTGTTTATATAAATAATAATAAAGTATCTTTTATAAATTTATCAAAAATCTACCACAAGGCTCAATACAAGGTCCTCTTCTGTTTATCATTTTCATAAATGACTTCCCTAAATCTAGCAATATATTTAAAACAGTAATTTATGCCGACGATGCGCCCTTGATGGCAACCTTATTTGATGTTAAACACCACAACTACCATATATTCAGCAATGATATGATAAATATGGAACTGCAGAAATGTAGTCACTGGTTTATGTCAAACAAACTGTCCTTGAATATACTAAAATCGAATAATATAAGTTTTCTTACAAACCACACAAGCGCGTCGAAATACCAAAACATAGGATGTGTTGACGAATTTAATTATTTGGGTATTATGCTAAACAAGTATCTAAATTGGAAACAGTTTATAGCTAAAATAGCAAATAAATTGTATAAAGTCATAGGCTGTGATGCAATGTGGTCAAAAAATAAATAAAAAATATATACAAATTATTCCAAATTTTGTTCTGTCATACGTTTGGTAATGAGAGGTAAAAGTTTGTTTAAATGATTCATATTTTTTTTAAGCTTGAATACATTCAAATCCGCCGTCACTTCATCAAACTCTTCTGACTGTTCACGTTCAATCGTTCTGTTGTCACATTTTATTGTGTACTAGCTTTTAGTATTTATTAAAGGACTACAAGCCGAGCCGAGTAGGGTCGAAACTTAGCTGTAAATTTTCCTGGTTAAGATGGACTTGAGCGATACCACACGTCACATCACATTCACATATTTAAAAACGTTATGTTTTGTATTTCAATTTGTTTGCTGTTGACAGTCTTGTGATCCTATTATCAAGGTAAAAGTTATCATCCAGACTGTGTGACATAAACAAACACTATCAGGGAGACCTTGTTACACTATCACTAAGACTTTGTTACATTAATTTATTGTATTTCATTATTTTGACTATGATAACTATAAACATTTGTGTAACAGGCAACCATTATAACAGATAACAATAGGGAGTAATACTTACAATTTTTATTTTCGATTATCTTAAATACACAACAACATAACTATATATTATACATGTTCGTAGAATTTAAATACTAAATCATGTGTTTGTGTACCATTTTAAGCTGCCATCATTTTGTCTGTTGCCACGCTTGAAAAAAACTATCATCAAGTTTGTGTTACAGTCATCATGACTTTGTTACTAGAATCATAAAGACTTCATCCTCGCTGTTACAGACCCTACTGGGAGTGCTAGTGGCAAGATAAAAACACCCTGGTTGATACCAAAACCGGCAGCACCACATCAGGTAGGCCAAGAGAATGCACCACTGGAGCATCGATGGTAATGGTCCGTTGTGGTGCTGTCTGATGCGTGTAAATTTATTTTTCAGACTGATGCTGGACGTGGAGGATGTTGGAGAATAATGGATAGAGTATGAATCCAGACGCAATAAGATTTCGGCTACGCAGAAACGTTTCTGTTATGGTTTGGGGATGTATGATATCCATGGCGTAGGCAATTTGGTGGTCTTTGATGAACATCTCAACGAAAGTTCTTACATTGACCTCACGGATAGGAATTTGCTGGAGCCAGTAGAGCAAATGTTTAGAGACCAGCAACATTCTTTAGTGTTCCAGTCGGACAATGCTCTTTGCCACAGAGCTATGGCGGTGTTTGCATGGTTTAAAAACATTGATAGACGCAAGATGCTATGTCCTGTGCAGTCTCCAGATGTAAATACTATCTAAAATATCTGGAGTTTGCTGAAAACGGACGCATGAGAGGTTAAACCAACCACATGTGGAGAAATTAAGGCAACACTATTTCGAAGTTATTACATAATTCGTCCTTCAAAGATCAGAACAGTGTTTTCGTCTTTACTCAAGATAGCAGCCGCCATTATGAAATCACGTGGCTACACTACTAAATAATAAATGTGACACTAATTATGTTTGATATAGCATCATAAATATGTTTTCTATCATATTCTGTAAAGAAAATTACATAAAGTATCCGTGCTTGAGTTAATATGCTGTGATTCAATTAAGGTATCAAGCATCGATTTAATATGCATCACTTTGGGGATGAACACATTTTTTTCAACTGTGTGTACATAACACAAGCTACGTAGGTCAATTACGGCCTCTATGCTCAGCCAACCGAGCATTACAGTGGCTGCCAACACAGGGCTATTATAATGAGCTAGCAGCCGTCTATAAACAAATTAGTTGAGCTGCTATCACCAGAGCATAGTAAAACTATAAATAATCTAGCTATAATTGTTTTTCTTCATATGGACGCCCTTATGCACAACTGAGCCAACCCACACCATCCCCAAAAAATGAGTTGGGCTCACCAAACTGTAGACAGTGACCATAGCTTCTAAAAAAAATATTTTTCATCCCAAGTTATTTTCAAGTCACCACCAGATGACTTCGGACCAACCCACATATGGGGAATGTGGAGTTTGATTTATGCACAAGTGAGCCAACCCACATTTCCATCATATATCTTTATGCACAACTGGACCAACCCACATTTTGACTGCAAGGACACACAAACGCAAACGTTTTTATACAGCTAAAGAAGTAGTCCGACCTAACCTTGTTTTGTTACATATACAATGTTTTTTTTTGATGTTTCTTATAGATTTTTTTGTGCAAAATTCAAATCTGATGAGTGGCAGCTTGAAAAGTTTGAACATTTTTGTAGATTCAAGGTCAAAGGTCAATCTCAAGGTCAAATTTGATTTTTCAAGCAATGAAGCTAGGGACAAGCTCATTTCCATGTGATTTTGACTGGGCAATCCCTTTCGGAAACTATTTTTCTTATTCAAGGTCATCTTCAAGGTCAAAGGGTCAATTTCAAGGTCAAGCAAAAGAAAATAAAAGTTGTAATAAATAAAGCTAGGAAAATGTTGAATACGTCTTTTTCATGGGCTTTTGACAGGAAAATCCATTTGAAGTATTATTTAGGTGATTCAAGGTCATGATCAAGGTCAATTTCGAATCAAGGTCATATAAAAGTCAATCCCAAGGTCAAAAATTTGAAAATATGATTTTTAGCAAATACAAATAGCAGAAGAAGTGTAGTACGTCGTTTTGATGTCATTTTGACTGAATAATCCATTTCTGTTACTATTTTGATGATAAAAGGTAATTTTCAAAGTCATTGCGTCAATCAAGCGAAAATATGATTTCTAACAAATAAAGCTAGAAACAAGTGTAATACCTCATTTTCGTATGATTTTGCCTGAGAAATCCTTTTCTGGTACTATTTTGGTGATTTTAGATGATCCTCTAGGTCAAAAGGTCAATTTCAAGGTCAAATATGATTTTAACTTTTCATCGTGATATTAAAACAATGCTATAATGCTTCTGCTATAAGTAATGCTACATTATCGCAGTAACAGTGTTCAAATAATTTTCTCGAATTTTTTTCTGTATATTTTTGCAATACCATTTGAATATATTCTAAATTAATTATAATAATAATTTTTTATACATATTTTATGTGAACAGACCCTTTGGGGTAATTTGACAGTTTTTATCCCTCGTCCACGAAGTAGGGGCGGGGGATGATGTCATCACCATGTCTGGCCGTGTGGCCGTGTTTCGTTTTCGGACGATATCTCGGAAAGCATTAGCCGGATTGTTTTCGTATTGCATACACACATCCCTTAAGGGGTGTAGATGTGCCTTTTGAGGGTTTTGACCTTTGACCTATTTTTTTACCTTCGGTTTTTCAGGCGATGATTGACTTTAATTGATGGACGATGATAAATTCAGTTTCCAGACAATATCTCGGGAAGCATTTGCTGGATTGTTTTCATATTGCACGAACACGTGCCCTAGGGGCTGTATATGTGCCTTTTGGGGGTTATGACCTTTGACCTAATTTATGACCTTCAATTTTAAGATGATCACCGACTTTAATTGACGGCAGATGATAAGTTAAGTTTCCGGACGATATCTCGGAAAGCGTTTGCTGGATTGTTTTCATATTGCACACACACACATCCCTTAGGGAGGTGTAGATGTGCCGTTTTGGGGGTTATGTCCTTTGACCTAATGTTTAATCTTTGACTTTGAGGCCATTGTTGACTTTAATTGATGGCGGGGGATATCGTTAGCGTCAGCGCTCTTGTTTGAAGTGATACTGCAAAAAAGTTTCTTCACGTACCATATTTTGGAGGGCCATGCAACCAGAAATCCCCCCCCCCCCCCCAATAGCATAAAAATCACTTACCCACCCTTTTTGGGAAGGCAGTGTAATTGGTAACGGAAGTATTATTTGAACTTATTGGGTTGATCCTCACAACGGCCAACCCTTGCCCCTATGACAGTGAAATTATTTGAAAAAGATGTTCAGTAGGCTACATAAATGTATGCGTTTATCTGTAAAAGATGTACCAAAAATTTAGACGTCGTACTCCACTATAACATGTATAAGTGTGGGTTGGTTCAGTTGTACGTAAATCAAAATGGCCATTTTGATTTATGCACAACTAGACCAGAGCACGTTCTGGGCTGCTAGGTTGACATCTGAAGATACTGGCAGATGGCAGTACGGCCGCTATATTGGGGGGATAGCAACGGTTGATGTTGCAACTGGACGCTCCCTGAATTTTATTTTTCGAATTTACAGAACAAACTTTAACTGCATTTATCTCAAAACTTTTTTGGGGGGGTTGGCTCAGTTGTGCATAAAGGCGTCCATATCATGTGACCCGGACAAATGAGTGCGTGTGTCCTGCGGTTTGTATTTGATAGGCCAAAGGATTTTGGAATCACCAATAATAGGTTGAAGCATTGATTCTGTAGTCTAGCTACACGTCAGTATTTGAAGGTAACTGGGGTTGAAGTTCCTAGCCTATTCTAACTCCCGTCTGGGCGACGGCACATGAATAACTTGAGATTGACTGGATGATGGTTCTTGATGCTGTAGCCAGGGGGCTGCTTCTCGTCAGATGCGACCTCTGGCGAACGAAACCGAGCAGTCCCCACATATTTATATGTTTCTTTTGCTGTTAGGGTTGTTCATCCTAGACTGGTTCGCTGTCCTACTCCTTCTTGCGATCCGACTGTAGGTCTTATCGCCAGGTGGCGTAGAGCAGGGAAATAGTCCATGTTCATCCATGTTTCAAATATATATACGTATTGTCATCGTTGTTATAGTTGTTATTTAAAAAAAAGTTGCTATAAATGTTATAATACAGTGACCAATAAGCCATACAAGGATGTGTATGTTTATTGTTATTATTATTATACTATTTATGTGAAATATATTTATGTACAAATCACTTTAATAAACAATTACCTATTATATAAACGTCATCTGTAGATTTGTGTGCACCTTTCATCAGTTTCTTATAAGTTTTTTTATTAGTTTTTTCCAAATTAAATTTGTGAAGATAAGAGTGGCAGCTTATTTCTATATCCAGTAAGAAATTATATTAGATGTGGGTATGCATTACAATAATCATGATAATAACCGAGAATACCAGCCTGAATTGGTTCATCAGCTACAGCCTTTGTGTACACATGAAACCAACATATTGTGGAGTTAATTTATGCCATGAACTAATAGTCCCGTCCACAGATTCACTCATAGTTTCATATTTGAAAATATGTTGTGGATGATATCGATTACAAAGACAAAAATCACATGACACTGCGCCAAATTAATTAATATAATTTAATTGCAACAAAGTAAACATAAAGGATCAGGGGGCAGATGCACAATATTGCCAATAATCATTGGTCATTAAAACCAGTATTAACCCACATGGACCATTATTGCCCGCTGGGATGGGTAATTAATATTACACTGGTTTTTCCGACCCTGAACCTTGAGCCCATGATTTTGATAGCGGTTAGAAAATTAAATGGTTTACATTTAAAGCTATGGATCATGCCATTTGTAACCAAACATATCTAAATCCCGTTGATATCGTTCAAGCAGCTTAGTTTTTAAACTGCCGTAAGGCGGCACTTTTCGTTTTTTCTTTGTTGAATTTGACAGAATAAAGGGAAGTGACGAATTAAATACCCCTGAAATTATTTTCACCGCATCTTCCTTCATTGTTTCTGTCTTTAAAATGTAATCATAATTTACATTACAAGGATTACATAATTTGTATTGCTCTTTATAATGGTCATTTTGATGATGCTTGATATCTGTAGCGTACTCCATAAACTCTGTTAGGCTTACTCCACGCCCAGTTGACAGTTCTAATTCAGTGGCGTTTTTTTTAGCTTTCATTATTTGTTTACCCCAAATTTGACAAAATTCGCATGTTGCAGTAGGGTCGTCAGGTGGTACATATAGCATGTTATAATACAAAGATATAATCTTATCAATAGGATGCCTAACAACAATTATTTTAGTGTAATTGGTCAATACCTTCTTTTGGGTCGATTTGTCTAAGAGATTCAAATGTTTCAAACCACATTTCTCAGTAGCCCCAGGTATATGGAGTTTTTCTGGATCCCAGTCTTTTGAGGTACGATCGTCAATGAGTTGTTGTGTAGTTCTGCTGACACCTTCTATGAGCAACTGACACAACATATTCCTCCAGCTAGTGCATGCTGCTTTAGGTATATAACAAAACATAACGCGGTGTCTGTGATCCACCAACATTTTATGTGTAGTTCCCGGGGTATTTATGGACTCTGCTTTGCAGATTTGGTTTACTTTATTTTTTCTGTTCATCTGAGTGATTTCCCACTGCGACTCTGAACAGAAGACACAAACATGAATAGATAAACATAATACAAAATCAAATATGCACAAATATTGGAATTACAAACATCACCATTAGAAACATCATCATTATAGACTTTTCTCCCGGCTATACATGACCATTAGGGTGTCTTCGGGGATTCAGTTCTGATTCGGCGTGAACCCGATCAGGCGTTCGCCTAAAAAACAGGCCCGATCAGGCATCATCCCGTTTAGGCGCGGCCAATATAATACGTATGAGGATTGCCTTATACAGATTAATATTACTTGTCGTCAACTAACCCGAGGCGTGGTTATATAATATAACAAAATAAGATCACCTGAGTTGGGGTCAATTCTTTTTTTATCAATTTCAAATTGCATTATAATTCCCAAGTCAATTCAAATTCCTTTGGTTTTAAGAAAAGTCAATTTCAATTCGATTTCAATTCCTAAAAAGTCAATTCCTTATCAATCCCACCCAAGATTAGGATATTTGTTACACACAGAATAGCGTTATAATAACACATATAAAAAAATAACGCCCAATATAAAATAAAATACATTTTATTTATCATCTTGTAAATATAATTATATAAACATGTTACACATTTGCAACCTAAATTGTAGAATTGCAGCTGTACAATATAAAAAATACGTAACCACATAAAGGTTGCGCAAATGTAGGTTCAGTAGATGAACCTGAGAGTGATTTTAAGACCTAGAGGTCCCTTTCAGATATAAATATCTGAAGGGAGAACATGAGGCCTTATAAGTGTTCTTCTATGATTGTTGTCTTGTATTTGCCGTTCAAACTCGCCGCCAGCAGCTCAGGATCGTATTGATTGTTGTTTTTAAAAAGAGCTTGTGCACCTTCACTCTTTTGATTTGGGATCTTGTGTCTTGCGCCTTCTCTTCGTCCAAGTCTGTCAGTACACTCCAAGGTAGACACCGTCGTTCAGCCCAGCACACACATCACATCTCAGAACCACCACTTCATTCGCAGCCAGGCAAGCCACGCGTCCACTGAATTCCTTGTCCGGTAAGATAGTTATCTCTGGGCTACCATTGGGCCTTCTTGGGTGAATCAGTGGCTGTGATCACATATTCAGTGGCCAAGATCACTTTGTAGTGGCTGACATAATTTGCAAAGTGGATGTTATCACTTCTTCACTGGCCAAGATCACGTTTGTAGCGGCTGAGATAACTTTTAGAATTGTTGTAATATCTTCATCAGTGGTCAAGATCATTTTTGTAGTGAATTAGATCATTTTTAAAGTGACTGTTATCACTTTTTCGGTGGCCAAGATCACTTTGTAGTGGCTGACATAATTTGCAAAGTAGCTGTTATCACTTCTTCATTGGCTAAGATTATTTTTGTAGTGGCTGAATGGTTGTAATCACTTCTTGGGTGGTCGAGATCACTTTAGTCATGTCTGAGATAACTTTTAGAATTGTTTTTATCACTTATTCAGTAGTCAAGATCACTTTGTAGTGATTTAGATACTTTTTAAAGTGGCTGTGATCACTTCTTCGGTGGCTAAGATCACTATGTAGTGGCTTAGATAACTTTTTCAGTGTCTGACACCAAGATTACCTTTACATAACCTTAAAAAAACGGCTGTGATCACTTCTTTATTGGTCAAGATCACTTTTATAGTGGCTACTTCTTCGGTGACCAACATCACTGTGTATTGGCTAAGATAACTTTTAAAGTCGTTCTAATCACTTATTCAGTGGCCAAGATCACTTTGTAGAGGCTGTTCAGTGGCTAAGATCACTTTGTAGTACCTTAGATAACTTTTTCAGTTGCTGACATCAGTGGCTTAGATCACATTTGTAGTGGCTTACATAACTTTAAAAAAAAAACGGCTGTGATCACTTCTTCATTGGCCAAGATCACTTTGTAGTGGTAAAGGCGCTCTGATCACTTTTTCAGTGGTAAAAATCACTTTGGTAGTGGCTGCGTTAACTTTTTAAATGGTTGTAAGCACTTCTTGGGTGGTCAAAATCACTTTTGTCATGGCTGAGATAACTTTTAGAATGGTTGTAATCGCTTTTTCAGTGGTCAAGATCAATTTTGTAGTGTTTTGTAGTAATTTTTAAAGTGGCTGAGATCACTTCTTCAGTGACCAAGATCACTCTGTAATGGCTTAGATAACTTTTTCAGTTGCTGACACCAGTTTGTTAGTGACCAAAATCACCTTTGTAGTGGCTGACATAACTTTCAAAGTAGCTATGATCACTTCTTCAGTGGTCATGATACTTGTGTAATGGCTGAGATAACTTTTAAAGTGGATGTGATCACTTATTTAGTCGCCAAGATCACTTTGCAGTGGCTTAAATCATTTTCAAAGTGTGTGTGCTCGTTTCTTTAGTGACCAATATCACTTTTGTAGTGGCCGAGATAACTTTAAAGTTGATGTGATCACTTCTTCAGTGGCCACGATCACTGTGTAATGGCTCAGATAACTTTTTCAGTGGCTGACAACAGTTTGTTAGTGGCCAAGACCACCTTTGCAGTGGCTGAGATAACTTTTAAAGTGGGTGTGATCGCTTCTTTAGTGGCCAATATTATTTTTGTAGTGGCTGAGATAACTTTTAAAGTTGATGTTATCACTTCTGCAGTGTCGAAGATCACTTTTGTAGTGGCTGAGATAACTGTAAAGTTGATGTGATCACCTCTGCAGTGTCCAAGATCACCTTAAAGTGATTGTAATTATTTCTTCTGTGGTTAAGATCACTTTTGTAGTGGTTTAGGGGTTTTTAAAGTGGCTGTGATCATTTATTCAGTGGCCAAGATCACTTTGTAGTGGGGTAGATAATTTTGTAACTGGCTGACACCAGTTTGTTAGTGGCCAAGATCACCCTTGTAGTGGCGGAGATAACTTTTACGGTGGATGTGATCTCTGAAGTAAACACCAAAACAGTGTTTCTATTATGATTATTACGTAGTACATGTTTAACAATAACAATAATTAAAGACAACTGAATGTTCATTATTTTAGGAGACAAGGCTTTAGGTCACCGGGGCCAAAGGCTGAACAATTGCATATTTTTTTTGTCATTTTCACTGCTGCCTTCTTAGATTCTATCTTAAAGTACTTTACATTACTTTCACTGGATTCACTGAAAATTGAAATGCAAAATTAAATACCAAGACCGTGTTTGTGAGCTGACTAATATATTATGCACCACATGTTCAATAAAGCATTTTAGGAGTATTCATTGATTTCATGGCGGCCATTTTGTAATCGGCCATAAGTAATAATTACATAACAAATCAAGCATTAATAACCTGCTCTTGACTCATAGGACGTCTCGGAAATAAATGATACCGCTCATGGAGGTTTCTATACAGATAGAATAGAGCGTGTGGTCATAAATTATTTGTCAAATGGTGCGACATTTTGTCAATGTTGCGGCGGCCATCTTGAATTTCTTGGTAAATTTTTAATTTTTTCCCATGCTATTATACTTTAAATGGACATGGTGAGGATTAAAAAGTAAGATTAGACACTAAAATCGTGTCTATGAGATAACTCTGTATCACACATGTTCAATAATGCATTTTACGATTAATTACCGGTAATTGATTTTACAGCGTCTGTTTCGAAATAGGCCATAATTATTAATTATTCACCACATGAAGCATTGATCTCCTGTTTTTTGCTTATTTGTGCGTGTCTCTCAATGGAATGATACCGCTCATGGAGGTTATCGTACACCATTAGAGCCTGTGCTCATAAACTCTTTGCAAAAAAATGAAATTATGAGAATTTTTTTCACCATTTTCTGGCGGCCATCTTGGATTCGGTGGTAAATATCACATTACAGCATTTGTGAATACATAAGCGAGCATTAAAATGTAAGATTAGATAGCAAAACTGCGATTGTGATATAGAATTTAAGAAAGCCATGTTTGATAATACATTTCAGGAGAAATTATGGATTTTACGGCGGCCATTTTTAAATTTACCATAATGATCAATTAGTCGAAAAATCAAGCATTGGTAACCTAATTCTGACTAAAGGGATGTATCTGAACCAAATGGTAGCACTCATGGAGACTTTCGTGCAGAAACGAACCTGTTGTCATAAACTATATACAAAAGAATGGGAAAAATGGACAATTATGAAAAAGTGCAAATAGCTCTTCGAGGTGGGATGCTACTTCAAAATTTTTTTTTTTAAATATTTTATCTCCACAGATATATGGCCTGATGGATAGAAAAAAAACTAAATACAACAATATTTGATTCAATTGATCCAACATTGTGATCATATTTAAGCGAATTGACGGACGTTGTGTTTGACGACGTAATGACCAAGATTGAAAGGTAACACCAGGAAATTCCACTATTTTTAGAGCAATGAGACATTATGACAAATTCGACAACTTTGAACATTTATCAGAAATATAGGTCGTAATAAAAGAAATACCCACTAAATGCTAACAGTTGCTAAAATATACTGAATTATTTAACTACATTTTACAAGCTGCTTGGCGACGACAACTACGGAAAACGGACGACACTATATTGTGACAACGATATCTGAGTAAAAGTAGATAGTTATGAAAACCCGAACATGTATAATGGTTGGCTATATGGGGACAACTATTTATATTATTATAGTAAGCCCCGATTGTCTTGAAACTACTCTCAGAGCCTTCGGCGCTAGGGTTACATCAATAATAATACATGTACCTAGGTCATATCTAATAATGCTTTGTGAAATTATTCGTATGCACAGTGAGCACAATAGAAACACAGCCCTGGTAATGACTATGTTTATTGTTTATGTTTATTTGACTTCCAGTTAAAAACATGCAAAAATGGTACATTATAATTATTATTATCATTTTTTGAACATGTTATTAACTTTGGTTGACGGGAACAGGTCGAGACGACCTCTACAATGCCTGTCAACCATATAAGTGAATTAAAATTATAGAATAAAATATTATCCATTGTTTAAAATAGCAATAGCAATTTAAAAATGTACATAGTATAGATAATAAAGTTTACTATTTGTACACATAAAATAAAATAACCGACAATTGTCTGTCATCTGTTTCCCGCACCAAAACCAGAGATAAAATAGCTACACTGTGCTCTACACCGTGTAGCAAAAAAGGACACTCTGGAAAGCGTAGAAACCTAATTAAAACCTCTAAATGCTTTAGTTGTCTATTATATCAAAGGACATACAACTAGGATATGTGAAAAGGAAAAACAGTAAAAACTTATGGCACTCTTAATTTTAACATAGGTCTACATACATCCCTAAATTAAAGTAATACTATAAACCAAGAATACATCTACTGACGTCAGCTCATATAGCCGTCGCGCAGCCGAAATATGCTGAGTAGTACCACATATGCAATTTTAGACTGGAGGAAAAACAATCCCAAACTCAAGAAGTAAATCAGTTGATTAGAGATCTTTGAAATTCAGCATAAGGACCCACCTGGTCTGGAAACAAAGGCTACTGAAAAATCACTTAACCTAAAAATAAAACAGAAAAAAAACAAATAATAATTTTGAGGGGAACAGCCATCCATGCCATGTGGTAATGCCAAGTCAGATCATGACAAGCGTGATCATGTAGAGTGATGTCGGTCTGCTCCGAACAGTATCAGAGACTGTCTCCGGCCTGAATTCGAGCCAGGCAGACAACACAATGCAACATTCGCAGATTATCATTCATAGGTCGATCACTTAATTTGTGCTAAATATATAGATATATATTCAATACACGAGTATAAGTAAGGCGGGGCGGTTTGTCATCTGCCAACACAAGCGTATCGACAACGGAGCCCTCTGTCCCTAATCATGAGTGGCTGGTGACAGCTCAAATAGCCGTCTCACAGCCGATTCAAATTGCACAGGTAGTTTAAAGACACAAAATGTTCCGCTATATTCGACAATTTACACAAGCACAAGCCAGGCTCCAGGTACATCGATTATTCACATCAAATAAGTTTACCATGGCGAGATATAATTCATTCAGGTTCTTCTTAAAAATCTGCAAGTTACTAGCATCTCGGATAACAAAAGATAAAGTGTTCCATAAGCGAGCAGTGCGATAAAAATAAGTACATTGGAACTGAACAGTCTTGCACAGAGGTAATTTGAATAGAACACCCTGTTGAGCAGATCTGAGGCCATTATGCGGACAAGCTAACTCAAAATTACTAGAGTAATCACAAGATAGTTTACCGTGAAGGTACCTGTATAAAAAACACAAGTCGATTATTTCTCGACGGAAGCACAAAGGCAAGATAGATAATGCTGTGCATCTTTCGTGATAGGGTGGAACATAGTCATTGAGAATGAATGTTGAAGCTTGACGTTGCACCCGTTCTAATTTGATTATGTCTTTCACATGATTGGGACTCCACATCGGACTACAGTACTCAAGAATACTTCTGACATGGGCCAAATATAATTGGCGCTTAACATCAATGGGGCTATTAAAGCCAACAGAACGTTTTATCATTCCTATCATAGAATGGGCTTTTGATGAAACAGTTTTCACATTCTCACACCAAGATAATTTACTATTGATGGTTATTCCAAGATCATTAAATTCAGTTACTCTAGATAAGATATTATTATCAATGGAGTAGTCAAAATCTATTTTTACTTTACGGCATATCGACATGAATTTACATTTTGATATGTTGAAGCTCATTCTCCAAATTTTGCTCCACAGAAACAGTGCATTAAGACCATTCTGAAGGGAAAGTACATCTTGTCTTGACTTTATATTTCGATAAAGTTTGGCATCGTCAGCATATAATTTCATAAATGATGTACAAACATCGCAGATATCATTTATGTATAAAACAAATAATAGTGGTCCAATAATGGAACCTTGTGGTACACCTGATGTTACAGGTAAAGGTGATGAAACCTGACCTTTTATCATAACTGACTGATACCGACCTTGCAGATAATTTTCAATCCACTGCAATAAGTTACTGCCAAAGCCAAATGTTTTAAGCTTGTGAACTATCAGGTCGTGCGGTACAGAATCAAAGGCTTTAGCAAAGTCAAGAAATATAATGTCTGTTTGACTTCCAGAGTCTAAATCTCTACTGATATCAGAATATGTATCAATTAGTTGTGTGGTAGTAGAGCGATGTTTCATAAAACCATGTTGAACCGAATTAATTTGTGGACTGACAACCGGATAAATGTGATTGAATACAAGTCGTTCCATAACTTAACTCACACTGTTGAGAAGTGATATTGGTCTGTAATTATCGACTTTGCATTTCTTGCCTTTTTTGTGAATTGGTACAACATTTGAATACTTCCACACTTCAGGTAATGTACAAGTTGACATACTGAGGTTAAACAGTGTGGTTAGAGAGGGGGCTAATTCATCGGCACACTCTCTCAACACCTTTAGGGGTATGCCATCGGGACCAGAGCCTTTGTTAACATCTAACCCTTTCAGTACATTGATTACATCAATTTCAGACAAAACTATATTAGCAAGCATGTTGTCTGACTTAACTGAAACAGCAGGTAGAGCAATTACTGTTTTTGGAGTGGAAAATACAGAGTGAAAGTAATCATTAAACATTTTTGCTTTATCAGCGGCGTCAGTGACATCGTTTTGGCCATCAGATACCACTGCAGGTATTTGGCGAGAATTGGTGTTCAGACGACAAAATGTCCAGAAGCGCTTAGCATTATTCTTCAGTGATAGGGCTAGATCAGACATAAAACTGTTACGTTTATCTCTGAGCATTAGCTTTAATTTATTTCGCAAATATTTAAATTTCTTCCACATCTGTACATTGTTTGTTCGTTTGGCTGCAGCCCAAGCAGTGTGTTTACAGTTATGCATGTGTCGTACTTCACCATCCATCCATGGATGTTTAGAACTATTTTTCACTGGTACCCGTGGTATCATTGATTAATATGTTCAGTGACTGTTGAGCTCCAGATGGACCAAGCTTCGTTCATATGGGTAGAATGATTTAGTGAAGTATTGAGGGACATATTACTATTTGTAATCAGTGATCGCAGAGCACTAAAATCAGCTTGTTTAAAATTATACACTACTCTGGGTATTTTTCGTTTATTGCAGCCTGAAAGATTGAGTTTAAACGTAAGTATTGAATGGTCTGTATCAAAGTCGATGGGACATTCGACGGGCTCGTCCACTAGATTTGGCTCAGTAGTGAGCACCAAATCAAGGAGACTGCCATGCTTATTTGAAATTACGTTATTCATCTGAAAGAGGGAGTTCTCTGTTATCATATTACAAAATGAATTACCAGATTCAGACTTTGACGAGTAATTAGACCAGTCAATATTTCGCATGTTAAAATCACCCAGTAAGCAAACGTTTTTAAAGTTGGATGTAGCTGCTTTCAGTAAAGAAGAAACGTTACATATAAATTGTGATACATCTCCATTAGGTGGCTTATATGCGAGAATAAACAGAATTTTACTTTGATTGCTCGGTTTAACTTCACACACAACAATCTCTTCTTGAGGTTCTAAGTCATGACGTCGACAGGATGATATGTTCTTATTTACACATAAGGCTACTCCGCCACCAATTTTATCACTCAAAATATCATGCCTGTCTCGTCTGTACACACTATAATTTGGGTGCATGAGCTCACTGTCATTCACCTTGCTGTCTAGCCATGTCTCTGTAATGGCAACAATGTCAAATCTACCCAAAGTGACAGCGTCTTTCAGTTGGTGAAGTTTATTTCTGTTCTTTGACACAGATTTGACGCTTCTCGCATTAAGGTATAATACAGAAGTTCGATTGTCAGTACTATTTTTACTTTTGTAGTTCCGCCTTGATGCATTTGTGCTTGTGGGAATTTTTGGCGTACCTGGAACACTGGCTAGGGATGGAGAGTTAGTGCAGTTTTTTTCCGGCACACTCATCTTGGCCGGATTCCTATTTGTTTGGGCACCGATTCGCCTTATGTTTCTTTTCGCCACATAGGTAGCAAGTCACAACAGATCCGAAACGGCAAGCTTTAGACATGTGCCCTGTGACCCCGCAGAAATCACACAGCGGTTGTTCACTTAAGGTTTTAGGTTGGTCAGCAACCTGCTGTTGATATTTTTTATTGTTTTGAACATGTTTTTTAAGTTGTTTTAGCTTGTCGTCATTAATCTGTTTGTGAGACTTGCGTACTTTCCCTTGATTGGGTTGAAAAGAGGGCGGACGGTTTACTTGGGTGGCATTGTTGTTAACCGCCTGTTTTTTCTTAGAATTGTCTTTTTTGCACTGTATGTTGATATCGAGATTTTTAGCCAAGACAGCAGTGCCGCTCGCGTTTAGGTGGATCCCATCTTTTGCGATCAGGGCATAGTTACTCGAGCCATTGCGAGTTTTCAAATTGTCATCATTGTCGATAAACTGGACGTTTCTACTTTGGCATAATTCAGACAGACAACTATTGAATGTATCAATTCGAGCTTGTGTTTCTTGATTAGAGCGAGGACATACGCTACTAACCCTCACTGTACCTGTATCAGTGACAGCAGTAGCAGCAAGGTCGATAAACTCATTGTACTGTCCAAGGATTGCTTTAACATCGACAGAGCAATCGTTACTTCCTACATGAAGCACAATATCCTTGTAAACATTCTAGGGTTGTTTTAATGACTTCTTCACATCGTTTATGTGTCCACCAGGAAGGCTCCGGACTGAAGTTTTGGCTGGGTCTATGATAGACCTCCTATGTTCACATATTGGCATTGTTCAAGTAGTGATCAATCATCTGTTATTTTATCGCAATATCCAGTGTTTTACAGTTGTTTACTATGGCAATGCCTTTTAACATGACTTTAATTCTGTTAGTGATACCATGTAAATTGCCTTGTGATTTTAGCAAATTAACCACCTTGTATATATACATGTACATATTATATTCTATCATTTTTATGAGAAATAAGTCAGCGATGACTTTTCTTTATGTCAATAAAATACCGATCTATCTATTATTGTATATTTGACAGTTAACAGGGTACAGTTCTCACCTGTTTTATTTGATGATTTACCTGTCGAATTTTCGTTCCAGCTGCCGTCAATAGGTTGGACCACTAAAATGAAAAAAATCAAAATTAATTGATTAAATAAATAATGAGTTCATAATTTCCATTGAAATCCAATATACTTTTTAGAAATATTTATTTTTATTTTTAAATTTAAACAGCTGTATTGCACTAAGAAAGTGTTATATTCAGTCTATTTTGGTATGATCAGAGAAGTGTGCCTATACAAATCTAAGTTACCTGATATCATGAGTTGTGATGTTTTCGTGTGATTTAATTTGATCTGTATTGTCGAGGAATTTTGTACAATGGGCTCCATATAGGATGAATTCCTAGGAATTGGCATGTAGAATGTATACACCACAGCAAGTACGATGGTGAAGCTAGCAAGAACCCGGACGATAATCTTTCTCATTCTGACTTTCTGTGGAAGGGATAAAAATAACAAAGTATAAGTAAAGGTCTACTAACAAACATAAAATACCCAAAATGTGACCTCGACCCACTTTGATCCCGACCTAGCTCGGCCCACTTTCATACATCTTAGCCTTTTCAGTCTCATCATTGGCAGGATTGATATATATGATATGATAATTTGACAATAATAAAACGATGATTGATAAGCGTATTAAATTTGATGGCAAACATGCATATTTTTACAGCTATCATTATAAAATAACACGTTTGATGATAAGCAATATATATTATTTGATATCTATTGGACAAATTTTGAGTACTAGAAGGCCCACTTCTTGTGATGCCAACTGACAAGCAAAAATGCGCATAGGCCTGGCATTTAAAACCAAATCTGTTGTGGCTTTGCTTCATTTAATTATGGGATAAATATTTCAAGGCTGGTCTTCAAAGGGTGTGACATTAGTGTTCGTGTTGGCTTTAATCTACTTTGGTTATGTGATTTGCTGACATGTGAATGTGTAAGCGAAACTTATACGGCTACCTGAAAACAAAATTCCTGACTTTTTTTTCACTTTTCTAAAAGTAAGATGTTTTCCAGACAATTCTGTACTTTGATAAAAAATCCTAACTTTTGTGGTTATTAGGGGTCGTGGACCTCGGCCCAGTAACACTGCTATGCCACGTTCCTACCACTTCCACAAGATCACATTTGGCCAGAGTCACCAAAGTGGAGCAAGGTTACAGAAATGTGGGTCCAGATCACCATGGGTCGCATTGGCTCAGCATTAAAGCTGCATAACTGTTTTGTTTATTTCGACCGAAATAACCTAAAATGTTCAACACGATCATTCATATATTTTTAAAGGCTTTATAAATGGACAAAATCGATGTAAGTGTAGCTGGATTAGATCATGACGCGATACACCATCAAGTTATATGGTGTGGTAAATCTGTGTACAGTATGTACGTAATACTAATAGTGGTTAATCGTGGGCCAATATAATGTTACATTAAACCAACATCAAACCCCTTAATAACAAACACGAGACGTTAAGCCGCATTGGTCTAACGCTGGGCCAGAGCCGTAGACGATGGCCCCCAATTAGTTTGACATCGGATCGATGCCTCGTGTTGGCTGCGATGCCAAGCTCACACAAACCACGGTTGGTGTCCTAAGACTAGGTCAGCCTGTATGATAACTCAGCATGCACGAGTCACTGACCCATTGATGGCTCAATGTTGGTCCAGCTTCTACGACGCTGGTACAACATTGACCCATAATTGGTTGAATGCCTCTTGCTTGCTAGGAACTCAGCTACTGGTACCATAAAGGCTGCTTTTTTTACAATTATTTTATTTTACCGCATTTCGCTTTTCATATAACTGTATGTGATGACTAACGATGAAATAAAAGTCTGATATTTTCGAATAGCATAGTCACTATAGATCGTGCTTCTCTTGTCATTCAAAATTCACTTTAATTCACTCATAGCATAGCCACTATATTTTGAAATGCCCGTGAGGTATCAAATAAAAGACTGCGCAAAAAAAAGATGATTTACATCACTGAATTTGGAGTAATTGGACTGCAATTTCTAACGGTCGGGAGAGAGCGTCTTAATGGCGGGCCAAAGGCTCAGATGCTGGCCCACACTTAAACGCACCATAATTAAACAGGGTCCTCTTTTTAAATTGAGTGACATTCTCTATACCGGTACCGAAATTAAACATGACATTATATGCAGATATCACTCATATCACACAATGTCATAACTTGTAGATATGTCTAACTGACATGAGACAATACACTTTGTACTGTGAAATGTATCTATGATCACTTGAAAAATAAGAATAATTTTAAAAGTCTTCCACTCTTTTGTTAATGATGACCGTTATCTGCCACTTGGTACTTATAATGTCCTGGTTATACAGACAATGTGTCTTACTCCGCTGTGATCAGGTCTTTGTTTTGGTGGGGCAACAATATCAAAAAACAACAAACTTAAATCCTTAATAACTCAGTAACCGGAGCAGTAAAATAAAAAAAATAAAACACCATTCTCCATGGATTGATCTTTTGATTAAAATAAGCAAAACAGTTATGCAGCTTTAAACTCACATTGGATTAACGTCCACTGTTTGCTGATTACATAAATATCTCGGATCCTATATTAGTCAGGCAGAATGCTGATATAACCTAGAAATTCATGCAGAAGTTTATATTTTAATTGATTTTTGTTCAGTAGAGGTTGGAGTCATCATTTCCACCGGGAGTACTAAATTTTACCCAGTGGCAATTTTTTATTTGCATATTTCCAAGATGGCCGCCAATCGCTGGGCTCAAATCTATAAAATTACATAAATCTGGGCCTACTTTTTCAAATTTGATGATCTTGGAGTCGATTTCTACCAAACCAAATGCAATAAGTAAATTTATGATATTTAAAAATTATTTGGAAGTCAATGTCAAAGGCCAAAGCCATTTTATGGGTCTGATTAGGTTAAAATAGGCATCAAATGTTACACGTGACCGATTTTTACCAAACCAAAACAACATTTATTTAACCCTTCAGGTCTAACATGACGGGTACACCCGTCATGGATCAGTGCAACCTAAGGACTAGCATGACGGGCACACATCCTAATAGCTGTTTGCAAAGCAGCCTAAACATGGTAAATTAGTGGGGCAGCTAAGTGGGGTTTTTCTGGGGAATCTTTCAAATCCGGATACAAGCATCAAAATTGGCATGAATAGGGCCTACTCCCTGTGGGCTACTTTTTGGAAGAAAAACTTTAGCTGATCAAAATGTCAAGATGGCCGCCATTTTTCAAGATGGCTGCTATTTTGATACTCAAAATATTCGTTTTTCTATAAAACCCCAGATAATTGTCCTATTTTAATGATCTTTGTGTGAAATCATATAGTTTTGGCTATGACGAATCTGAATTTTTAAATTTGCGAGACCGAAAATTCAAGATGGCGGGTATTTTTTCAAGATGGCTGCCTTTTCCTGCAATAAAATCACTTTTCGGGGTAATTTTGCCACAACTTTCGCGGCAGTTGCAAAATAGGGCTGTGTAGTAGATGTAGTACCTGTGTTTTTGGAGTCATCCACATCTTCTGGATGGATTCCTGGCACTGGTCCTTGAAATGTAACCTGGTTGTGGTGAAATACGAGCTTTTGGTGATTGATTGGTTATGCTCGGCAGAGGAGTAATGTCATGGCACTACCAGGATACACTGGTGACGTCACTGCTTTGGGACGCACGGGGTTCAGCATCAACTAGGTCTAAGCTTAGTGTCAGAAATGCTGTCTAATGCGCTCGGATCTGTCAGCTATTGTAAACTAGTTGGATTAGCTGTTGTAAGATGTCCGCGTCAGAATAGACAGGTTGTGACCGAGAGCAGAGCCAATGAAAATTTGACTTAACTGAAGGTGGTAAAAGGATGACCTTGATTAAACTGCACATACAGATGTCGAAAACTACACCAGCGAAAACGTGTATATTCCAGACTGACTAGAAGAAGTGCTGTATTTTAAAGAGGAGAAAAATGAAAATATCACCCATAGGCCTACTTTTCTCCTGAGTATGGCTGTTTACCATGATTGCAACCAACATGCAGTACTTCTCTTCTATGCCCTTGGGGTCTTTTGTTCCGGGTCATACAAGGCTTGACAAAGGCAGAGGTAACACTGAGGGGGAACAAGGTACTAGCACCCGGAAGATGCACCAAATAACATGATGCAGCTCTTTGCAAAGCCTATCCTGACTACTGTGGCGAGACTGAATGCACTGAGGAAGCTCTCGAGGTCGAATCGTGGTGTGAAAGTCCTTAGTTCCAGTTATGGTACCTGGTGTTAGCAATCCTCATGTTGATTCAATTATTCGAGAAGGCAAACTTCAATCTGTACTGTCAGTCACTGACCGAGCTGATACCTCTTAATTGCCGCCAAAAACAATGTAAATTATGCACAATATACTCCTGTCCACTAAAAAGACAATATGACTCAACAGAAACAACCTCAGATGGCTCAGGAGTTCTAAACTGGAATATTGGTGTGCATAAATCGAGCCGTCAGTTCTCACCTATAATTATTCACCAGGCTCTTGAGTAAGCGATGGTGGAGCATTTGGTGTGACTGGAGATCCTGCCGCACTAAGAAGATGGATGGTCACTGCTCCTGAAGCCAGATGCTTGATCAAGAAAAGAAGGTACTGAACCCACTATACAGCCAACATGAGCACCAAGTCACCAATGAGCTCAGGACATTTGAAGAATATGCCACATTTGATGTTCTCTCCACAACACACTCTCAAGTCAACTGAAGCGAGGACGTGAGTGAGATGAAGGGTGTCAAAAAAGTGCGAAATTCAATCCAACTGGCGCATTTTTCTCGGAAACAGTGAGAGAATATGATCATTGATATCAAAAGAAGATTTCACCAGCAACCACATGATCGACCTAGATGAATTTGCCCTCTGTACTCATCTTCGTACATATCAATCATGCGGCAAAAGGAGGAAGCCCTGAGGGAGTCCTGATGGCAAAAGCCAGTGACACTGACATTCTTTTCATAGCAGTCAGTATGATGGCAGCTCTCCAGGAGACTGGCTTACAGCAGCTGTGAATTACATATGACCAAGTTCAACATTGGAGATGGATTCCTGTCCATGAACTGTGAGTCTCCATTGGGCCAAAGAAGAGCAGGGCATTCACGTCTTCACCAATCACGAGATTTGATGTTGTGTCTACATTCTGCGACAAAAGAAAGAAATTATGATGAGATAATTGATGTCTTCCACAAATTAAGTCAGTTCCCATCAACAATAAATTGACGATGACATGAAGATATTGGTGAGGTTTGTGTCTGAATGTATAAGAGATCCAGCACAGCTGAGGGCGTCGATGATGTGAGACTGGATATGTTTGCAAGGAGCTGTCATTAGGCGGTCATCATAAGGAGTCATGCAGTCAAAAGTATTTCATAGAGAGCTCTGCAGACTGGGTATGGACGAAGAAGACAATATTTGGCATATCTTTAGAACATACCTTGCGGAGAGATGCCAGCAGCTGCTTAAATGTGGCGGTAAATCAGAATGTCATGGGTGGTGCAAATGCCACCGATTTGATCTGGGTTGCACCACAATATGCACTATGTATTACCAGGTTTCACGTTGAGATCTTGTAATTTGACTGAAACCTTTATGACAGTATATAATAGGGTTATCTGCTGTACTAATATTTCTTCCAGCTAGTTTTATTTCTAAGTATTTTTTGGTCAGGTATGAGATACGCGTACTGAGTATGTATAATAGGTGAAATGTAACAGGTATAAGCTAATTTCCTTTTATGTTTTTCCTCGTCCTGGTATTGGCATCTTATCCGTTATTATATAAAGTGACAGATGCGACCCCTTTGTACTTGCTAATGATTACATCAGGGCAGATACAGGATATTGTTCCGTACCGGTGTTGGTCTGACGTTTCGTCGCTGGGCCAGCGTTGCCCTGTCAATGGATCGATGTTGTTATTTGTTGGGATGAATATTACATTATTATGTAAAAATATGTTATTTTTCTGCTGTCTCGTTCAGCATATACATGTGCATCTTATTACCAGTATTATATTTTGGAGTGACTTATAAGCCCACATAGGCTGGCTACGATCTTGTAGCACTTGATATATATACCGTCATATTGATGCATTTGTACATGGCACTATAATAAAAATATACAATACAGTACAAAACAATAAAGCAATTCATTTATTCGTTTATTTTTTCCCCTTTCAACATAATTATGTTTATAAGCAATACCTCACACACATAACCTCCAAACAGTGGTACTGGGATGATTGCTAGTAGTAGTACTTTTTGCCCCCCATCCGGGGAGGGTCATTAGGGATCTGTTCCGTCAGGTGCATGCTGTATGGCATGGTACGGAAGCACTAGTCTAAAGCAATCATCTAAGGGAAGCTGCAGCTTCCTCGTATCTGGCCATAATCTTTGGGCGGATTGCCAGTGGTGTACCCTGGTTTCTCCACTCAACTGCGGTGCTAATACAGCTCTCGCATCAGTGCTGGCGCTGGTGTAGGCTGTGGTAGCCTTAAATAACCGGCAATAGCGTGTTTGACATTCGGTCTTACACGTGGGATGAATGGAGTTACGCAGAGGGAGTTATCCTTCCTATTGTTACTCTGGGGATTATCCGACCCGAGGATAGCGGAGCTGCGCGAAATGCCACGGTGTTTCAGCATTAAATTGCACAGCGAAACCCAAGTCTCCGGCCGTCTGGACATTTCTAGAGGTAGATCCCTTAGACATGCCCAGAACCCCTTATCGGGCGAGCAAAGGAAAACGCTCTCAATAACCCACCATGCCCTATCACCCCCACCCTCACATCATCATATGTACATCTTTTTGTCTCATATTTTGTAAAATAAGCTTTTACTGAATTCCGGAGGGCGAAATTCAGATTCAACATGGGCAAAAATGTATGATTTGATACCAAAATCATTGAAATCGCACAAATTTGGAGAAAACTATCCAGAAAAGTGATTTGCCTACTGGAAATGGTCGCCATCTTGAAAAATGGCAGCTATCACTTTCTTATTGTTGTGCATCATTCGAGCCGACTGTTTTCACCAATATGTTTCTTACGATTTTAGCTTCGGTGATTTTGTGAATAATCGTAATCAGAAAATAGTTCACGAACCACATTAGATGCCTTTTCTAACCTTGCCAGACCCATAAAATGGCCTTGACCTTTGACCTTACCTCCAATTAATTATTCCAATGTCATAAATGTACTTATGTCATTTTGTTTGATGGAAATCGACTCAATTATCATCAAATTTGCCCAAATATGAGCAGAGATATGCCATTTTTAGATTTGAGGTTAGCGATTGGCGGCCATCCTGGAAATATGCAAATTAAAAAAATGCCACTGGGTGAAATTTAGTACTCCCGGTCGAAATGATGACTCTAGCCTCTGCTGAACACAAATAAATCAAAATATAAACTTCTGTATGAATATCCAGGTTAGCTTATTTTTTGCCAATATTCTGCCTGATTATTATAAAAAATAGGGGAAATGGAAAGTCAGACGATCAGCGAAAAAATATATTACGGAACAAGCTACCATGGGCTCAATTAGGGTGAAAGGTCACATACCAATAACACCGAACTCTCATCGAACATGGACTGAAATTCAACAAAACAATACTTTGTTTATGCAAATGTTGTCCAGCCTATTTAGATTATATCAAAATTGTGGTATAGATGTAGGGTAAACACTTAAAGTTATTTTTTTGGGTGGTTGATCCGATTCCAATAGTTGCCATAAACCGGACTAACTAGTCGGATTATGTTGCTGGCCAACGCACATATCTAGATCTATATCAATGTGCCAATGTAAAATAATTACTTCCTTACTGATTATTAATACACAACAGTTTTTAAGCGACTTGAGTAAATGCATTTATTAGATTGAACATTTACATGCGATCATTTTACAGTCAACACCAAATAGAACATTGGTGAATAGTATAATAAATTATGATAAACAATATTTTAAACAGATACGTGTGATATAATATGATAATATATATATTAAACATATAGGTGTGAGATGCATTGAGTGGAATAGATCGATAGCAATGCTGTTGTACATCGTAACATAATTGTTTTGTGAATAAGTCCCAATTGAACAGTAGTACATGCTCTCTTTTCTAATGCCCTTCTTATAGCACACACGACATCTTCGGGATGGTCTTTTTTCTGTGGGCGAGCTCGGCTGCTGCACAGCGAAATGTCGCTAGGTGAGCATCAAAACATACTCGTTATGTGTGAGGATCTTCTAGTCTATGGAATCAGTCCTCTATATGGACCCCCGTGTGAAATTTGGCATAGATGACCTCTAATATACCCTTTTTGATTTCTGATATAGGGCAGTCACTTTTGACCCCGTTATGACCTTCTAATTTGCATAATTCCAAGATGGCCGCCAAGTACTAGGGGCAAAAATAGTAAAAATGTCAAAATCGCAAATAGACTCAAATGAAAGGTAATAATAAGCTGATTACGATTTAAAAAAAATAATAATGAAAAATATCATTTTCCTATCTTTATTTGCATATTTCCAAAATAGCCACCAAAACCAAAGCAAAAACACTAAACCTGTCAAAAGTTAGATGGTACCTAGACATCTAATACCGTGTTATCGGTAGCTTCATCTTGCAAATGCAATAAAATACATTAATTGGGTGGCATATTGATTAATAACCCGCAATAAAATGAATGGAATCTGACAAGTCTGAATACAGTAACCAGTTTTACGAAAATGTAAACCCAACAGCTTGCCATATAGGTCCTGTTAGACTGACAGTGACACTGACAGGCTGGGGTTATTCTAATGAAATAATAATATAATCCATTCATGAATAGCCTCACAGTTTTTTGCGACTATTTGAATGTCTATTAAAACCAATAAACATTCCAGTACAGTCATCTTATCAGTATATTTTCCAAAAAATGTGAAAACGACCGACATGGGTTTCAACTGTGGAGCAGATTTTTTAGTTTTAGTTCAGGTCATAGGTCACTCGGAAATTCCTAGCAGATGATCCTG
Organism: Flabesymbios commensalis; assembly: GCA_964017125.1. Taxonomy (NCBI): domain Eukaryota; kingdom Metazoa; phylum Annelida; class Polychaeta; order Terebellida; family Flabelligeridae; genus Flabesymbios; species Flabesymbios commensalis. The sequence goes on along the minus strand of OZ024916.1, from coordinate 49,499,427 downwards.
GCAGACAATCCTGAAATTCACGTTGAATGTTATGTCTGCGGGATCATTATCAATATGTTATGTAGACTAACTCGGGGTTGATTTTTTAATAATATTATGCACAAGTCTGATTGACATGATGTATAAGACATTGGATTATAAGATTTTTCGACGAATTTGGGCACCTTTTTTTACTCTGGTAAACAAGGATCTCGTCCTCCAGTAAGGTTATGTAACATGATGTGGAGGCCGCGGCTTTTGCTAACTGCTGACTGCCTGATCTGTGGACTGACAGCTGCCTTCAAGGTCTCAACAGGATTTCTGGATGTTTACTTACTTGTGGGCCTGGTAGATCTATTTTAGTGTTCGCCATTGTTTGTGAGTATATCCTACTACCTATTCCATGTAAATATAACAAAAGAAAAGTGAAATAGATATGCACAGCCTAATTAATACTAGCCCCAGCGTGACTGTACTGGCAAGCGGTACCGAGGACTGAAATCTTAGCTCCGGAGAGATTGTATGTAGGCTAAAAACGACATTTATTCAACACGGGAGCACAACTTTTAGGAGTGCTTTGTGTAAGTTGCCATGGTGGCACATGTGAACTCGTCTGTTCAAAGCCAATCATGTTGACGTGTTGTTGCGTGTCACACCATGCACTCGGGGTTACGAGGTCAACGCATGATAGGCGCGTGGACATGTACTGTTTAGCACATAAAATCTGTCATGTTCTTAAACTTTGTCTGCAATTTGCGTGCATATAATATAATTTTTTATGGTTTTCAGTGTTTCTATTTGCGGCTAAATATATATTAAAATACACATTGGATTTGAAATGTTATGTTATGACGCGATTCTGGCAAAAACGGGGATTTTCAAGGGGATGTCCCAACTTTTTGACATTAAATCAGTACATTGAAGTATAATCCCTTTTACAGCCCAGGCGTTGTTATCACTTAGTAGCTGTCCCGCAGTAAATGCTGACCTGTGAAGACGTAACACGGTTTCTGAGAATACCACTGTCTACGGGTTGCTATTGACAACTCATTCAGCACTGGGTAAAGTATGGCACGCCGGACGGTCCATAATATTTGTGGCATTTCGCAATAAATTTAAAATAAAAAAAATGTATTGCAAATATCATTTTATTCAAATGAATAGAAGAAATAGCTACTTTATTGATTTTTTGACAGATGCACTGACAATTCAGACGCTGTGGCTAAACTTAAAGTGCCCGATTTCATCTCGGCCTAGTCTACTAAGATGTGAGTACATCTAAGCATGCTTTTTCTTTAACCATAAAACACAAAAAAAATAAAAAAAATTAAACATTTGAGAAAGTACCTGTTCTTATTAAATAAATGGGACTATCCCTAGTTCCGGTGATGATATTCACAATGACAAAATGTCATTTTACAGTATATTATTTTGGTCTTCATAAGAATTATAGGCCTACCCTGGAACCAATCCCTAAAGTTAGACTAGGCCGACGCCATCATCTGATCATATAGCCTAGCCTACATGTAGATCTAAGCATAAAACGACCCAAGTCTAGGCCTAGTGCAACTAACAGTAAGTTACCAGTGCGACACTTACCATAGACCCTATATGAACATGAACATACTGTAGGGACTATGAGCAATGACTGAATAAAGAGGTGAGTTTATAATGTTTTTGTTTTCAGAGTTTGCCATGATGGAGCCTTTTGCGCTCGAGCTATTCACCTCTATCAATTGGATGCTCTGTTGTGTATGTCAGAATGTCACCAGTGATGAGTTACGCTGTCCTGCTGATACTCTTCGAAAGGACAAAGGGGCAGGTTACAAAACACTAGCTGAAGGAGTCGCATCTTGTAAAATTGGTGCTTACGAGTTTCCAGTTGGAATAGAATTACATCCATTCTTATTGGAGACTGAAAACCTGGAAGAATTGTTTATGCAGAATATGGCAAAGTATCACTACACATGTCAAAGTCGTTTCAGGATTTCTCGCTTAAAACGCTTGGCTAGTGAAACTAACCCAGTGTATAGGGCAAGCCCTGTAAAAACTAGGCGACTGACAGGACATACATGCTACAACTATGATTCGGAGTTTGTCAATCAGGATAAATGCCTATTCTATAACAAAGATTGTAGTCAAGCTACATTACATAAGGTTGAGTCACATAATGTACATGCTAATGTTCTTAAATGGGCCAAAAATATTAATGATTTTCATATGATTGGCATATTGGAAGGTGAAGTAGGCGATATGTTCGCACATGATAAATTTTATCACAAGAAATGTATCACACAGTACTATAACAAAAACCGTGCTGCTGTGGCTCAAAAACGATCTGAGGGTAAATTATCTCAAAATGAGTTATAAGGTTTAGCTTTATCACAAGTGATTCAATACATTGAGGCTGAACCTGCAGAACATTTTTATATTTCACATCTTTCCCAAATATACAAAGTGTTTTTGCACGATTTAGGTGGTATTGTACCACATGACAGACTACATTCGACACGATTTACAGAACGTGTCAAAGCAATTTTACCATGGATGTCATGTTATACTGGTAAGAAGGGTAATTACTTGGCTTGGCTTGAAGCTTATAAGTGTCAATGTATATTTACAATTTTCATCTTTGTAAGAGATGAAAAGATGATGAAAGCACAAGCATTTTCTCGGGAACTATACTCCCATTTTTGACACAGCTTCGTGTGGCACTCATTTGCGAGGGCAATAATGAAAATACAGATGATGAAGGTTTTTTATGAATATGTTATGCACATAGGGCCTACACCATCGTCAGACGATGTTAGTAAATGTCCTACTCTTGGCAACTAAAAGCTGTATATATGGTGTCATGAACAAATAAATAAATAAATAAATAAAGTTTAAAATTTAATAGTTTAAGCTCTTTGATATAAACTCGAATTAACTATTTTATTATGTCATTAACAATCTACATTACACGAGAAAATACTTTTTAGAAATGCAAAGGTTGTTAAAAATGAATACAACATCATATACAATTTTGTTTTTTGAGATTAAATGGTGATGGTTGGTTTCTCTTTCAATTAGGCCTACACTTTTTTGTTTGATGCTAGGACAAATATATAAAAAACAATTTTATAAATCTCCGTAAAATTTAGGGTTATTCTCAAAATTTTCCATTATTTGCCACTTTCGAGAAAGAAAGGGTTGTTAAAAATTGATATAAGTAATTGTAGTGGATTCCTCAGGAGCTAAAACATATGTTTAAAAACCATTTTTGTAACTTTAGACCCCATAGTTCATAAGCTATGGTTATCACCCCCCATTTTACCTATATTTTTCTCTTATAGAGAGGAAAGGGTGGTTAAAAATTGATATAAAAAATTGTTGTTGGTAATTAAGGGGAGGTCGCCAAATTTTAGAAGTGCCTAAAAAAATTATCCGATGCTAAATACACAGTTTATGGATCTAGGTCAAATAGATCATAAATTATGGTTATTACCTCTATTTTACCCTATTTACCACTTTTGGGGATGAAACGGTGGCTAAAAATTAATACAAATATTTTTAATGGATTCCGCGGGGGAATAAACATATGTTTAGATACAATTTTTATGAATTCAGGTTATATAGTTTTAAAGTTATCGTTATTATTCCCTTTATTACCCCTACTTACCCCCTTATTACCCCCATTTCGGGCACTAATACCAGGGGGATCTTAGAGGACTTTTGATATGTTTTTCTATGTTGTCTCAACAATATATGCTGAAATTTTCAGCTTGTTTTGAATTTGTTCCAGGTCTCTATGAGTTTTAGACTAATACCCCTGGACTAAAAGATTATTGGGTAGGCTACAATATTGCAACAAGATATGATACACCCATTGGTGCATGCAGAATATGTGGTAATAGGGGCAATAATTCTGATACCGTTCGGGACACGATTAGGATATTTTCATGCAGATTAATATAAAATACAGAAATTTTCCAGATGTGGTCGTGATATGGTAATATGTGTATGGAATCAGTAAAGGTTCTGGTTATGAATGGTTCCAAGCTCTCACTCTCAAAAGTTACCCAACTGGTTAAGTTGTGTCTTATTTTTTTATGGGAGCGCTAAGCATTCTATGTAGTATTTGAGCTAGTACTTGGACCGACCACTCTATTTTGCAGGAGGAGGTATTCTATTAAAGAGAAAGAAAATTAAGTCTTACCATATATAAGGTGATGAAATCATATGATGGAAGTGAATATATTTAGGCTCCAATAACTCCAGACACAGCAAAATAATTTTCATTAATATAGAGTATATATAGTACAGGACCAGAAAGGAGGGCAATGCAGTTTCAGTTTGCAGAAATAAAACAAATTCAATGTTGAAATGCCTATCACCATTCGCCACTTTTGATAAAGAAGAACGTCAAGTTTATTCAGCCATTCACCGAGAACTGATTTAAGTGTGAAAAATACTGAGTTACATACCGAGACGTTAAATGTAACAACCCAATAGAGCTGTCACATACGGACATTGTGGTAGTCGTACGAACTAGTGTAAACTTACTCATTCTGCTTTCAAAACTTGCTCATCCAACAACAATGCTTAGCTGTTTAAACCTAGAGCTGGTAACTTTAATTTTAACATTATACCATTCAATGTGATAATAACCGTCTCAAAGGCTTCCAAAACGCCAGAATGTGATATCACATCAATTCTAAAAAAAGGCATTTAGTTCATGAACATCCAGAACCAGAACATAGGCCTATGGGAGTATTTCAATGTATCATCGTCGTCAACAGACCCTGCCACAACATCTATGAGATTGTGGTTGGAGGTTGATAGTTGGATATTTTCAGCGTGAATTAGAACCACAAGGAAGTATCCAGTGGAGTCTGGTCGTGGGAGTCGCTACAACAATACGAAGCTGCACAAATATGGTATATGTATTAATGAGGGTGATTATTCTAGCATTATGCAAGATGATAGCATTCATCCAATTCCTATAGCCATATAGCTACATCGGTGAAAGCAACAATAAAATCTGTCTACAATTTTCCCAGAATTATTGTGTTATTTTTAGATAATATTTTTTTCCAGTAAATACATGTAGTATGGGAGTTAGAGTTTGTCGCTGTTGTTTACCTTTTGTTGTAGGCCGCCAGAGATCGAATTTCGAATCCTGTGTCTGGAGGGCAGTGTCATCACATTCATCTCAGGAGATTCTCCTGGCCCAGTTTAGCCTATATGTGCACAAAGGTGGCTTAAAACACCTTTCATTCATTCATATTTGTAACCCAAAACCACTAATAAACAGATTCAACAGATTCCAAATAAGAGCCTGCCATTTCGACGTGGAACATATTCCCATGAATGGACTATCACCCCATCACCAATCTAGCTTACTCTAAAAGCAGCCAGGATGAAGAAGATATTCACTATTAACTACCCACTAGACCCGACAACATTGTAAATACAACACTGTACGAAGCAACTGTAAAAATGTCATCTAAAGATGATCTTTATATTTAAAATTATTCGCTTTTTAATCGAAATTTTACTGGTACTTAAGTTGTATCAATGAATGCATGGTTACCTTTGACGTTGATATATAATAACACTGGATTGTAATATGGAAACATGGAATGCTCGTGTCAACCCCCCTCCTCCCCAAACGTTATATTAATCTTTAGTTAAAATTTTATTTCACAAATAATGTGGTGATCATTTTGGCAGCCATCTTGGATTTTGTTATTAGCAGTTCCTTGTAGTGACATTGCTATCAGGCTATTTTAATCGTGCATATATGATGATTATTTTCAAATAATTATTCATTAAAACATTGTTTATTTACCCAGTCAAACATTACCATGTTTACTGCAGCTAGTCATCCAGCCTCTGTATGTGCTAACTCTGTCTCAAATAAATTATTGCTAATATTTAACCATTGAAGTGCTCAAATATTTTTATATAAACCAAGATACTAAAGAGTTTTTTTAAATTTGAAATCAGAAATATTTTAGTAAGTTCTTCTCGCTTCATTTGAATACCTAAATTATAATCTACGGACATTATACATATTTCAATCGTTCAGTGCGGGGGTCGTCTTTTAGACAATAATTATAATCTTAAGTCTATAGTATCCAATACAGTGAGAGATGAGCAATGCTACGAGTCTAAAGATGTAGCTATTTCCATATCACAACTATTGATTTACAATGCAGTGAAATATAAACCCAAGGACAAGATCAAATATAGCAGACATGTTGCTGCCAGAGAGACACCGTTACCGATTTATGTTGCCCTGAAAGTACACGGTAAAAGTCAGAGTGCTGAGTTGGTTGATCAGCTCCACAAACTTGGTCTCAGTCTTTCTTACAAAAGAATGAAACAAATTTCAAGGGATACAGGCAACACTGTTATTGCTGCGTTTGAAGCTGATAATGCTCCCTGTATGACAAACCTGCTGGGGAATTTATTAACAATCGGGGGTATAGATAACATAGATGAAAACCCAAGCCACCGTGATGCACATGAATCGCTTCACGGTACTGCTATTTCCCTCACACAATTTCCAAATATTAATCACACGCATGTGTTGAGAAGTCTTGATAATTTTAGAGAGTCTTCTTTAGGGAAATCCAAACTGTCCAAATTGCCACAATTCTATTCTAACGTCAATGATTATAATGTTAGGCTGTGTAATTTGAAACCCCCCTGTATGAATAGGCCTCCTTTTTTGATAAAACTTCCAAATGAGAAGGGGTATACCAGACCACCACAGATACATGTACGTACACATCCCTCTGATGAACAGTCATTGACAGCTCAACAGACCTCCATACTGGCATTGGTTTGTCTCATGAAAGTAATCATTGTCTATGTGACACAAGCATTTTATGTTCATCTACTGCTGATGCCCCACACACCAGTGAATTCTCGCCTCAAGATGAAGAGGTATTTCCATCCAATTCACAGTCACCTGCAGGATCCAATCACGATTTATTGATTCCTGATCGCGATAAAAAGTGGATTGATCATGCTATGATGTTGTTATCACGAGGCCATTTGACTTCTAATGAGGCTATGTCTTGGTCTGCATATCATGCATCAAATCAGCTGTTTAATAATCAACCAAGTGCCATCTCATGTATGCTGCCTATATTTAGAGTCAAGGCTACGTCTCCATCCATGATTCTACATGGAATGACACTTATTGAAAAAGGTACGAGTTAACCCAGGACAGACACCTGTTATAGTAGGTGATCAACCTCTGTTTGCAATTTGCAAAACTGTCCAATGGGATCCTCACACACAGTTCAATGAAAATAACTTTTTTGTTATGATGGGCGGGTTGCATATTGAGCAGCTCATTGACAAAATAATCGGTGATTGGCTTAAAGATAGTGGGTGGGCGGCTATGCTCATTCAAGCTGATGTCATAACTTCTGGCAAAGCCGAATCTATTCTGAGAGCAACAAATATTACCAGATCACGTTATTGTCATCAAATATCAGCGGTTGCTCTGGCTGTGTTAAGAAACGAGGCTTATGGTACATATTGCTTGGAGTGTCAAAATAAGAACAAAGCTGCTATTTCTATCGAGGAGTGGATTTCTGTTCGCAAAACCACAAGTCCGTTATCTCGCTATTGGCAGACTGGCTATGAGTTAGAAATGCTGCTCCTCCAGTTTTTTGGGGCGACCAGGCTTGGTGATCTGGATACCTACATCATGTCTCTGGTAGAAAATTGTGGATGGTCTTTCTTACTTGACCACTATCATTATGCAAGGTGGCTACCAGTACATATCAGAGACCTATTGAACCTTGACAAAACCCACCCAGAAATATACAAATCGTTCCTGGAGGACAAAACTTTCACCGTCAACAAGACAACCAATCCATTCTCGAGAATAGCTTTGGATCATAACCATGAACAAAACAATAAAGCCATAAAAGAAGAAGGTGGGGCTATTAGATTAGTAGTGGGTGATGATGAAGATGATTGTGTATTGACAGAATTCTGCGTCACCTGTACTGAGCGATCTAGATTGATAAAGGAGTTTGAGATGGCACGTCTGGAACACCCTTCGCAATCTTCTAATACATCTAAGCATCATGACCAATCACCGTCTGTACAGAGAACTTTTTTAGCAAAGGTTGAAAGCCTCCTTGAAATATACCACCACACAGACAATCCATTTATGGATGACACCAAGGAAATTTATCGTTTAGACACCAAAGAAGTGATGCCAGAATTAGTAAATTTAGCAGTTATGGGAGCTGAAGCTGAAGGCAGACGCCAATATGCTGTATATGTGCAAACTCGGCTTGTAGATAGGGATAGTTTAATTTCTGATTCAATTAAAATGAACAAACTTCACCTCCCTGGAAATCTTCCTAAACTATCCAAATCTTGTAAAGAACGTCCTGCTAAAGAGGATGTGCACTTACTTGGACAGCTATATATAGCTGCACAAGTTCGAGACAGTGATACTAATAAACTGTTTGCTCATGAAAATGCCGATATTCCTCCATCCCTGTCAAAAGATAATAAATTGCGTGGTGGTCATAAGGCAGACCTCATTACATGCCTTGATGATGGCTCATCCTCACAAGTACCCCCATCCTTAATTGACGTTACTATAATTGACGGTGCTGCAATGGTACATCGACTTAAGCCTGGAAGTAAACAGGACATCAAAACGTTTGGCGACTATTCTGAAAATTTTATCTTGCCATATCTAGAGAAGATTGCAGAAAATTGTAAGCGTTTAGACATTATTTGGGACATTTATAAACCAGACAGTCTGAAAAATTTAACAAGAGATACGAGAGGTGCTGGTACTCGTCGTATTGTGACCAAAGAAGGTCCAATTCCTCCTAAATGGGACAACTTCTTGAATAATTCTGAAAATAAAAGTGAACTTTTTGAACTACTAAGTCATCAAATAGCCAAACATTCTTTTCCATCTGGTACTTCAGTTATTACCACTTTGGGTGAAAACGTCCTGGTGAATCCAATACCTTATCCAATACCGTCAGTTAGATCAGAATATCCACTTTCACCGTGTAGCCAAGAGGAATTTGGCACACGTGCCCTGCTACATGCCGCAAATGCCTCTGAACAGGGATACAATCGTATCCTTATTCAGTGTAATGACACTGATGTCATTGTTCTCTCTCTCCATTTTTTTTCCCGTATTGATGTTGATTTCCTATGGCTGACATTTGGAGTGGGCAAACATCTCCGCTATTTCCCAATACATGAAATGACAAAAACGATGTCACCTTCAAGACTGAAAGCCTTGCCAGCATTTCTTGCACTGACAGGCTCAGACACCACCTCTTTTATTTCTGGGTGTGGCAAGGTTTCCGCTATGAGATGTTGGGAAATGATGCCAGAAGTGACACTAACATTTTGCAACTTCATGGACATGCCTGAAACCATTTCGGATGAAGATCTTGCACAGTTAGAACAGTTTGTTATTTTATTATACAGTCGTAGCTGTCCATATGAAGACGTCAATAGTGCTCGTAAATATTTGTTTGGTCAGACAAAGCGTGGATATGAATATATACCACCAACAAAATCTGCCCTTGTAGAACATGCTAAAAGAGCGGTTTTTCAAGCTGGTTATGTTTGGGGCCAATCCTTGACTGCACAACAAATTTTACCCTCACCCAGCCTTTGGGGTTGGACGCCAATTGAAAATAATTGGATTCCTTACTGGACACAACTCCCACGCGCTGTCAAGGCCATGGCTCACCTGATGATCAGGTGTAAATGTTCCACAAGGTGCACTGGCAATTGTACATGTTCGAAGGAGGGTGTAGATTGCACTGACTTGTGTAAGTGTGGTTGCTCATGCTATGTTCGGGACAAAATGTAATAACTTTCTCTGTACATATATTTGTTGTTGCGGGAGCTGTGTCCAGTAAGGAATCCAATTACACAGCTTCCTATATCGTTTTGTAAGTATTTGTTGTGTACGATTTAGATAGCTGTCGAGGTAACAGAATTGTAAATGACATTTCTAAAATATATTTAAGATATATATAAAGTTTTTACAGTACTGTGGCATGTCACGATTAATAAAATTGACATATGCACAGTTTTCCAAAGTTCCGAGTTGGAATAGAAAGGGGGCAAGGGTGGGATTTATGTGCAACATTAAGAATATGTTCTGAAAGTGTTTCATTTTGTTGTTCTATCTATTAAATAACATAGCACCTTAGGATATGTTATAGTGTTTAACATACATATGCATTCCACCCTGGAAGCATGCTCATTTTTTTAAATATTATTGCAATAAACCCTATTGTTATAAATAAATGTACATTACATTCTCGTACACGGGAATAGACTCCGAAACACCCCAACTATATTTGAAGTGTAGGCAATTAGCATTCTGATTGAAAAGTTTGTTATAGGTTGACTATAAATATTATGTTGCCATTATCGTGGTGACAATTGTTTTCTGGATAATCGCTATATTGGATAATAAACACTTTACTGAGTGATATGAATTAAATATATTAAACGATTAACGTTATTTTGCATTGTTATTCCATGATCTACATGGATGATGGTTCTGTCGAATACACAATAGCCAAGACTATTTGTTGTGTGGTAATGTGAATAAAATACACTTGACAATTAATGATCTTTTGCATTGCTTTTCCATGATCTGCATTGGGTGACGGTTCTATTGGATAAAACATTTTTAAAACTAAATTTTGTGAGGTGATGTGAATAAAAGATACTTCATAATCAATGTTTTTAAAACTCTACTGGTCTATAATCAATAATAAAGAATACCATCATTTCACGGCCACATTGGAAATATATTTGTTGCTAACTTTGCATCGATATATTTCACGGTATATTGGAAATATACCGTGTTGGTAAAGGAACCAATTGTTTTCTTCTATTTATTCGGATATTTATATGTAAATTAGCTTACGAAAATAATGTATACCAATAATATTTTAAAAATTTGTAATCAGGTTTTATTACCTTCAATTTGAGCGTATTTGCAGGTCTATAGGCCTAACTCGATTTTGACAGTTTTACTTTTTTCACCTGGATTTCAAGTTTTCACTGCTTCCCTGACGATTGGCGGCCATTTTGGAAATATACAAATAAGGTTAAAAAATAATATATGACAACAATTTTTTATTTATTTTGTAACTAGGTTATTATTACCTTCAATTTGAGCCTATTTACAGGTCCCTATCTCAATTTTGACATTTTTGCTGTTTTTGCCTAGATATTGGCGGCCATTTTGGAAATATGCAAATTAGGATAGGAAAATGGAACGTAACAATAATTTTTTTAGTATTCAGCTCGTTAATACCTTCAATTTGAGCCTATTTGCAGGTCTCTATCTCAATTTTGACATTTTCACTCTCATTGCCCTCAATAGTTGGCGGCCATCTTGGAAATATGCAAATTAGAAGGTCATATGGAGGTCAAAAGTGACTGCCCAATATCAGAAATCAAAAAGGGTATAATAAAGGTCATCTGTGCCAAATTTCATGATTTCTTCTCAAAGTGCACACTACATTGGCTTATTCCATAGACTATTCTGTAAAAGGCAGTTCCTAGATCATCCAGACACAACAAGCCGTAGGACATGCAGATAGAAGTGAACTGATGCAAATGTACATACATGATTGAAAATGCATTTTTTTGCATGTACAGGCTTATGCCTTAGTATATATGCTCAAGTACAGAATAAGTTTTGAGATTTAAAGTTCACCTGGTGTATGCAGTTCAGATAGGGGTCAGTCCTTCCACATCTCTTCGAAATGACAAATGCGTTAAAAACTGCAATTTATAGAGCTCGGATAGAAAGCTTTTTGTACCACTGCACTCTTTTCCGACACACATCATAAGGCTGGATCATCTGGAAACATCGTAGATATGTCCAGTACACGTATAACCCATGATGTAACATACATGTGCAGTGTACAGTTACATACATGTGCAGTGTACAGCACCTCTGTATCAAATACAAAGAATATAATTGATGATATACGATGAATAATAAAAACGACATATAATTACCCTATTATCATACTTGATCATTTTACAGTATTGGAAGCATCAAATTGTTCAAATGTAATCTACTGTAAATAAATAACTTTATTAGATCTGTAAGTGTCGTTAAATGTCAACACACATGAACATAGAAATACATACTTCATTTTTAAATTAGGGCGGTCATTTAAATGAGTTTGTAATGCGGTAAAATCAGTGCAATATTATGTAAATGGAAAATAGGTGATGTACGAATGCCGACATAAAAATGAAATGAATTTTGACCTGATCCACACGTTCCACTCCTTCTATGTACTTCGACGGTACAGGACGGAGCCCGAGATAACTCGTGTTATATGAAGTCATAAAAAGTAAACATTTAAAAAATGTCCAGTCCACAGAAACATGTATGTACTGAAAGTGCCGTCTTGAATGAGTTAATACTTTGCGACCACCTCTCTCCCTCACATGGTGCAGAACTTCGCCGTGCACCATTGACACCATAGATACATCACGCTTGTCTCTAAATTTACAGAACAAGCTGTTATCTCCCCTCACAAATCGGCTCTGCCCTACACCTACATCAAGAGCTCTGACAGTACTCGGAACGCGATTTTGCCGCATCGTGCCGCACACGTTAATTGACTTGGGAAAAAATTGTGTCAATGAGATTATGGTAAACCAATTGTCCATGTAAAGCGTGTTAATTTGTTTAAACAAAGGTAAACTCATATACATCACTAGCTTCTCAGCTTTAGATAACTTATCTACTTCATTTATCTGGAAGACTGTGCATAGTGAGGTGTTCATGTCATCAACCGGCCCTTTTTTTCCCAGTATATACTCTGAATCTGTAACAGTACCAATGACCGATTCACAAAGCATACATGTATATTTTGATTCTGATCCTAGCTCTCTTTTTGAGTATGTACTGGCGAAAAACAGCCCCCATTTATACAAAATCAGCGACTCATCCAGAGATAGCGATTTTGATGACTTATGCACAAGCTGCAACCGTTCAAATAGATGGTCAATTAATGGCCTCAATTTGAACAAGCTGTCATACCCGGTTGTCCTGCCTGTACATAATTAGAATTGCTGTTAACCATTTAACCGCCGGTGCCGTCCATATTCGTTTTTTACATTTTTCATTAGCACATTACATACCAGCTTTTAAACCTGTTAGAGATAAAAAGTGACATAAATCAGCAAGATTTGACATTTGTTGACATCCCTTTTGTCAAATCTGAATAATTTTTACTCACTTGAAGTTGTTGATCGCGTCAGCGAGACACAACTTCAAGTGGGTGAAAATTCCAATTAAAAAATTTTGCGGCTAAAGTGTTGAAATGAAGAAATTGGTATATTGATAAAAACTGGTTTCCCAATATTGTTTTTTGAAAAAAACTGGGGTTGCATAGAGATGGTCAGTCGACCAATATGACTTTAATGGTGGCTTCTGGATTATGCCAGTCAGCAACAGAAGTGCCCAAAATCGCTTCATTTCATTCACATCAACATCATGCCACCCCTTGCACCGTTAATGTAATGTTAAGTTTTCTTTCTGTAAATGAGTATGGGCTATGCGGTTAGTCTCTATTACAATGGCTTCCCACAATCGTCAGTAACAAAAAGTCTAAAAAACTGGGATGGTGAAAATTTCGTTGTCTCCATCAAGATTTCACCCGATTCATCACGTGGTCATCTACGGGCCCAACGTCTATCTCTTCATTGTCACGATTAGTGACATCATATTCTAGGGAGCCAAATAAAAGAAAACCTATAAATATTACACTAATTCACAACGCATGTGTAAGTTATACATATCCATTGAAATGTACGTATTTGTATTTTCTATAGTGGATGTTATTTACTGCCTTTATTGTTCATAAATACCTGATGGTTCACCATCTGAATACGTTTTATCATTTAAAGATATAAATAAATGCATTAAAAGTAAAATCAAGAAACTTGTAAGATTTTAATTTGTTACTTGCCAACAATTCGTTAATTTTGTATAATTTAATTGCTCGATTAGTGTTTATGTTGCTGTGGTCTATGCAACGTATATTGGCGTGCTTGTCAATCGATATAAGTGGCGTGCAAGGGGTGTGGCTATAAAGGGTTGGTTTAGGGCAGGCCTGAGCTGATGATTCCACAGTGCCCCTCCCTCAGGACTGCTTTCAACTGGTGATTGACAGCTACGAACCGTCCCCTAATTGTTTCCAACGATAAACGTGAAATAATCACGTTGGCACGTATTATGTGTAAGTATTTACCTTTACAGTCATCGATGTAAACAATGCCATATAAAAACTAATCGCAGAAAAAAATTAGGCAATATATAAATCTTAACATTTATTAAAAAAAACAGCTTGTGTATGATTCAGGCATAGTAGATATATAATATAAATATGAAAAATCACGTAACATTAACAATGCCCACCTGCCTGTTTCTGTATCGTAATTAAGTAAAAAGTGTTAATTTTGTACTTAAGTATGTTACAGAAACTGACCACTGCGGCCGATTTCTATAACATACTTAAGTTGAAAGTTAACTTTTCACTTAAGTATGCTACGTAAACCAGTCCACTTCACTTTGTACTTAAGTACGTTACAGAAACCGGCCGCAGGGGCCGGTTTCTGTAACGTACTTAAGTACAAAGCTGACACTTTTTACTTAAGTACGATACAGATCATCATCTATACTCATGTCAGCATCGACTCGTTCATCGCAAGCTCGTTGTCATGATATGACTGGAATCAAAAGCATTGTCGGCCGCCTGCACAAGGTCGACGGCTTCTTTGAGGCTGAACCGTAATTGCCCATTACCCAAGCACGGCATAATACGTCTTTGAATAGGCTAATGTAACGTGTGACAAACTAAATTGTAACACTACACAATGATCTACTCTAGTACAAGACTATAATATGATCAACAGGTGCCCCGTGCCAACAGATATAATATAAAAGCTCTGCCTAAAAGTACCAATATTCTATTTAGTTTAGGGGTTTTGTCCAGTTTTTTTTTCAAAAATCCGAGAAAAACTCGGAAGTGGGTGGGTGGGTCAAGCCCCAACTCAGATTTTTTTTTTAAATGTTGTGTTTTTTGTGTGTTTCTTTGTGTTGTTTTTATGTTTCCAAATGTTTCTAAAAAGAAAAGAAAATTGGATAGGGGGGGGGGGGTGTCGGTAGGGTCTGATTAATCTGAGTTTTTCTCGGATTTTTTGACTTTTTTTAACTTGACAAGACCCCTTACGACGTCGTAATTTACTGTGCGTCCATGAAGCAGCTGTAGGAATCTATCCGGAAGGTAGCATGTGTTATTTGTTATTATAGTGGCTGCATGTGTTTTTTATATAATATGGTCTGCATGGCTTGTATATAACAGTATCTGCAAGTGCTATATACTTTGTGGTTTGCATAGGCTATAATATATGGTCCACATGTGTTATATATAAAATTGTACTCGTGACATTGTATTATTATAGGGACTGCTTGTTATAGGCCCTATTATATAGGATCTGCATGTGTTGTATATCACAGGGTCTGCATCGTGATTATAGAATTTGCGTGTTAGGACTGCATCATTCGCTTGTGCTATTATATCCCAGGTTCTGCATGTGTTTTATATTGTAGGGACTTCATGTGTTGTAAATAGTCCGTGATACAGACCAAAAATTGGTACCACTCGGAGGTACCGGACAAAACTTTAACACCTCATTAGACATGCCTGGCGCATGTAAAAATGTATGATGGACATCTGAGAGTAGTAGCTTTTCAAAAATATAGCGATTTTATCATTTTCCAGCTTTCGCTAATGTAAAATGTATGAAAATGACATATAGTCCAGTCAAATTAGGACTATTGTTCGGAAAAAACATAGGGGAGAGATGAAAATTTGGGGATTGCATCTTAAACCCCACCTGGGTAACATACTAAAAGTCCCATGAATTTCTTCTGGTGCGTTTCCCGCTAGGGGGCAAAATACAAAATAGCTGCCATTGCAACTTAACCCCTGTTAACGTGCCAAAAATATTATATTATGATTCGATGAGGAACATGTGTTACCACGCATTGTTTTAGTTGATAACTGATGTGCAAACCCCTTTGGAAGCAACTTTTAAGTAAATGATGCACACTAGTTTGATTTTATTACCATGATTACCGATTTTCAACACGAATCTCTATCTGAATAATCATGGCTATTATGATTTAATACACGGGAACATGTCATCAGGCTATTCCCTTTCAGGCTATTCCCTTTCACCTAATATCAAAGCTAGTTTTGTGAACATATTATAAATTAGGGATGGCAGTGTTGAACAGTTGTTTATAAAGGGCTATATACACGTCGTATTATCCGCTTAAGGTAGTTTTATGACATACAACGTTGACTCGTTCATTTAAGCTTTCTGCTTGATGGCTAAATATCGTTTGTAAAGTATTACATACAATTAATCCCAAGTTTGCTTTTCGTAATATAATATGAAATGACCGTTTTTGGAGTGAAATTTGTGTCCCATCAGCTATTATTTCGAATACAAATACGAATACATTTTAATACTACTCTGAATTATTTAATACTGGTACTAAAATAGCTAGGTAATACTATCTGGTCTATGAGGACTAATAAAGGGTAGTGCCTGTCACTGTATTACATGGGGTTACATAAATAAGACATATTGACACTAGGTTGATTCACTGCTGGTCCGACATCTGTGATGCCGATTTAACATTCAGCCTACAAAGGGTGATTGTCATCCTAGAGAAAATGACACATAGACCCAATGGTGGACCAATGTTGGGCCGACGTCGTAGACGGTGGGCCATCATTGGTCCAACATTTGGGCTAGGTGTGTTAGCTGGGATTATGTATTAGCTGGCAATATTTAGCTCATTACATCCCAGCAAACACGACACATTGAAACAATGTTGGTTTTATGATGGGCCAACGTCACAGACGTTACGCCAACATTGTTTCTATGTGTTGTGTTTGCTGGGTTTATGTATATATGCTGTGTGATGTGTGTTATTACACTGATCACAAAGCATGACGAAGGTCAACACATATAGTGTGTACTTTGCTGTTCACCTCACTCCTGCTAGGCTTGTAATGTTTTCAAAAAGTTACAAACCAAACTAAATGCCACTATAAATAATAAAATAATTTGTGGCAGATGCCATGTTGTGGTAATAACTACTATTAAACGTTTTAGGATGAAATATAAATATACTGTTTGTCATTTGAAGCTGGAATTGTGGTAGAGATAGCTGCTTCAAATAATTGAAAAATACTCACTGAAACGTCCTCAGACACGAGACATTGACCCAATGTTGGGTTAATGTTGGTCTACAGTTCAGCGCTGGCCCAGCATTAACCCAATATTTGTTCTATGTCTCTTGTTTGCTGGTGTACACATATGAACTGTATTGATATCACAACTGTTACCCAACCACAGTAGGCCTAATTAATCAGATACAGGCCCATATTCTGGTTCAAGTTTCAATATATCGCAGGCTTCTGACTTGTTTTACCAAAACTAAATTTGTGTTTTCTGCACGCCTGGCACAACTCATTGCAACATTACTCACCAGTGAGCTTTGCAATTAAAGAATAGTGAGTTAATACTGCTTTTCGTCGCTTTCTGCATAATCATGGCAATATCGCGACAGAAGGAAGTCGAAGCCAGGACTATGCCCTACTCTTATTTCGAATGACTTCAAGGGTTTTTTATAGTGCACAGTACCATAGGCAGCACTGTACATCCCAGGCCTTTGAACAGTTTGGAGCACTGTATAAGCACAACCACGATGACAAATATCCGGCCCGACAAAGCTGGAATTATGCAGCATTTAAGCTTTACATGTAAGTCAGAACTATATATGGCAAAGGAAATTTGAAATATTAGCAGTTTTTGAGCACAAACACACAGATTTTTTACACTCTGTACAAAATGTGATTCATATAACAGAAGAAAAATATGCAACACAAATGAAAAAGAAACAATTTTGTCTCACATTGTAATTTTTGAATTCTAAATACATTATTATACATTATTATCATGCACCATATACATTGTACTGTACTGTGTATAATGTACTATGAATTATCAATAAAAAAGAACAGATGTATAAAAAAAAATTCTGATTATTCTAATATTATTCTCATGTTTATTTTATTATACCAATTTCCCTGTACAGCCACCTATTATTTGAACTTATAATGTACCATGAATTATACCAAAATTAATCCAAATCGTATCCTGTACAAACCAGAATAAAACTTTGAAAAATGTTCTCGTGGTCTTTGAATGTCTTTGAAAAGTTGTGGGATTTTGTCATTGGTGAGATGTATGAACCTGGTTGTTTGTTAACAGACCAAAGGATGATGAGCAAGGCCTGCTGTACCTGTGGACGGGCTACGATGATGTCACCCCGTTCAGTTTTAATAGCTTTGGCAGCCTGGCCATACAGAAGGTGGCGATCGGGGCCAAACACTGTCTGTTCCTGACAGCTGGAGGAGCCACGTTTGCTTTCGGCAGGAACCATCATGGTCAGCTGGGTCTGGGCGGCTTCAGGGATTGTAATGACCAGCCACGAACGATAGAGGCTTTCCAGGGTAAATACATGTACCACTAAATATTGTTAGAATATGACCAGCCACAACCAATTGAGGCTTTCCAGGGTAAATAGCCTACATGTACCACTAAATATTGTTAGAATATGACCAGCCACGAACGATAGAGGCTTTCCAGGGTAAATACATGTACCACTAAATATTGTTAGAATATGACCAGCCACGACCGATTGAGGCTTTCCAGGGTAAATACATGTACCACTAAATATTGTTAGAATATGACCAGCCACAACCAATTGAGGCTTTCCAGGGTAAATAGCCTACATGTACCACTAAATATTGTTAGAATATGACCAGCCACAACCAATTGAGGCTTTCCAGGGTAAATACATGTACCACTAAATATTGTTAAAATATGACCAGCCACAACCAATTGAGGCTTTCCAGGGTAAATACATGTACCACTAAATATTGTTAGAATATGACCAGCCACGACCAATTGAGGCTTTCCAGGGTAAATACATGTACCACTATATATTGTTAGAATATCCAGTTAACACAAGATTTTACACATGTTATACAAATGTTTTGTGTTTGCTGTTTTTTGCTGTCATACTAACACACACTAGCAGGGTTTAAATGTCAAAATTTATACTTTTTAATTTGAGCCAAGGCAGTCCAATCTGTTATTGAGAACAAAATGAGTGAACATTTAAACACCAAATTAAACCAATACATATGTATTTATCGCTAATTTTCTCTCACTTGAAGTTGTTTAACGTGGTAGCAGAACACAACTTAAGTGGGTAAAAATTTCCGTTATTTAATAGTGATTTAGGGGTTAAAAGCTAGTTTAGATGGTAATATTAATACAATAGTAGCACATGTACCATATGTTTGGTCATGCAATATATTAATTTGAGGCCCTACTTGTACAGTTTGAGCCCTACTAGGTTTGTTTGATCCCTTGGTTTCAACTCACCTCGTCTAAAGTACATGGTAGGTCTCAAATCCTCTGGGTCAGCCCTTAAACCCTTTGATCACAACTATAGTCATTTAAAATTCTTTTTATTAGCCATTTAAATCACAGTTATTGGGAACGAAATGTGTGTTTAAACATCAAGATTTGCAAATGTTCTGTCATGAATTAAACAAAAATGAGTAATTTTCACCACATGAAGTTGTGGATCGCATTAGCATCACCAGTATTGTGTTTTTGTGATTAAAATATATTTGTGTTTTTGCAGATCAGGTTGTGGTTGACGTGTGGTGCCCGTCACTCGGCAGCAGTACTTCAGAGCGGCAGCCTTTACTGTTGGGGAGATTCGACACACGGCCAGTGTGGCCTGGGAACCCTCAGTAAATACCCTGATCCTCAGGCGGTGTCCATCACAGAACCTGTTACCTTCAGTGAGCACACCCCCACGTCCTGGGAACGTCTGCGCACGGAGAACCTCACTGTACATATCAGCAGTGTTAGCTGCGGTACCCGCCATACAGCCGCACTCTCAGACTGTGGGGAGGTGTGGACCTGGGGGTCCGGCGTCGAACTAGGACTTAACAATGTGGAGAAGGCGCCCGAGCCGCAGCGCGTGGAGCATCTGGTCGGGAGGCGGGTCCTACGTCTGTGCTGTGGGGCACACCACACGATAGCTCTGGTGCAGAAGTTTAAGCGTAGTGCTCATAGTTTGCCCAACACTCCACTGTCTAAGCCCGCAGGCAGGCATCTGGAAAAAATCTCACCATCACAACATGAAAACCGATCTGGCTCGCCAATTAATAATAATATCCAACTGCACAAAACTCGACCCATGACTTGTACTGAATGTAATGGTGATATATATAAATATACAGAGACTTCAGACTCGTGTATAATAGATGATGATCAAACATGCCCTTTAGGACTGGAGGTGAAGAAACACAAACCTAAACCTCTACAATTATCAGAAAGTATCAAAACTGTAACAAGTGAAGATGTCTCAGGTTTACAAATGTGTCAAAATATTACACTCTCTCAGGAATCTAGGTGTGCTAATGTTCTAAGTAATAAAACAGACACAAGTGTAGGTAGTGCATGTAACAGTAATGTTCCTGGTGAAACTCAGTCTGATACTGGTGTATCTACTCAACAAAGTGATACATCAGATAATCGTGTTAGCCTGCTTAAGTCATCTGTATCTTGTACAGGAGAATTGTCACAACATCCTGTGGGATTATCACCGGGGAAGCCTGTAAGTATATCAGTACAATGTGAGAGTGAGAGTAATGATACCCTTCTCACACACAAGGAGGATCACACTGAACAAACTAATAATGAAGAATTAAATGGTGCGCAGCAAGTCGTAGATTCAGATACACAGATGTGTGAGGATAATGGAAAGCAACATCATTCTGATGGCATTGACCATGCTGATAATGTGGCTAGAACAGAAAATGATCCTGTTTTGGAAAATGAAGTGAAAGGAGGTACTACTAGCGGAGCTGTTCTCATGCTTCATGATCGCTCAGCGGGACGTCTTCAAACAAGACATAATTTCACTGAAGAATCTAACATGTGTAGTAATTTAGCAGATCTGAGTATAGAGAGTGCTCCCGGAGAAATGGAAACATCACTTCTAACACCGGTATCACCAGCCCATGCTAGCCCTCGTGAACGCAAACTCTCTGGCGGCAGCTGCAGAGCTGGTATCAAAAAGTCTAGGAGCACTTTTTTGGACGAATCCGAAGCTAAAGAGTTTTTACAGAAGCAGCTTTATGGAGAAGATGAAGGGAAGGCTTCACGCCTGAGCAGTGGATCGTCACCTCCTGGTAGTCCCTTTGTCAAGAAAATTCAGGAGAATTTCATGCAGTATGTCCCCACGGCACAAGCCATCGCTATGCATGAGTATGTCAGCAACTTCACCAAAAATGTGGTTTCCAACATCAAGGATTCGATTGACAGGTATAAGTGAATTCTTTCAAACTTTACCTTCTAGTGACACATATGTGGGGACTCTTAACTTTATTAACGATGTGCAGCCACTTGGCCATTTATCAAAATGTTTTTTTATAAGCAAATGATTTGCAGCCACCTGTGCGATATCGAAAGGCCATTTTTTCAGTGTCACAAGGGTGGTTGCCCATAACAAGTTCTACTGTATCAGAGTTACCGGTATACCGTGAAGCCTACTGTCTGTTTTAGATTTGGGATGGTATCTGGAATGGGAGGACCAGAATCAATGAGTAGCTTCAGCAGCCAGGAGGAATATCTGCGGAGTATGCGTAGGAATATGTTTTGGTGTCTACAATAGGTTTCCCACACCCGGGAAATCGATTCCGAGCCGCGATAGCCTTTTATCATCAATGTTATTATATATTATGGGGTATAAAATGAATGTTGCGCTTGAAAAACGACAGATTATAGTCCAGTGTAGTATTACATTTAAAACCATTTTTTTCACATTCAGAAGCAAAGGCAAACCAACAAATAATAATATTTTCTGCCCGACACTAGATAACCTGTCGCTCACCATATATCCGCTCTATGCATATTGGTATGTGACATATGTGACGTCCACCTGTATGGTGCTTTGAAGTAGAAAAGATGTGTTGGCTCTAATCTGGGGAAATCAATAAGGTTGATTTAAATTTAAATGTCCATTGGTCACGGGCGGCCTTCCTCGGCCCATGCCCTAGGTTTGAGCAAAACATGAAGTTGATCCATCTAGATGATCATGACAATATGACATAACCATGACAATGATGACATAAGGGTTCCGTTCTGCTACTATAATCCGATGGTTAAAAACTAGTGGAAATTGTCAAGCCTATTAGGAAAAGATAGTACGTTTAAATTGAACAATTTATGTAACTGGGTATATTGTGCTGGTCAAAACTTGCACATAACATAAAAAATATATTTCTCAATGTGATTAAATATTTACATAATACAATCATCTTCAGTTTTATGTTTTTATCAGAATATATATACCGGTACCATAGATTGGCCAGGTAATGCGCCGATAACACATACATGTCCGCAATGTACACATATATCCACTCTTCTTACTTCAAAATAGATGAGATAGATGGTGTCACCGCCAATAACTATGATAACATTTAGTGCAGAAGTTAACTTATATTATGTTTTGAGCATATAAGATTAATGGTTAGGGCTACCCGTAATCCAAACTGAGCGGTGTAGATAGAGCTGTCCACAAATATCAGAATAAATACCACACTTAAGGAATCATTGTCTAACTATTTGTAAGCTTGAAGCTTATAAGTGTCAATGTATATTTACAATTTTCCTCTTTGTAAGAGATGAAAAGATGATGAAAGCACAAGCATTTTCTCGGGAACTATACTCCCATTTTTGACACAGCCAAATTTTAGAAGTGCATAAAAAAAATTTATATGATGCTAGATACACAGTTTATGGATCCAGGTCAAATAGATCATAAATTATGGTTATTACCTCTATTTTACCCTATTTACCACTTTTGGGGATGAAACGGTGGCTAAAAATTAATACAAATATTTTTAATGGATTCCGCAGGGGAATAAACATATGTTTACATACAATTTTTATGAATCCAGGTTAAATAGTTTTAAAGTTATCGCTATTATTCCCTTTATCACCCCTACTTACCCCCTTATTACCCCCATTTCGGGCACTAATACCAGGGGGATCTTAGAGGACTTTTGATATGTTTTTCTATGTTGTCTCAACAATATATGCTGAAATTTTCAGCTTGTTACGAATTTGTTCCAGGTCTCTAGGAGTTTTAGACTACTACCCCTGGACTAGAAGATTATTGGGTAGGCTACAATATTGCGACAAGATATGATACACCCATTGGTGCATGCAGAATATGTGGTAATAGGGGCAATAATTTTGATACCGTTCGAGACACGATTAAGATATTTTCATGCAGATTAACATAACATACAGAAACTTTCCAGATGTGGTCGTGATATGGTAATATGTGTATGGAATCAGTAAATGTTCTGGTTATGCATGGTTCCAAGCTCTCACTCTCAAAAGTTACCCAACTGGTTGTGTCTTTTTTTTTATGGGAGCACTAAGCATTCTATGTAGTATTTGAGCTAGTACTTGGAGCGACCACTCTATTTTGCAGGAGGAGGTATTCTATTAAAGAGAAAGAAAATTAAGTCTTACCATATATAAGGTGATGAAATCATATGATGGAAGTGAATATATTTAGGCTCCAATAACTCCAGACACAGCAGATTAATTTTCATTAATATAGAGTATATATAGTACAGGACCAGAAAGGAGGGCAATGCAGTTTCAGTTTGCAGAATTATAGCAAATTCAATGTTGAAATGCCTATCACAATTCGCCACTTTTGATAAAGAAGAACGTCAAGTTTATTCAGCCATTCACCGAGAACTGATTAAAGTGTGAAAAATACTGAGTTACATGCCGAGACGTTAAATGTAACAACCCAATGGAGCTGTCAGATACGACCATTGTGGTAGTCGTACGAACTAGTGTAAACTTACTCATTCTGCTTTCAAAACTTTCTCATCCAACAACAATGCCTAGCTGTTTAAACCTAGAGCTGGTAACATTAATTGTAACATTATACCATTCAATGTGATAATAACCGTCTCAAAGGCTTTCAAAACGCCAGAATGTGATAGCACATCAATTCTAAAAAAAGGCATTTACATTAGTTCATGAACATCCAGAACCAGAACATAGGCCTATGGGAGTATTTCAATGTATCATCGTCGTCAACAGACCCTGCCACAACATCTATGAGATTGTGGTTGGAGGTTGATAGATGGATATTTTCAGCGTGAATTAGAACCACAAGGAAGTATCCAATGGAGTCTGGTCGTGGGAGTCGCTACAACAATACGAAGCTGCACAAATATGGTATATGTATTAATGAGGGTGATTATTCTAGCATTATGCAAGATGATAGCATTCATTCAATTCCTATAGCCATATAGCTACATCAGTGAAAGCAACAATAAAATATGTGTACAATTTTCCCAGAATTATTGTGTTATTTTTAGATAATATTTTTTTCCAGTAAATACATGTAGTATGGGAGTTAGAGTTTGTCGCTGCTGTTTACCTTTTGTTGTAGGCCGCCAGAGATAGAATTTCGAATCCTGTGTCTGGAGGGCAGTGTCATCACATTCATCTCAGGAGATTCTCCTGGCCCAGTTTAGCCTATATGTGCACAAAGGTGGCTTAAAACACCTTTCATTCATTCATGTTTGTAACCCAAAACCACTAATAAACAGATTCAACAGATTCCACATAAGAGCCTGCCATTTCGACGTGGAACATATTTCCATGAATGGACTATCACCCCATCACCAATTTAGCTTACTTTTAAAGCAGCCAGGATGAAGAAGACATTCACTATTAACTACCCACTAGACCCGACAACATTGTAAATACAACACTGTACGAAGCAACTGTAAAAATGTCATCTTAAGATGATCTTTATATTTAAAATTGTTCGCTTTTTAATCGAAATTTTACTGGTACTTAAGTTGTATCAATGAATGCATGGTTACCTTTGACGTTGATATATAATAACACTGGATTGTAATATGGAAACATGGAATGCTCGTGTCAACCCCCCATCCTCCCCAAACATTATATTAATCTTTAGTTAAAATTTTATTTCACAAATAATGTGGTGATCATTTTGGCAGTCATTTTGGATTTTTTTATTAGCAGTTCCTTGTAGTGACATTGCTATCAGGCTCTTTTAACCGTGCATAATGATGATTATTTTCAAATAATTATTCATTAAAACATTGTTTATTTACCCAGTCAAACATTACCATGTTTACTGCAGCTAGTCATCCAGCCTCTGTATGTGCTAACTCTGTCTCAAATAAATTATTGCTAATATTTAACCATTGAAGTGCTCAAATATTTTTATATAAACCAAGATACCAAAGAGTTTTTTTAAATTTGAAATCAGAAATATTTTAGTAAGTACTTCTCGCTTCATTTGAATACCTAAATTATAATCTACGGCCATTATAAATATTTTAATCGTTCAGTGCGGGGGTCGTCTTTTAGACAATAATTATAATCTTAAGTCTATAGACGTCGAATTCGATCTTCGCACTAGAAGGGTTAATGCGCTACATTTAAAAAAAAAAATTATCACCCGATTATCACCAAATTAGCACAAAAACAGTGATTTATTGAGTTAACAAAGCCGATTAATTAAAGCAACTATAGTCGTACTTAGCGCTTAAAGGGTCAATGTGTTTAAATGATTACACTGTAATCTGGAAAATCGCTCTAAGATATGATCATAATAATATGGTCTGCTTGTAAGAGTCATCTGAATGACTACATTATGCAATCAACTTAATATGTGTCTGTCTGAAAAACAACAACACTGCATGGTTTCTTGTTTAAAATAATTATAGTGCTTAAAGGGTTATTGTAGCATATTATAATTGTTTTTAAATTGTGTTAAGTGTATGTTTAGTCACTATTGTGTCTTTAGTCTTTTGGATGAATTGCTGCATTGTAAATGTCACCTCAGAGGCATCATAATGATCAGCACTCATAGGATTTTAGCGGTGAAATTTGCCCAGAAAGTGACTAGAATGACACGATGGTGTATATGAACAAAGTGATTTTTCTAGCCTTAAGCTACCACTTACAGAGGTCCATCATACCATTTTATACTCCTGAGATGTATGGGTAAATGAAAATCAAAACCATTTTTGGTACTAATTCCGCTTTTTTTTCTATCTGTACCACGGTCTAAAATTATGGTGTCTGCAGGTGTATATTTTAGTCCCTCAGTGGATCAATCAATAAAACTTCTATAGCGCACAAATCCTTAGCGTGATCATGTGTCAAAATCGAGGCCAAAGCAGGTTTGTCAACAGGGAGCTGGGCAGCTGAGGGACTAGGGTGGAAAAGCCAGGTCAAATAGGTGGGATTTAAGTAATTTCCGGAATGTTAAGATTGTTTTGGCATTACGTATTGGCCCAGGCAGGGCGTTCTTTAAGGCTGGACCAGATATAGAGAAAGCTCTTGATCCAGTCTTAGTCTTTATACGAGGAACAACAAATCTATTCGAATTAGTGGAGCGTAGATATTTTGAGCATTTCGGCCGAACAAGTAAATCAGCCAGATATGCAGGTTGGTTTTCTTTCAGGGTTCAGAAAGTTATTGCGCATATTTTAAAATGAATGCGAAACTTGACAGGAAGCTAATGTAATCGTTTTAGAATTGGAACGGAACGACTAAATCGTGGGGCCTTGGTTACTACTCTTGCAAGGCAGTTTTGAACGCGTTGTAATATAGCAATATCCTTTTCTGGCATATTGTGAAAAAGTGAGTTACAATAATCTAACTTACTACTGACGAGTGCCACTGCAATTTGCTTGGCAAGATCTAAGGACAGACTTTTTCGAATTCGACGCAGGTCACGGATATGATAGAAGCATGCCCTACATGTTTGGGATATGTGTTTTCGGAAATTCAGGCTACTGTCGAATAGTACACCAAGATTTTTAGGTGGTGTAGATGGATTTGTATCTTGACCTAGAAGTAAGCATGGGAAATTATTCAAGAATTTTTTCTCGCTGAAGTTTGGTCCCAATAAGAAGAAATTCTGTCTTGCTAGGATTAAGCTTCAGCTTAGATCCTGTCATCCAGGCCGACACACCAATTAAACAATGTTGCAACTTCTCAAGAGATTCCTTCGCGTTTGAAACTGATAGAGACATGTAAATTTGAGTATCATCAGCATAAAGGTGGTGGTTTATGTCAAAACTAGAGATAATAGCGCTGAGTGGTGTAGTGTATAAAGTAAAAAAACACTGGTCCTAGCACAGAGCCCTGTCGAACTCCATAGGAGAGTGTGACTTTATCTGAAAAAGTGTCTTCAATTTTTACGGACTGGTGCCTATTTTGCAAATAAGAAGAAAACCAAATTTGAGCCTGGCCAGATATTCCATACCAATCAGAAAGTCTATCTGTTAATGTGGCATGGTCAATGGTGTCGAAAGCGGCCGACAAGTCAAGCAAGGTTAGAGCTGTAACTTCACCCTTGTCCATACTAATAATGATATCGTTAAGTACTTTTAGTAAAGCCGATTCTGTAGAATGATGTTTCCTGTAGGCAGATTGTAATGGATTACATAGATGGTTATTTTTTATTTGAGCTTGCAGCCTATTGGCTACTATCTTTTCTAAGATTTTGGAAATGAAACTTAAGTTGGATACAGGCCTGTAATTTTTCAGCTCGTTTTAAGGAAGAGATGTTTTTTTCAGTAGTGGTCTTACGTGAGCTTCTTTGAAATTCTGAGGAAATGTACTAATTTCCATTGAAATGGTTATTATGTCAGTGATGGGAGTTATTAATATGTCAAGACAATTTTCCAACACGCTTGTAGGAATGGGATCCAGATCACATGATTTTGACGATGAACTCAAAATAAGCTTTTTAATTTCATCTTCTGACGCACGTTCAAAAACGTTCATTTTATAGCTAATTTCTGGTTTTTGCACTCGTGGAATATTCTGTACTTTATCTGGAAATTTGGAACGGATAGTTTCAATTTTATCCACAAAATACCTAGAGAAATGATCACAAAGTGATTTTACTGATGTGAATTCTGGCGGAGCAAGAGGTGGAATTCTATGCAGAATGTTATTTATTGAATTCCAAAGGCGACGAGATTTGTCCGAATTTTCTGCAATAACATCAGCTAAATATTTCGATTTAGCTTTTGTCATCATTCTATTACACAGGTGGCATTGATTTTTGTAACGAGAACGATCTAAATGTGTGCAAGATCTGTGCCATGTTCGTTCGAAATTGTGGCGAAGGGTTTTTGCCTTCATTATTTCCGGAGTCATCCATGGAGTAGGTGGTTTTCTGGGCAGAGTCTTTGTACTTACAGGAGCGTGTTTGTCTAAAATATTTCTAAGAACAGAATCATACTGTTAACAAAGTGGCGAGAGATCTTTCTCTGGTTTCTTTATTACATCCGAACTGAGAATATCTGAATGAAACGATTCATAATCAATTTTGTTTAATTTTCAAAACGACATTTTTTCATTGTTCTATTTCGTCTTACAACAGTCAATTTCTGATATGACCCCAAGATGGTCCGAAATACCTGCTGCCGAAAAAACTGATTTGATAGAATTAGAAAAGCGTTTGGTGATTAGCAAATCTAGCCAATGACCATGAACATGAGTCGGAAAATTAACATGCTGCTTCAGATCGAAACATGTGAGGATTTCATTGAATTTGTTGGTGCTTCCATTTGAGTTATCTAGATGTAAGTTGAAATCTCCCAATATATACAAATTGTCATGCAGTGAAATTATGTTCTCTAGTAGATCTTGAAATTCATCAAAAAATTGACATGTACCGTTTTGAAGCCTACACAGGCAGACAACGAAACCGCTGAACGAATTGTTCCCGATACGTGCAGTGATCGCTTCGAAGTTTTAAATGATGGCAGAGGATGAATGTCAGTTTTTAATTGGTCAGACACTAGTATGCCTACACCTCCTCATGTCCGCTAATCTGCGCGAGGTTCGTGAAAACGAATAGCCAGGAGGTGAGATATCAGCTATCGTTGATTTCGTTTCATCATGTTTTAACCATGTTTCTGTCACTGCCACAATGCCCAGATTTTTAGATGTTACATATTCGGAGAAGGGGGCAGTTTTAGGTTTGATAGATCGGACATTCATTGTTGCCATTTTGATTCTTTCATTTGAGCCGGGGTGACCCGGATTTAAGCTCACATCTCCTGCCAGTAGAAGCCAATTTAAAAGATGGTCGAGAAGGTGATAGTGGAAGTAATTTCCGATTGAAACATAGATTTAAGAGGTAATTTTGGTTTGACCAAATTAGAAAACACGATGTTTGTTAATGATGAAGGTTGGTGACAATTTGTTTCAAATATGGTTGGGCCACAGGAGGCCAATTCATCGTCCTTATGTATAAATGACACTGCTGTTATGAAGAGAGTGAATATGAAAAAAGGAGACATGATTTTAGAGATGGGTCGATGTTTGACGGCGGCCGCAATGCAGCACACCTACGATATCTAAGATTACTATGGGTCATTTGGCCAATAGGATGCCTTTTGTTTGTTCGTCAGCTGCCTGTATGCCGCCTACGATATTTAAGATTCCTATGGGTAATGTTGGGCCAATATGATGCCTATAGTTTGATCGTCAGCAGCTTGTAGGCCGCCTACGATATCTACAATTCCTATCGGTAGTGTTGGGCCAATGTTGGTGAAGATAACTAGGCTTATAATTGTTTATGAATATTATACTGGTCACCTACATATTATGACACTACGTTTTGGATTTGGTTCACATTCATAGTAGACAACTGTACTGTTCCGCAAAGCCAAAGGACAGTATCTGCTTACTTGTAGAGTAAGCAGATACTGCTTTTTGGCTTTGCACGGCAGTATATTTTAGCAGTATTAGCTTCGCAATGTCATTGTATTCTCTTTTCATGTCGTACATCTACTGAGCATTCAGACAGAACATTGGAAATTTTATAAGTTTGGATAGGATTATGTATTTTGATGACTTGTAAATTTCCTTTCAAATCAGATTTTACGGAGCTTTTTAAGGGACATTTCTAGAAAATTAATTGTAAATAAATGTATTTAATTAGTGCGCATGAAATGATTTGGTGCGCAAAAACATTTAATTGTTGCGCAGCAAATCATTTTATGCGCACCTATTAAATACTATTAGTTACAATTAATTTTATCATGCCCCACTCTCCCCTGCACAGCCGAGAAAAACGTCATCCAGCGAATGTGAGGCATACAAGCATTGTTACTTAGATGTTTTCTCAACACAAAATAATCACAGAAGCGATTTAAATTGGTGCAAAGATGATATATATGTAATCTTCATCACCGAGGCTGCTGCAAATCAATTAATTTAAAAAGTACGTTCAATTGTGTAATCAAAAGAATTCCGATGAGTGACGTACAGATACATATTTTCCTGTTTTTTCTGAATCTTGAGAAATGCCCGATTTTTCTCTGATAATATTTTCTAAAATTATCTGTATTGATTGTCTATTTTTTTAGAGAATCATTCTGAATCTGCAATTATGCTATACATGATCTTATTTCTTCGGAATAGTGTTATACGGACATTATGCACACACAAATAAAAGACACATGCGATAAAGGAGAATAAATCGATCCAGGGAAGTACTGATCCAAGTTGAATTTATGTTTATTGGCGTTATGAACGAATCCTAGTGGTATGGATTATAATTGAACATTCTCAAGTCAGTTTCGTTAGTTTTGCAACAAGACATGTCTTCATACTTTTGATGAATTTGCTGCCTAGTTTTAATAACTGAGAAAAATGATTGATCTAGGGACAATAGAATTCCCCAAAGGCTTTAGAAAGTGTTTAAGATATAGTCAAGTGCGCTTAACGTCTAGATTGCCATACATAATGCCCATCCCATAGACTTACCTGTATTATGACCCATACGCTCAGGCCTCTCTTAAAATAGATAAGTGTAAATTAAGCTATTTATTTTTTGATCATCAGACTGTGCTCTTTCAATGTAAACATATAAAAGGGTGTGAAACTGTTTTTTAACCCCTGCTAAACTCATTTCCCACCATCCCCTGATGAACTTAAAAACGTCATCAAGCGGGTGTGGGACAAGCCTTGTTACTGCCAGCGTAGGGAATTCTTGTTATCTTTATCTTTTCTGATTTCGAGGCTTTTGTAACACAATATTATCACGGAATCGATTTAAATTTGTCTCTAAATGATATATCTGTAATATGCAAAGAGCCAGGTGTGTGGTGAGAACCAATTGAAATACACAATATGGCCGTCAGCCAGGAAAATATTCCGCTTGTCTGTCAGCAGATTCTGAAATAATTAAGTTAAAATTATTAGCCTGTTTTGCAACAAATGTGAACGATTTTTGTACTAAGCATCCCTACTTATATATTTTAATAATATTAGTTATTCTGTATTTCAAATGCAGAAGGTAAGAATATTTTATAAATGCTTTTGAAAAAAACACAAAATAATGTTTTCACAAATGTTTCGGCACTTACGTACAATTAGTCCACCTGATTTTTTTCAAATGGCAAGACGATATAAATAGATAGATAGACATTTATTGACGATGGGAAGTCGTATGTGTAGACTTATGCGTCATTAAAATAAACATTCAATGATACAGTGCATACTATGATAAAATAGAAAGTGCTGCAGATATATGTACAAGTATTAAATGATGTTAATCTTGAATACATGATAGATATATGTCTCCCGAACCAAAAACCAGAGAAAAAATAACTGCTATAACTATAAATAGTTGGAAGAAGATCACTCTAGTAAGCGTAGAAACCAATAGTATACATAAAAGTTTATATAACTGTAAAACACAATAATGTATTAATATGTATGTATTAAAACATTATAATGACATTTTAATAATAAAGATAGCCGGCAATAACTATTAATATATGTGAGGTCATATGTGGCACTAACAAAACAATATTACAACTTGCTTTTAATTACTGATTGATTCATACCACTTTCACTCATGACCTAGTTAATACCACATAATCGGAAATGCCATGGAACAAAAACATTCCCGACCACATAGAGAAAGTCAGCTGACTTAGCATCTTTGAAATCGTCCATAAGGCCCCACCTTGTCTGATAACAAAGGCGACGAAAACTTCCACGAACGGCCCTAACAGCCAAATAAAAAAAATGCCGAGACAACAGCCGTCTTGATATGAGGCAATACGCTTATTCACATCATGAAATGTTGATGATATAGAAACAGGTGACTTATGATTGTTCCAGATAATAAGTAACATACCAGCAATAATAATGACATGATGACACATAATACTTGTGTATGCCAATTACACAGGACAAGGCATTCACATAGAAACAGTGTAGCCTATTTTAATTAAAGATTAATTCATAATATTTTCAATCACGACATAGTTAGTATCACATATTCGATGCTGCAATGGAACAAAAACATTCCCGAACTCATAAAGAATGTCAGTTGACTCAGCATTTCTGAAATCCTCCATAAGGCCCCACCTCGTCTTATACCTAAGTCGACGGGAACGTCCCTAAACGGCCCTACGCGGACAAAAATAAAAAAAAATCCTGGAGCAACACAGCCTGATATACGTGATAATACCCAAATCAGATCATGAAAGCATGATAATAATATTATCATGCTTTCATGATCTGACCTCCCATATTATGGGAACAGCAGAACCCTCCGTCCTGTAGGCAATTGTTTATTAACAGCCGATATGTGGCATGCTTATGGTTTGATAACAGGTGTAGGTGTGCTTTGCTAAACATATTACTAACGGCTGATGTGTAGATGACATAATGTATATAAATATGTCGTTGTTTGAGAGTGAATCAAATTTAGTGTTGTGTAGTTTGCTTTCGACAGCCAGTTCTCTGTGTAGCGAAGTGAGAACAGCTTACTAAAAAGTGAATCTCGTTATCAACAGAGTTTGATGCGCTTTTCTAGTGGTATTTTTTGCGGCTTGACATGACTGCTTTTAATTTCTAGAGTATGTGAGCTCATTCTTAATCTGGATAGCGCCTTTATCCACCTTGTGTCGGAGATGTAAAACAATCAACTTTATATGTATTAATAGAACATAATTTATCTTGTTTGATGAGACGATTGTCATTTTCTACCCTATGCTTTTCCCAATTGTCGCGGTGGTTTGTTCGCAATAATAATGACCTGATGTGAGAGCGCCAATTTGTTTCACCAATAAGGTCAAGAGACGCCAGTGAGTTGTATACGATTCTCGAATAACATATTTTAGGCAAGGAGATCAAAAGTATCTAGTATGTCAACGCTAGAATTTGTTGTTTAAAAAAAGAAGATACCTTCCTGTATCCCCATAAATAGTAACTGATGTGGTTTGTTGTTTGACTCCAAGCATATTTTTCAAGAATGATAAATGAAAGTGAGATATTTATTTACCACTAAATAGGACTTCGCTACCGTACATCAATATGGGTTATATTTGCGCTTGAATTATTTTTAGATATACTTTTGGCGTAAGGTGTCCTAAGCTGTGACTGTACTTTATAATTGTGAATATTGCTTTCCGAGCTTGTTCAGTCAGATATGAATAATTTTTTACAAATATATTGTTATTATTACTACACCGAAGACTTAAGCATTTATATTTGTCCAATATTTCTAGTGTGCATTCTCGCCCAGTATGAAAGAAAACGAATGTTTGGCATAAATTTGGTTGTATTTTGCAATTTTTGTTTTAGCTATGTTTATTATTATGTCTCAAATTTCACAGTACTTATAAAATAATTAACTTTGTGCCTGTAGGTTCTCTACAAATTCTGAAAAGAGGTCTATGCCGTCTGCAAATAGGAGGAACGCAAGCTTTAAATCTTCTATCTTAAGACGAGAGACTACCATTCTTTGTAGTCTGTGCTTAAGACCATATTTAGGATTTAAATATTTTCTGAGATCCTGTAGAAATTCGTTGAAAAGTTTGGGGCTTAATACGCCTCGTTGCATGACACCATATCGGTTGTTAATAGGCTTGCTAATTTTTCCATTCCATTTAACTCGACTGCTCGACTTTATAAAACATAGATTTGATTAGATTCAGGTATTTTCCGTCGACATTGCGCTGCGGCAATTTCAGGATAAGTGCATCTGTGTTAAGATAATCGATAGCTTCGGTTAAATTTATATAACAAACTTTTGTACGTTTTTTTTGCATTTCAACGAGATTGTACAGCACAAATAAGTTATTGGATGTCCTAAAATCCTTTTTAAAGCCGGTAGTTTTGTGCATCTAGTTTATCACCCTTTTTATGAGCTGGGTAGATCAACCCCTGCGTCTTTTAGGTAATCTGCTGAATCAAAAATGATATTAATTAATGTTGTCAGTAAAGGTGTAAAATATTTAATGTCCGAAGAGGAAAACTCTATCGGAATTTTGTCAATTTCAAATGACTTACCTTTTTTATTTTAATTAGAGCTTTTCTCTTCTACGTCCAATTGAATTTTGCCATTGAGAATGTCATTGGATATGTAATATCTATATCTATCGATATGTAATCCACTTGTTGTATTGCTTCGGTTTTAACGTTGCAGACGTTTCCAGAAACCCAATTATCTTTAGGATTATTACTGCACATCCGTTAGCTGTCCGTTTGCTTTGTTCGCGTAGCATAAGTATTTATAGTTTTTTAAGCTCTTTGCGTTCAGAATCAACCCAGACATTACATGGCTTTTGCTTCGCTGAGATGTTGTTGGTGTTCAAGATTCATCCAACTGCAAAAATGGGCATGTGTGGGACGGTCAAGTGTAGGCCTACACTAGCCTATGGAGTACAGGTTGACTGTATTAAGGCAACTATGTTTAATTTCTCTGTTTTCGATCAGAAAAATCCAAAATCTAATGAGGGAGGGCGGTAAAAACAACATTTAGGAAAAAAAAACATTGAACCTATTTTTGGAAAAGTTAATGAGGGCGACGAAATAAAAAAAAACGTTGATCCATTTGAAAAAAAGTTATTGAGGGCAACGAAAAAAACAGCAAAAAAAACATAGCTGGCTGGAAAAAGCTGAAATAAACTTTTTTTTTCAAAATGTTTTTTTATCTCCCGAAATTAACTGTTTTTTCGGAAATCGGCAACAATCCAACGGTAATGCGCTGCCCAAATCTAATGCGCACGCTCATCTAAACAGCAAACAAATATAGTGGCCTAATATCAGCGACTGAACCGATTACAAAATACTACTCCAATCGGACATTGACCAAATGCTGTTTTAATGTTAGACCAAAGTCTGCGACGTTGGCCAACATTAAACCAACATTTGGTGAGTGTGCCGTGTTTGCTGGAACAGCGCTCACTGTCAATATGCGTGGGGGTCAACTATTTATAGACCCCCATGGTAGCACAACCGTTTGTGTTTTAGCACAAAGCCCACATGAGATAATTGGTTAATTATTTACTCATAGATGTCGCTCAAGTATATAGACTTTATGTGATTTGGGAACTTGCTCTTAATGCGGCGATGGGTATGAATCTCATACAGTATTATTATATTGGCTGATAACTGTGGATGTGGGGTGATATGTCATTGTGGAATGTCCAGGGGTCACTGTTGCATTCTGGGGACCACATGTCCGGCGCAATTTTACAGTTGACTAGACCTGTTAATGTTGACTTTTTTGAAAATACAAAAAGATGCAATTTTGATCAGATTTTAATGAGCTTACATATATGATAACTTGATCGATCGGTGGTGGCATTTAATGTCAAATGATCTATTACTTTTATGCACTCATCATTTCGTAGAGATAACTTATTTTGGTCGATTAGCGATACATTCCAAATACATTTATGAGAAGCTTTGTTCGGGATTCGGCATCATTTGGCACTGATGCGCCACCTGGTGAATGCTCTTACTTATATGATGTTCAATGATGATACGCCTAGCCCCACCTAGTGAGTGATACGGGATTTAACAGGTTTAAGTAATTGGTTTTAGAGAGTATTGCTTGATCCCGGTTTTGGATCCAGGTGGGCTTGGAGGCTATGTTTAATGCTGTTGTTAACTGATAATGCTGTTGGATCAGTCTGTTCATGCATGTTGAAGATGGTGGAAGCAATAAACGATACGTATATATTTTAACTTGTCTCCTAGTTCATTTACTTAAGTATATCCTGGACATTTTGGTGCCTGAGACCAGGGAAAAATAACTATGGCTAACAGTAACAAAACGATTGTGAAGAAAGCTAGGAGAGCTATGGAGACTAGCAAGTTATGGCTGAGGAGGTCGACAGCGACATTGAGTAACACTGTGAACGGCATGAGGCCATTGCCTGAGGATCCAACTGCGGACCACGTGGTGACCATTGAGGCGTCCATCTTGGATGTGGAAACACGTCTGGGATCCTTTGATAATAGTCAGGGCGAGCTTGAGCTTGTTTGCCCTGACATTGAAGTTGACCAATGCGTAACTGAGGCTGCAGACTTTAGAGAAGAGTGTGCTGCTCAATTACTGGAGGGAAAGAAATTATTAGCAGCCCTCAAATACAAAGTGAAGGGAATTGGATATTCTGCTACATCAGACTCACGTGGATCTGCACACGACGTGAACAGCAGCGACGGCTCCATTGCTGGCCATCGTTTAAATGCTAAGCTGCCACAGATCCACCTGCCCAAATTTGATGGGGATCTGACGAAATGGCAGACATTTTGGGACCAATATAAGGCGGTTATTCACGACCAGGACACTTTGCCTACAGTAAGCAAATTCACTTATTTGACATCGTTGCTGTCAGGAGAGGCGCGAAATGTGGTAGCAGGTTTATCAGTCACTGAGGCGAATTACGGTATTGCCTGTAAACTGCTGACTGAGCGATATGGAAGGCCGGAGAGAATAATCTTCTCTCATATACAAGCCTTGCTGTCTCTACAAGCTTTGAACAATTCGTCCAAAAGCAGCAAACAGAGGACAAGCGAGCTGTGGCAGCTACAGGACACGCTACTGTCGCACGTCCGTAGCCTGGAGAGCCTGGGGATCAAGGGTGATACCTATGGCATGTTCCTGACCCCTGTTGTATTATCCAGGCTACCGCAGGACATTCGCCTTGAATGGGCGAGAGAAGGGGAAGGAAACGAGGCAAACTTGACATTTTTGCTGGAATTTCTCAGCAAAGAAATAAAGAGACGAGAAAGGTCTGAAGTTTTTCGTGATAACTCTGCACACACCACAGAAATCAGGCCACTGTCAGAGGAGAAGCCAGCCTACAATACTAGGAGAAGGCCTGCTGCTGCTGCACTACACGTGTCCGCCCCTCACTCTGCCCGCCCCCCGGCCCGTCCCACGCATTCCCGCCGACCCCAGTGTGCCTTTTGTGATGAAGCCCACCCCTCTCATAACTGCCCACATTACAGTACGCCTGACGACAGAAGGAAGAGAGTGGGTGAGCTAAGATTGTGCTATAGATGCTTGGCTGGTAGCCATTTTACGCGTAACTGTGTAAAGGGCTGTACATGTCATTCATGTGGCGGGGCGCATCACCAGGCACTCTGCCACAGATCCAGATCTCACCCTCGTGATGCCAGTGTTGGCGGCCACACCACAGGCTCGGCTCCAGTTCGTAACGCGGACCCAGCAACTCGTGCTGCTGCTGCAGAGACGCCACCCCTCACGCATGCCACAGCCGGCGCTAGCCTGTTGACGGCAGCGGCAACAGCATCATCAGCTCTCACCACGCCTGACAGTAAACTGTCTGCTCTCCCTACTGTAGAGCTGTGGCTACCTGGCCGTGATGGCTCACGCGTCAAAGCTGTCGCCCTGTTTGACTCGGGTGCTGACCGCTCATATATCTCTGCCTCACTCGCACGTAAGATACAGTCTCAGGTGATAGGTACCACTACTGTGAACTATACGTCGTTTGGTGGCGCCACTTCACCCGAGTGTGTATCCAACATACACTCTCTGACTGCTAAGGGGACTGAGACTGGATCAGCGAATCTCACGTGTGTGGAGATCCCAAAGATATGTGCACCCATGTTGCGACCCACCATACCACCCAATTTGTTACACCATTTCAGTAAGTTGAACCTTGTTAATTCTGGTGTTAGAGAAAATGAACCTTTAGTTTTTGACGTTTTAATTGGTTTAGACCAGTACTGGCACCTGGTGAGTGGTGGCACAGTTGTAGGTAAGAAAGGTCTGGTGGCTCAAGAGACTGTATTTGGTTGGATGGTGTCAGGCTCATGGTAGCCTGGAAATATTATAGTATTTCACAATGAATATGTTTTCTTTAACTGACCGAGGTTTGCATGAAATATCTGACAGCACTATTAGAAATTTATGGGAGATTGACAGTATTGGCATTAAATCAGATGAGGCTAATTCAGAGTCTCTTAGTGATCCTGTTTTGGTTCATTTTTCTGAAAGTATTAAATTTGTCAATGGTCGTTATGAAATTGCATTGCCCTTTAATGATAAGAAAAATCAGTTGCTGTCAAATAAAGTGCTTGCCTCGAGAAGGTTAGAGAAGCTTCATAAAGGTTTACGTGCTAAACCTATTTTGTGTCAAGCCTATGATGGCATATTTAAAGAGTATGAATCCTTAGGATTTATTGAAGAAGTTGATGATTCAGTTGATGACCGCAGGGTTGGGCCTATTTACTATATGCCCCACCGTCCTGTCATTAAGGAGAATAATATTAGCACTAAAATACGCCCTGTATTTGATGCTTCTTCACCGAGTTATAATGGTATTTCTCTAAATGATTGTGTGCATACAGGGCCCTCTCTCATACCTTCATTAGTAGAGATTATTCTCAGGTTCCGCAGGTGGAGTGTAGCTCTTTCTGCTGATATAACTAAGGCATTCCTCCAAATATCTGTCCGTGAAGAGGACAGGGATGCCCATAGATTTTTATTGTATTGTGGAAATGAAGTCAAGGTCATGAGATTTAATAGAGTACCTTTTGGCAATAAATGTAGCCCTTTTTTATTGAATGCCACTATTAAGCATCATATTTCTAAATTTCCTGTGACAGAAACTGTGAAGGAGATTCGCGATAATTTGTATGTTGATGATTTGTTGACTGGTGCTGATTCGCCGCATAAGGCTGTCAGTATGTGTCGTGAAGCTACAGATATAATGTCACAAGCTGGTATGCAGCTAGCTAAATGGTGTTCTAATGTTCAATCAGTTGTAACTGAGAATAGCTCAATTTCATGTTCCAAACAATTGAATTCTGAACTGGTTAAAGTATTAGGCATTTCCTGGAATGCTGATAAAGATACTTTTGTTTTTGATAATGTACTGCCATGTATTGATTCTGTTACTTGTACCAAGAGATCAATTTTAAGTATAATTGCTAGTATTTTCGATCCTCTGGGCTTTCTAGCCCCTTTAACAATGTCTGTTAAAATCTTGTTTCAAGAATTGTGGGTGTTAGGTATTGGCTGGGATACGGCTGTGCCTGAATTTATACAGGAGCGATTTATTCGCTGGTTGAGTGGATACAAAGCTATATGTCAATTAGAAATACCTAGGTATATTGGTGTTTCAGCTACCTGGTCTGAGACCAGTAAGATTATTGAATTACATGCATTTGGTGATGCTAGTGAGAAAGGTTATGGTGCTGTAGTATATTGTAGAGTTCCTGATTTAGATAATAATTACAAAGTGTCTCTACTTATTTCTAAAGGTAAGGTCGCACCACTCAAGAAGTTGACATTGCCTCGACTAGAGCTTTTAGCTGCACTGTTATGTGCCCGTTTAGTCAATTTTGTGATCAATACTTTACAGTTGGATAAAGATAATGTTAATGTGTTCTATTATTCTGATTCCATGATCACTCTAGGCTGGACCAAGGGAGAGTCTAGTAGATGGAAACAATTTGTTGCTAACAGGGTTAGAGAGATACAGGATCTCACTAATCCTGCTAGCTGGTATCATTGTGTTGGTATTGAAAACCCTGCTGATTTAGTGTCTAGAGGTTTAGCAGGAAATGAACTGGTGGATTCCTGGTTGTGGTGGACTGGTCCTAAGTGGCTTCCCACCAGTAATCAGGAATTCCGTGATAATTCTGAGATTCTTGACTGTGTACTTGAATTTCCACCTGAGGAAAAGGAAATATGTTTAGTGTCTGTTTCAAAATGCATTGAACCTGTTTATGATGTAGAGCGATGTAGCTCATTTGCTAAGATTTTACGAATTATAGCATATATTTTGAGGTTTATACATAATTGTAAACCTGAGAGTGAGAAAATAACTGGAGAGTTATCATATGATGAAATGTCTGTTAGCAAATTGAAAGTGTTCTCTGATTGTCAACGCCAGCATTATTTGTCTGACATACATAGTTTAAAGAGGGAGGAACCACTTAAAAAGGGATCAGTTTTAAAACAGTTTAAGCCTTTTTTGGACTCTGATGGCCTATTGAGGTTTGGCGGGAGATTAGAAAGATCTAATTTAGCCTACGAGGAGAAACATCCTCTGATTCTGCCCAAATGTCACCTTACTCTGCTCATGGTTAGAGCTCTACATGTCAGACAGAAACATGCTGGTGTAGATACTATGATTTGTATGCTAAGAGCAAACTATTGGATAATTGGCTTGAGAAGGCTCGCCAAACGTGTGAAAAGTGAATGTGTTACCTGCCGTAGGCAGGATAGTCAATCATGTGGTCAAGTGTGTGGACCGTTACCTGAATTGCGGGTTAAAGAGTCACCCCCCTTCACTGTGACTGGTTTAGATTTTGCTGGTCCATTATATGTGTGTGATAAGCCAGGAAAGAAATTGTATTTTTTATTGTTTACTTGTGCTGTAGTTAGAGCCATTCATTTGGAGTTGGTTGAGTCACTGACAGTCAGCGATTGTTTACTGGCTATCCGTAGATTTTGCGCCCGTAGAGGCACTGTTAATGTGTTTTATTCTGATAATGCTAAAACATTTCAGAAAACATCCAAGCTTGTGCAGGGTGTTTTAGGAGCCCCAATTAAGTGGAAGTTTATAGCTCCTAGGTCCCCATGGTGGGGAGGGTGGTGGGAGCGATTAATTCGCTCAGTAAAGTCAGCGTTGAAAAAGTCTCTAGGACTTAAAATATTGTCTCGAGTAGAGCTTGAAACATGTCTGTTTGAGATTGAAGCGTGTATCAATTCAAGACCTTTGACATTTGTGGGTGATACGATTGAAAGCCTGAATCCTCTTACTCCATCTCATTTTCTCATTGGTAGAGGTGCTACTTATGAGCCAACTTTAGTAAAGCCCACTGAAATTACTCCCTCATATTTAAGGGAGAGGTTTGCTCTGATGGAGCAAAGATTGGATTTATTTTGGTTGAGGTGGAGTCAAGAGTATCTGCGCAATTTACCTGCAAGTGTCAGAGGCTCTAAGCCTGTAGGTCAGGTTAAACTTGGTTCTGTTGTGTTGTTAAGGGAGGATCATATTCCTAGATTAAAATGGCCATTAGGTCTGGTTTCTGAACTTTTTCCTGGTTCAGATGGTGTTGTCAGAAGTGTCAAAGTGAAGACTGACAGAGGTGTATATGTCAGGTCTATCCAAAGATTACATGATTTAGAAATAGTACTAAATAAAGATTTGGATTGTTTTAATGAAGGTGTAGGTCAACAAGACCTTGAAGTGCCAGAGAGCGCTGCTGTTGAATCATTCAATCACCCCGCTGGTGATGGTGAGTCTGGTGATTATAATGATAAGTCTGTTCGCACTAGAAGTGGCAGAGTTGTGAAGCCGAAGGTGCTTTTTTCTATATGAGATTTGGTATGATTATATTGTTACCAGTGGTTACTGTATGTTACATATAATTATGTATTATAAGTGATGCTGCACTTGATAATGTGCCTGGTAGGTCTAAGTTGACCATGATAAAACGTATGTTTGTTGAGCTAAGCTCCTGTATGGAGGTGTGACGCACTTGTATTGTGCCTGAGAGGTCAAGGTGACCATATTGTGACAGTTAAGTCAGTTTCTTTGAGCTCCGGTATTGAGCCGAGTAATCATAATGGTTTGTTATGATATTATTGTTCCTATAAGCACTGTATTATTTTTGATTAATTTCACTGTATTCTTAGTGCTGCGACACCAAGGGTGGGGAGAATGTTCGGGATTCGGCATCATTTGGCACTGATGCGCCACCTGGTGAATGCTCTTACTTATATGATGTTCAATGATGATACGCCTAGCCCCACCTAGTGAGTGATACGGGATTTAACAGGTTTAAGTAATTGGTTTTAGAGAGTATTGCTTGATCCCGGTTTTGGATCCAGGTGGGCTTGGAGGCTATGTTTAATGCTGTTGTTAACTGATAATGCTGTTGGATCAGTCTGTTCATGCATGTTGAAGATGGTGGAAGCAATAAACGATACGTATATATTTTAACTTGTCTCCTAGTTCATTTACTTAAGTATATCCTGGACAAGCTTTATACTCACATGGTCATAAGCTTTCATAGATTCATTTGTGTTGCAGAATGGCTGAACTTTGAGGCTAAACTCGATCGAGCAATGATCAGATTCGACTAATTTAGACATTTTCAATCATACTATGAAAGTTTGGTTCAAATTGCATGTAATCTTTTACACTTCTCCCATCTCCATCAAAAAAGAGCCTATGTGCTTATCCTGGTGAAGTCTACCATTTGCCATAATTAGACCTAAGTTCTAATATAACAGTTTACTGTAGGTTTTTGCCTTGGCATCCATTTTATATCTCTGAGAATCAGCTAGAATATCAGAGCTTACAAAGTTTGGATGACCATGTATATACAGACATATATATGTGCGTATGTATGCATTTGGCTCGATGATTACACTATATTCTACTCATAAAAATATGTGTCATTATGTGATTATGTCAACTGTAGCTCCAGTAGGGCTACGTATTTATATTTTATAGAACATACACTTTAAAAAAAAATGTATATCGTTCCTTCATCATATATAATTAGCACCGGTCTGCGGCCGGTATCCTATTAAGTTTATTTTGCCTCAGTTTGTGTTCTACTTAGGGTAAAGAGGGGTACTGTGTGTGGGAAACGGTTCATACCAGTCCTTATGAACATGTGCTATGTAACGTTGCAAGTCCTAGGTTAAGTACTTTTGTCTTTAACAAGTGTTCAGAAAAAAAATATTCACGATTATATTTGTGGTCATATTTGTTGGCCCAGCGTCGCAGACGGTGGCCCAGCATTACATGCGCATTGGGCCAATCTATCGTTTCTATCTGTTGTTTCTGGCGCCGGGATGTTAACGTCACCAGCATAATGCAGTCGTCAGAAAACACAGGGTCAACATTGAAACAGCATTGGTTGAATGCCACGTGTTTGCACAAAGTGTACAACAGACCTGGTGATAGATTAGTGTTGGACCAGCGTCGAGGTCGATTGCTCGGCATTGAACCAGCCATGGGCTGCAACGCTGGCCAAACATTGTACTGAAATTTGGTGGGTAGGCCTACACCCTCTGTACCAGGTACATCGTAGACACCGGCGATGGTGGTGGAAGGAATACAAGTCAAAGATATATTTGAACTTGTCTCATTGATTCTTTCCTTAATTATATCCTGGACATTTAGGATTCTGGCACATGAGGAAGACCAATACAGTGATTTTTTTGTCTATAGCACTTAAACAGACTAAAGCCGGGCCTCGGAGCTCGGGAACTCCTTTTCTAGTTA
Source organism: Flabesymbios commensalis (assembly GCA_964017125.1). Taxonomy (NCBI): domain Eukaryota; kingdom Metazoa; phylum Annelida; class Polychaeta; order Terebellida; family Flabelligeridae; genus Flabesymbios; species Flabesymbios commensalis. The sequence continues at coordinate 49,455,586 of OZ024916.1, read as the reverse complement.
TTTTGTTATAATATAATCCTTATGTTATTTTTATAAGAGGTCAAATAAGCTGTTCTGAGTTATGAAATTTAGTGTCGGAATTTTCTTCAGTCAGCCTCATCAATATAATTTATACTCAATTCGGAAATGTTTATTTGAGTCGGAATATGAATCCGAAATTATATTTAGAGTCGGGATTGTCTTTTGTCGACCTCATCATACTCGAGTCGGAACTGTCTACTGTCGGTCGCATAAAATAACTATAATGATCGGAATATATCAGTGTCCGAATCGTCTTCTTCGGAGAAGTAACCTAGTAATTATTTACTGAAATTTAAGCAAGAGTCGGAAATGTGTGAGCCAGGCCCCCCGGTGAGATGAAGTTCATCAAGTGATGAACATTGATGAATGTTCATGAACATTCAATGGTTCATCCAGCTTCAGCAAAAGCAGTTCATGACAAATCATGAATATTAATGAACACTTGTTCATGATTCAGTTGAAGTACATATGTAGTTTGATGAACAGTAATGAATTATTATGCACTTGATGAGTCCTAATTCGGTTCATGGCTAGTTCATGAAAGTTCACGAAGGACAGTTCCATGGGCTGTGACTGTGATGAAGTAATATGATTAGTTTCCGAATTTAGTTCATGGTTTGTTTGAGATGAGAGATAGTTTCATGCGCTTTGAAGAATTATTATGAGCTCGAACTCTTAATTCGGATCATGGCTAGTTCATGAAAGTTCACGAGGGACTGTTTCGTGAACTGTGATGAATTGCTATGAGCTTCATAATTACGTCTCAATTCGGTTCATGACTAGTTCATAAAAGTTCACGAGGGACAGTTTCATGAACGTTGATTATGAGCCTGAAGTTTGAATTTAGCTTCTGGTTTGTTCATGAATGTTCATAAACTGTGGTGAATGATAGCCTAATTACCCTGGCGAGTTACGGTGTCAATTGCACAATGACAGTTCATTACCACATGGATGAGCGTTCATGAACGCTCATAGTGTTTTGTTCACGAACATTCATGAACTATTCATAAATGTTCTTGAATAGTTCTTCCCCATCCACGTGTGAAAGTTAGTATTGTGGGGAGCCTCCGTGACCGAGAGGTAGCGTGCTCGGCCTCAGACCGCCAGGGCTCGAATTTCGAATCCTGTGTCTGGAGGACAGTGTCATCTCAATCATCTCACCATCCTCAGGAGGTTCTCCTGGCCCAGTTTAGCCTATATGTGCACAAAGGTGGCCTAAAGCCCGATTCATTTCATTTCATTTCATTTCTTGAATAGTTTATGATCATCTCACCGGGTACAGTTTCGTCTTGTCTTGGTAGACAAGGTAGACTTCTACATATGTGCTAAAGTTTATTTAACCATCTCGATATAATATAAGGTAATTATTATTTCCACGCATATGCTAACAAACTATATAAATCCATAGCAGAATAAATAAATTTTAATACTAACTTAGTCCTGAAAAAGCCTGATTGTATTTCTTTTCACCCCAGCATGCATTAGTTACTCAGACGAAAGGACAGTGAGGTTTTAACATTAAATTAGCATGTTCTTAGATTTACTGGACCATAATCAGTCAGAGAAAGTGATGCCCTCAGGTAAATATTTCATTTACTCCAGGAGGTAAATTTAATAAAATAATCCTCAAAGCACGGTTCACAGTAAACGCTGCATTATGTCATTATAAAGACATGTAGCATGTTGTGCAAGACTACAGGGAATACGACTTCTTTGGTGAGACTTTTTGTCAAGTGACAGGTAATTCAATAATCTGGAATAAGGCAAGAAACACGAAAGATTAATGAAAAACAGCTTAATTGCTTACATTTGGAACACATTTACTGAATTTTCCCTTTAATGTATCGATATAGAAATGTGTGCCGGTTGAAGAATGACATCTCAGCTATAAGAAAAAAATATGACCCTAAAACCGGCACACTGTCTTATGCTTCGAAAATGCTTTTGAACGTAGCACTGTTCAACTAATATTTACATCACCAGGTAAATACGACATGAACTTGAGCAGGCCTGCAAAAACAATTATACTCCTTCCATTCACCAGAGGGGCTCTAATTTTGAGTCTTAATTTATTTACTTGGAGAAGTAACTTTCTGAAATTACACATTTTAAATAGACTTGTATATTAAAATGTTTTTGTCAACTGTCGGCCTGATGACTTTTACCAAATAGCTAGCCCTGGATAAAGTTGCCCGGGCCTTCCGGTATTGTCAATCGCTCACTATCTCCCGGCAAGGATCGAATGTATTTCTTTTCGGCAGTGATTAGCTCAGCTGTCAAATTGCGAATATTTTATGCGATTTGCTACACAAATAAGTGTTTAGCGAATGTTTTTTGCGAATCTATATTCCCGTCATCTTTGACGATAGCGACACACGCTTACAAACTAACGTTACGATGGCTGACTGATCAGTCAAACGACGCTACGGCGACACTACGTACGGTGCCATCAAAAGCCAAACAGTGGCAACTGCTTACTGAATGTAGGCTATGCTTACTGCTGTTTGCCGAAATTTGATAGCAGTTTCTGCTCGGGAGTCTGGATTGAAAAGAAACGATTAACTGCTTTTACATGTTTTACAGCGACTGGAGTAGTTTAGCCAATGTTGTTTTAAAGCTGGATCAGCGTAACAGACGCAACAGCCAACAGACAGTTTTCTAAATGCCGTGATCCCGAGCCGTTATGCTTCCGTAAAATCACTGATGTGCGGTGTCAAAAAAATCGCAGCACAGCAGTACTGCATTGTCGCCGTGGCCGTGTGTGGAGGTAACAGTGTAAGGCAGAAAGTGCAGGTGAGACCTCAGTACATTGTCATATATGAGACCCACCAATGAGAAGCCGTGGTACATCCTCTTTCTCTTGTGATGCTTGGGTCAAGGTCGTGTGACATGTGCGAGTAGATGTAAACATACTGTGGTTCCCAGAGCCACACTACGCGGCGTGGCCGAGCTTCATGTATGAATGAAATTAGCAGGGCACGCCAGGCAAATGTAAACAGCAAATTATACATGAAATACTTTCTCAATTCAACTCATCATCATGAAGCCATTTGAATTGAAAGAAACAACCAAATATATACATTTATCTACTACAAACATCATATACGGATTGTATCTCAGTTTGAATCCCTTATCAAGCACATGTAATGTCTCCCCCTAATGAACTTTACTTTGGGACTACTGACATCAGCCTAATAATGAAATGAAATGAATCGGGCTTTAGGCCACCTTTGTGCACATATAGGCTAAACTGGGCCAGGAGAACCTCCTGAGGATGGTGAGATGATTGAGATGACACTGTCTTTCAGACACAGCATTCGAAATTCCAGGGCTGGCCAAAAGTTGCATTGATTTGGCGCTCTACACAAATTAATATGGGCACCAAACAAAAACTGTATGCAAACTATGAGGACTGGGATCACTTTGCATCCATACCATTTTATTATGTAGCCTGCCTATATGAATGTTGGTGCGTTTTGCCTTTGCCTGTCGCTCTGATGGGCGACATAGCGACAATTGGCCAGCCCTGAATTCGAGCCCTGGCGGTCTGAGGCCGTTCACGCTACCTCTCGGTCACGGAGGCTCCCCACAATACTGACTTTCACGCATGGATGGGGAAGAAACATTTTTGTTTCTTTCAAACCGCCGAGACCGGGAACCGAACTCGGGCGTGAAAGGCAGCGGGTCTAACCACTACCCTAGGGCCCCCGCCCATCAGCCTAATAATAATATATGCCATATTAGTTGATTTTAGTTTTATTGATTAGTCTTATCAATATATAGAATTAACTGGTGAATATGCCAAGATGAGATCTCAGTTGAAAATATTGCTTTGGGTTAGGCCTACTAAACAAAGGTACCGGTAGTTCACGTCAACATTTGTAGTATACATATAATGACTGAGGTCTCACATAGGCAGAATATCCCAGAATCAGACCTTTGACCACTCAACTATAGGCCTACAGTTTAACTCAACATTTTTTTAGATGACTAATATTGAGTTAATGCACACTTGGTTAGTTGTTTAAATTCAACTATTTTAGCTATAAGGTCTCACCTAGGCCGAATATGGATTACTGAACATTGGTAGTTTAAGCCCCCAAATGATTTTGTTTCAATGCTACTAGAATATAACATGTATTATAGGCCTATGCAATGGATGTTTTTTAAAAGGTGTTACTATATGAAAACCAACATTTGTACAACATTTTCATCCCTATTTAGTGTTATATAAATAAAATTGAGAACATCTAATATGACTTGAGGTCTCACGTCAGCATAATATACAAAGGTGAGACTTTAATTATATATGTCTTTAATTACATAACAACGGTACTTCAAATGAACATGAAATATAATTGAGAACATCTAATATGACTGAGGACTCACCTCAGCAGAATATACCAAGGTGAGACCTTAATTATATTTGTCTTGAATTACACAACAATGGTAATTCAAATGAACATTAAATATAATTGAGAACATCTTATATGACTGAGGTCTCACCTCAGCAGAATAAACTAAGGTGAGACCTTAATTACATATGTCTGAAATTACACAAAAATGGTACTGAAAATGAACATTCGATTTATATAGATATAATTGAGGACATCTAATATGACTGAGGTCTCACCTCAGCAGAATATACCAAGGTGAGACCCTAATTATATTTGTCTTGAATTACACAGCAACGGTAATTCAAATGAACATGAAATATAATTGACAACATCTTATATGACAGAGGTCTCACCTCAGCAGAATATACCAAGGTGAGACCTTAATTATATATGTCTTGAATTACACAAGAACGGTAATTCAAATAAACATCAGATTTATATGGATATAATTGAGGACATCTAATATGACTGAGGTCTCACCTCGGCAGAATATACCAAGGTGAGACCTTAATTATATATGTCTTGAATTACACAACAATGGTAATTCAAATAAACATTAAATATAATTGAGAACATCTTATATGACTGAGGTCTCACCTCAGCAGAATATACCAAGGTGAGACCTTAATTACATATGTCTTAAATTACACAAAAATGGTACTTCAAATGAACATTAGATTTATATAGATATAATTCAGGACATCTAATATGACTGCATAAGGTCTCACCTCAGCAGAATATACCAAGGTGAGACCGTAATTATATTTGTCTTGAATTACACAACAATGGTGATTCAAATGAACATGAAATACAATCACTAATAATTGCAAACATATAATATGACTGAGGTCTCAGCTCAGCAGAATATACCAAGGTGAGCCCTTAATTATATTTGTCTTGAATTACACAGCAACGGTAATTCAAATGAACATGGAATATAATTGAGAACATAGAATATGATTGAGATCTCACCTCAGCAGAATATACCAAGGTGAGACCTTAATTATATTTGTCTTGAATTACACAGCAACGGTAATTCAAATGAACATGAAATATAATTGAGAACATAGAATATGACTGAGGTCTCACCTCAGCAAAATATACCAGGGTGAGACCCTAATTATATTTGTCTTAAATTACACAAAAATGGTGATTCAAATGAACATGAAATATAATTGAGAACATCTTATATGACTGAGGTCTCACCTCAGCAGAATATACCAAGGTGAGACCTTAATTATATATGTCTTGAATTACACAAGAACGGTAATTCAAATAAACATTAGATTTATATGGATATAATTGAGGACATCTAATATGACTGAGGTCTCACCTCGGCAGAATATACCAAGGTGAGACCTTAATTATATTTGTCTTGAATTATACAACAATGGTACTACAAAGGAACATTAAATATAATTGAGAACATCTAATATGACTGAGGTCTCACCAAAGCAGAATATACCAAGGTGGGACCGTATTTATATATGTCTTGAATTACACAACAATGGTACTTCAAATGAACATTAGATTTATATAGATATAATTCAGGACATCTAATATGACTGAGGTCTCACCTCAGCAGAATATACCAAGGTGAGACCTTAATTATACTTGTCTTGAATTACACAGCAATGGTGATTCAAATGAACATGAAATACAATCACTAATAATTGCAAACATATAATATGACTGAGGTCTCAGCTCAGCAGAATATACCAAGGTGAGCCCTTAATTATATTTGTCTTGAATTACACAGCAACGGTAATTCAAATGAACATGGAATATAATTGAGAACATAGAATATGACTGAGATCTCACCTCAGCAGAATATACCAAGGTGAGACCTTAATTATATTTGTCTTGAATTACACAGCAACGGTAATTCAAATGAACATGAAATATAATTGAGAACATAGAATATGACTGAGGTCTCACCTCAGCAAAATATACCAGGGTGAGACCCTAATTATATTTGTCTTAAATTACACAAAAATGGTGATTCAAATGAACATGAAATATAATTGAGAACATCTTATATGACTGAGGTCTCACCTCAGCAGAATATACCAAGGTGAGACCTTAATTATATATGTCTTGAATTACACAAGAACGGTAATTCAAATAAACATTAGATTTATATGGATATAATTGAGGACATCTAATATGACTGAGGTCTCACCTCGGCAGAATATACCAAGGTGAGACCTTAATTATATTTGTCTTGAATTATACAACAATGGTACTACAAAGGAACATTAAATATAATTGAGAACATCTAATATGACTGAGGTCTCACCAAAGCAGAATATACCAAGGTGGGACCGTATTTATATATGTCTTGAATTACACAACAATGGTACTTCAAATGAACATTAGATTTATATAGATATAATTCAGGACATCTAATATGACTGAGGTCTCACCTCAGCAGAATATACCAAGGTGAGACCTTAATTATACTTGTCTTGAATTACACAGCAACGGTGATTCAAGTGGACATGAAATATAATTGAGAACATCTAATATGACTGAGGTCTCATCTCAGCAGAATATACCAAGGTGAGACCTTATTTATATATGTCTTGAATTACACAACAATGGTACTTCAAATGAACATTAGATTTATATAGATATAATTCAGGACATCTAATATGACTGCATGAGGTCTCACCTTAGCAGAATATACCAAGGTGAGACCTTAATTATATTTGTTCTGAATTACACAGCAACGGTAATTCAAATGGACATGAAATATAATTGAGAACATCTAATATGACTGAGGTCTCACCTCAGCAGAATATACCAAGGTGGGACCTTAATTATATTTGTCTTGAATTACACAGCAACGGTGATTCAAATGGACATGAAATATAATTGAGAACATCTAATATGACTGAGGTCTCACCTCAGAAGAATATACCAAGGTGAGACCTTAATTATACTTGTCTTGAATTACACAGCAACGGTGATTCAAGTGGACATGAAATATAATTGAGGACATCTAATATGACTGAGGTCTCACCTCGGCAGAATATACCAAGGTGAGACCTTAATTATATATGTCTTGAATTACACAACAATGGTGATTCAAATAAAAATGAAATATAATCACTGATAATTACAAACATATAATATGACTGAGGTCTCACCTGGGCAGAATATACCAAGGTGAGACCTTAATTATATTTGTCTTGAATTACACAACAATGGTACTTCAAATGAACATTAGATTTATATAGATATAATTGAGGACATCTAATATGACTGAGGTCTCACCTCTGCAGAATATACCAAGGTGAGACCTTGATTATATTTGTCTTGAATTACACAACAATGGTACTTCAAATGAACATTAGATTTATATAGATATAATTGAGGACATCCAATATGACGGAAGTCTCACCTCAGCAGAATATACCAAGGTGAGACCTTAATTATATTTGTCTTGAATTACACAAGAACTGTAATTCAAATAAACATTAGATTTATATAGATATAATTGAGGACATCTAATATGACTGACGTCTCACCTCAGCAGAATATACCAAGGTGAGACCTTTATTATATTTGTCTTGAATTACACAGCAACGGTAATTCAAATGAACATGAAATATAATTGAGAACATCTAATATGACTGAGGTCTCACCACAGCAGGATATACCAAGGTGAGACCTTATTTATATGTCTTGAATTACACAGCAATGGTAGGCCTACTTCAAATGAACATTAGATTTATATAGATATAATTGAAGACATCTAATAAGACTGAGGTCTCACCTCCTGGGCCCATATTCTCGTACAAGTTACGATATATCGTAGGCTTCTGATTGGTCGAGATGGCCATCTCGACCAATCAAAAGCCTACGATATATCGTAACTTGTACGATAATACGGGCCCTGAATATACCAATAATTGTATTGTCTTAAATTACACAACAATGGTAGTTCAAATGAACATAAAATAACATTAATTTTGAGTTGACTGTTATTATGCAAATAAACCGGTACTGATTTAATGCTGGGCCAACGTCGTGGACGATGAGCCATTTGTTTAATGTCGTGTGCTTAAGTTTAGGCATTTTGTCGGCTAGGCGAATGATGTAGAAATGATTGCTATGAAAATAACTTGAAACCTTTATAGGCGCCCTACCAGAAATTTAGAGGAAGTGTGATAATTATGTCGTCATGGGGGGGATAGGCCTATAGGTGTGCTTAAACATCTCGTGAAATAACATTGTCAGCGTAGGATCTTACGATACTTGCCAATCATTCTTAATATGGGGTTCATATCAGCTTCGTGTTTGTTTAGGGCGGGGGCCCCGGTGCAGTGGTTTAAGCTCTCTGCTTGGAAAGTCGGAGATCGCGGGTTTGAAACCCATTCTGGCCTTCAAGTTTCATGAAACAAAATGTTCTCATTCGTAATGATTCAATATTGTGGGGAGCCTCCGTGACCGAGAGGTAGCATGCTCGGCCTCAGACCGGCATGGCTCGGATTTCGAGTCCTGTGTCTGGAGGGCAGTTTCGTGGCATCTCATTCATCTCACTATACTCATGAGGTTCTCCCAGCCCAGTTTAGCCTATATTCACAAAGGTGGCTTAAAACCCCATTCATTTTATTTCGTGTTTGTTTTGTTATGTTTTGCTGATTATACCTAGAAAACACTATACACCAACCCAATGTGGGACCACCGCTTCGATGCTGGCCCAACATTGGACCAACATTGGGTTAATGCATCGCGTTTTATCGTAAAAATTAGACTGACGAAATGGGTACAGCTTGATTTAGAGCGACTTTGGCTAGATGTCGGCCCTATCGTATTTGTTGGTCTTGTTTTGGTTCATAGGGCCTACTTATTTGACAAAATTGTGTTTGCCATGTCAGCGCGGGGTGTCTGGCCGATTCCGTCTCTCTACTTGGTCATGTTGATATAATACTGACCCAGAATTGGTACGGCGCCGGATCGATGTCTGGTGCTGAGGGAAACATAGCATACCGACACAAATATACACTGCCTGCACTTGCTTTTGCCAATTATTAAAAGTATCTTATAAATTTGAGGGTGGCCACCATGATAGTGACTTTGAAAGCCTTAAAGGGTCTCCCGGCCTATACAATTTGCTATGTGCCTAGGTCTATTAATTTGTTCTGTTTTTTTTTATTTGGCAAATAAATACTGTTCTGTTCTGTTCTGTTCTGTTCTGTTTTGTTCTGTTCTGTTCTGTTCTGTTCTGTTCTGTTCTGTTCTGTTCTGTTCTGTTCTGTTCTGTTCTGTTCTGTTCTGTTCTGTTCTGTTCTGTTCTGTTCTGTTCTGTTCTGTTCTGTTCTGTTCTGTTCTGTTCTGTTCTGTTCTGTTCTGTTCTGTTCTGTTCTGTTCTGTTCTGTTCTGTTCTGTTCTGTTCTGTTCTGTTCTGTTCTGTTTTGACTTAGAGTCAATTATACCACCAATGTTGACTTAATTCGACTAATATGAATGAGGTTTCACGTGCATTATTACCAGATTACGGTAGTGGCCTTTAACTAACGTTACTAAACAAGATAGTTTTATGAATATTGCTCAGCTGCTTCACTTTTTTGCACCTTGGAGTCGAGTTAAATCTCATCTAATATATTTATTTATTTATTTATTTATTTATTTATTTATTTATTTATTTATTTATTTATTTATTTATTTATTTATTTATTTATTTATTTATTTATTTATTTATTTATTTATTTATTTATTTATTTATTTATTTATTTATTTATTTATTTATTTATTTATTTATTTATTTATTTATTTATTTATTTTTTTATTTATTTATTTATTTATTTATTTATTTATTTATTTATTTATTTATTTATTTATTTATTTATTTATTTATTTATTTATTTATTTATTTATTTATTTATTTATTTATTTATTTATTTATTTATTTATTTATTTATTTATTTATTTATAATCAAACATATTTATACACGGTAAAAACGTTATTGGCCATTAGCTATTTTGCATATGTGCCTTGTTTTATGACATGCATGTACATAATATATGGATCATAATAATGTACAATAACTAAAATAAAAGGTAGCCTACATTAGACATTTTAGATCTTAAGCCGATGATATATGCATTTGAGTTAATTGGATAGGTTCACAAATATACATCCTCCGAGGCGACGATTTATAGCAAAGTGTAAAGAAAAGAAAACAAAAATGTCCCTGCACTAAAACTACAGAAATAGGAGAAAACGTTAAGACATGTAGGCCTACAGCGATATCATTTTTGCAGCCCTAACTAGAATTGAATAAGGGTTTGATTATTAGCCATATAGCCTATATTGTAACATTATATTTAAAAGCAGAAAATGTATTCTTATTTCTAAACGTAGCTATGGTAAGCCTCACACAGACAGAATTTGCCAATAGAGACCTCCCTCTTAATCATTGATTTGGATCAGTGAAAATATGACACATTTATCTAAAGTGAAATCTCAGTCAATTACGTCGACTCAGTGGAACAGTGACCTGCTATGACTATTATAACACTTATATGTTGACATATATAATCCTACCAACACGACTGAGGTCTCACATAAGCATATTCTGACTATATGAGACCTCAGTCATGTTAGATGCTCTTAACTTCCAAAAAGAGACATATTCTGCCAATGCGAGACAGTATTATCAATATTGTTCAGCTATACCGTGTTTGTCATGTACCTTAGAATCTATTACTATTCGTAGAACTTTCGAAATTGAAGAGTCTGATGAACGACATATAAACTGTGTCGTGTCCTGGGACCGCTACTGCTTATACTATATGTTGTTAACCACCTGAGTTGAACATGTCCAAGGATCAAGGTTGTTTTATATGCTAACGACACAGCTATTATATGTAAAGGTAAAATATCGCACAAATTCAAATAATGCATCTAAATGTAATTAAAAGTTGTAAAGTACTTCCCAGAGACTGTCATCCACTAAGGATACTGATAATGTGGAAATAAAGTGGTAGAAAGGTTTGAATATCTGAGTGTTTATATGAATAAAAATTTAAACTGGCACCCATACGTCCAAAAGATAGCAATATTTCCAAAATATCGTAACTCTTTTACAGGCTACAAATGTTCTTTTGTAAACAACTATGTTTACCTTCATAGATTAAGCACACGTCACATACCGCGACTTCATCTTCAAAAACTACAAAATACTAATGATACAGTACTTACTGATGCCGACTATCTAGGCCTACAACCTATGATGTCTTTACTATCATGGATGCTCTAGTAAAATGTAACATATATGGTTTTGTGTCTAGCTATTTGCGTAACACTGGGTATTCTACTAGGCTGGCAAATCAAACAGACGTGTTCACAAGACGACCTAAATTGCGTTATCCAAAGACATAACTGAGGTCTCACCTTGGTAAATTCTGCCAATATGAGACCTCGGTCATATTATAGTTGAATCAATCATATCTTATGTTTACCTGAATTACTATTGTTAAGTAATCCAACGACTTATATGACTGAGGTCTCACCTTGCTATATTCTCCCAATGTTAGACCTCTGTCATATTATAGTTGAATCAATCATATATGTAAACCTACTGTTCACCTGAATTACTATTGTTAAGTGATTCAAAGACATAATTTTGTATTTAACTGAGGTCTCACCTTCCTATATTGTGCCAAGGTGAGACCTCGGTCATATTATTTAAATAAATCATATATAAACCTATGCTATACTTACTATCAAACACACTTGTTCACAAGAGGAACTAAACGATTTTTTTAACATATACAGGAGAGTCGCCTTATTGAACGAGATACCAGATCACATCAGAAACACTGTTCATATTTAAGACAAAGTTAACAATGTTTAGTTTACTAGTTTGAATACAAAACCTACCACCTATAATTTATATTCCCTCTCTGACAAAGGATTCTTAACCACTCTGATCCAAATCGCCACCAATACACATGTAATACGATTGTAAACGTGTACGTTTTTGTCATGTGCTATATTGTAACCTGTGTGAGTGATTTAACACTATAAAAACGGTGCATCATTATTTTAACCTGATCCCCTTGTGAAAACAATATAATTCACTAACTATACTGAGTTCACATATGGATATGCAAATTATCGTATCATGTTGAAAATGTTACCATTAAAATGCATTTTTTCAATATTAGCATATTAGTTATTGGTGAAACTAATAAACAACCAGCTGCCCGTGTATAACGGATAATAATTCCCTTTAGAAGCATGGATGATTTTCAAAATTATTGGTATACTGCCTATATCTAACTTCATTAATATTATAGTTGAAACAAAGCTACTGAACAACAGTGTTAGTTAACTCTGACAGCCAAACAAATAGTGGTTCAACGGAACATAACTCCTATAACTGTCTGATGTCTGAATTGCATAGGATGGACAAAGTAGGCTATGACAACGTGAGACTTGTCATAATAGTCAATATGACTCATTTTATAATGGTTCTGGTGCCATCTCACTCATCTCACCATCCTCAGGAGGTGCTATTGGCCCAGTTTAGCCTATATGTGCCCAAAAGTGGCCTAAACTTCCATTTTCATTTCATTATTCTTCCTATGTGTCACGAAGCACTAAGCTTATTTAGGAGCTTACCTTCAACTAATATGGGTAACGGCTGAGGTCTCACATAGGCATATTATGCCTATGTGAGACCTCAGCCATATCAGTTGCTTTTAACTACTAAACAAAGACATAATACAGTTTTGTGAATACTGTTGAAATAAAAAAAACTAATTGTGGTCAGTAGTTTTACAGTAAAATAAATACGCCTGATGTCTCACAAAGGCAGAATATGCCAAGGTGAAAACTTCAATTATATTCCCCCACTTTGGATGACTCAACAATGTCTAATTCAGCATTAAGCAGCTAATGTGTGTGAAGTCTCACATAATCAGAATACACCCAGGTGAGACCTTACTCATAATAAATGTAATATACTTTAATTTCGCGGGTGTGAATTTTCGCAAAAAAAACATTTCTGATCATTTCGCGGTTTTTTGAACTTTTTTTTCTTTTTTTCTTTGGAAACATTAAATTGTCACCTTTACATTAAGCTTGTCATCACTGTTCCTGGCCAGTAATGACTATGATGCAACGTCGTAAGCAGACATGACGCTATAAGCCCCCCTAAGAATTTTTTGTTTTTGGTTGTTTCTGGCGCACTTGAAATTAATTTCTAGAGACATAATTGAACTGTTAATTGACCAACATCGCCCCATTTCCTGATCCGCCAATGCCCCCCACCCGAACTTTCACTTGAAATTAATTTCTGGAGACACAGTCCTCTAATTGAGCTGTCAATTGACCACCACGGCCCCATCTCTTGATCAGCTAATGTCCCCCCCCCCCCGATTTCTTTGTATTTCCGACTACCTTTAGATGCGATTTCCTTGTAGTAGGCAACATGATTCCCCGTTAATTTTTTGTCTCGTGTGTTGGTAAACGTTATTTAATTATTATACATTTTATCTGTTGGTAAGCCTATCCAGGATTTTTTCGAGCATCAATGGGAATCCCCGTCCACTACAAAACTTAAATTGCGGAAACAATACAAATGTGAAAAATAAATTAAAGCCAGAAGGCTACCGGTAGGCCTATATAATATACCCCCAATAATTGATGTCTTAATTCACATCTATTTGATTTCGATTTAATTTATCTATGGTTTGGAATCCTAGAAGCTTTATTTTTTACTCTCCATATGAAAAGTATTTGCATTTTATTTTCCTAAGTATAGGCCTAAATTCTTACTTTTGCAACTAAAAAACCCTTGCGGTGGGCGCATCAGATATAGGCTAAATACATATGAAAATTTATTTAATTTACCATAAACCTTCATGATGTCCCAATGTTTTATTTTTATTACCCACTTAGTGTCACAAAGTCAATACATCATAGATCAAGGGGGGTTACAGGATACGGCCCTGCAGTAATTATCAGCGGGGGGGGGGGGGGGGGTGCATCAAACATTGAAGCAAATCCACTTGACGCGCACCTCATTAACCCTATCAATCCAACAGGTTGTCATTTAATTAATTATTCTTCTGCTGTCCCTTTGCTACATGTGTTGTTCCAGTGATATATTTCACTATATTTCTGGTTTTCATTCTAATATTTTAAAAGGGTTCATCGCATCTGTTCGAGTGTGGCAATATTAAAAAAACTATATCTATGCACATACAAATTTGTGTAATGTTTATATATGTGGGTAACTTACTGACACTTAGCGCAAATCCTTGTGGTGAACAAAATTTTAAGTGAACTTAAATTGGCGGTCGCGGTCCTAGCGCAAAAAACGCGAAATTTAATTGCACGCCGCGCGAAATAAAAGGACATTATAGCACTTTATTTGGATTAGTGAACAAGATACATATTCCGCATATGTGATATATCAGTAAATGATAACACTATTGACTTAATTGAACTGATCTGACTGCAGTTCTCACCCAGGCATATATTCTGTTCATGAGAGACCTCAGTCGTCTTAGTTGCTTTAAACCACTAAACAAGAAACATAGCACAGTTTTGTCAATACTGTTGGTCAGTAGTTCTACAGTAAATTGATACATATGCAGAATATGCCAAAGTAAAACCTAAGTTAAGTTTCTTCACTTGGGATTATTGAACAATGGTAGTTTCATTCAACATTAAGCAGCTAATGTGTGTGAGGTCTCATAGGTATATTATGACTATGTGAGACTTAGTCATATATTATAGTTGCTTTGGACTATACCAAGCATACAGACATATTATTCCCATGTGAGACTTAAATGAGACCTCAATACATAATAGGCCTATTATTGAGCTAAACCACTTTTGCTTTTATCTTAATATCAAGTTATACGAGAGAAAGCGCAGATAGGCATATTCTGCCTATATGATACCACTCATATTTAATAGTTGATTTAAACTACTAAATACTGTAAGTCTGCCCATATATAACGGGTGTGTCCTCAGTTATAATTAAGGGCCTATAATTATGCCTATATTTATTCATTTATATCAATGAACAATGCGTCTTGTAATTGCCTCTGTTAGACTTCACTCATATCAGTGGACCCAAAGCTACTAAGCAAACTGGCTTAACTTAAAATTACTGTTATGTCTGACTGCGGGCTCACATAGGCAGAATACCGCATTGTAATGGCTGGTAGTGCCGGTATCACGCCATATTAAGCATCCCCTCGATATTAGGCTTCCCTTCCGGTTCTGCACAAGAAGGCACCTAATGTGGTCATAGTGAGAGAGCTGGGTGTCTCATGGTAAATGATCAGCAGATGTATATATTATATATTTAATTGCTAGTTGAAGAAAAAGCCTACATGACTTCTGCAATTGCAATATTGCAATCAATGATCAATTGGACACAAATCTATTATCAAATATGTATTACACACACTTGTTGAAATTCAGCAGGCATAATCATACTAATATCACAGCAATCTTAAATTAAATTATACACTAGTTCATTTTAATTCTCAACACATACTATTTAGTAAATTGGAATGGAAATGTCATTCATCATTGTTTAATACATCTTCACTTGTGAATATTACCAATATTTATCAGAAAATTATTATTGATATAGTCTTAAGTAAAAAATACCACATTATTATATTACACTACTGTAATTCAAACCATATTATGTGTTATTTATATTATGAGGCCTTGGCAACAATAAATATAATAAAAGTATAAAATTAATATATGCTATATTAAATATAAGATATAGTTAAATTATGCATCCCTTCGCCACAGTGTAGCGTGGTGTGTTCAGTGAGAGTGCATACAGAGGGGTGCTTAATTTTGCTGACAGGTACAAGCATGCCAACACCCTGGCAAGACCTTGGCAAGCCATTGTCAAATTAGACATCCCCTTAGTCACAGTGTGGTGACAGTCCTGGTTGGGGGAGCTTAATATCGCTGGCTTGGCAAGTCGTTTCTAAGTTTAACATCCCATAGAATAATAAATTATTACCGAAACTATTAGCGAATTAAAAACACAAAATTATTAAAATTCAGGGGGCGTAATTATACAAATATTTCAGCAATATATCATATCGATTTTTAATTGATTTTAACGAAGCATACGTCTACATAGACTTCCCGTCATCAATAAATATATACATGTATCTACCTATATTTGACATTCCAAATAGAAATATTGCATTGTTACAACAATATCTTGCACTAATGTGATCCAAACATATCACATGTTAATAATGTTATCATGGCTTGACACTAAATAGATAAATAAAAGAAGATAATTAATGCGTATTTGTGTGCTATTAAGCATCATAATCAGCATTGTTCGCATAGTTATACATGTATGTTAAGCCAGTTTTAATTCTTACTTTATATGGGTTTTTTTAATAAATACTAGTATTTAATGACATCTTTAGTCCCCGACATCACAAGGGTTTGCTACACTGTGGCAAGGGGATGCCTAATATAACTATGACTTATACTTAATAGCCTTGTAAAGCATTCCCTGTATAAAGAACGTTAACATATAATCTAATATATAAATATATGTCAATGTGAAAATTAGCGTTTTCATTCTAATAGGCTAAAAAACATGGCGGGGGAATCTAATTTTCCACCATCTGTCTTGTTCTTCTTATTGCAATATTAAGCATCCCCTCATTTGTCTCGAAATGGATAGTATTCTAGCGGCAACTAGCTGGGATATGGATTATACTTTCTAACACATTTGGTCAACGTAATTCACTTTGAGTGTGTGTAAAACTATGTTTGCTACTAATAAAACTAAGTATTGAAACTAAATCATTTTAAAAGATAATAATATGTAAGTGTGGTGGATTGCTCAAGACACCTTTGTGTGACTTCCGCTGCGTAGACACTCTCTGCGCATGCCCACACAGTCACGTGACTTTTTGACTTGTCAGGGATGCCTAATATATGGGGATGCTTAATATTCGTTGACACCGGTAGCAGGCGGTATAAGACTGGTATCGGTCAAGTCATGCCATGTTCACTGGAACTTGCTAACACTAAACGCAACCACTGAACGCAGAATAAAAAAAACTTAGCACAAAGATGTGCAACGTTTAATGCATTACTGCGGTATGGCGGAAAGGTATTTCATTAGACTACCTCCGTAATTCAGTATAGCTGAAAATAATTGCTGATAATAACAGACTGAGATCACCTAACATTGCGATATTGGTCCAATACAAATTTGGGTCGTTTTATTGGGCGGGATTACGTCTAAGCTTCCACATAGGCACGGTCTTGGGTCAATACAGTATACGGTGCATTCTGCATAATAAAAAAACGTAGTTATAACGGCCGCTAGAAACGGTAGAAGTCAGTATAAAAACCGGCATTGGTCCTATCACGTCATGTTACCTGGGTATCGGGTAATCAGAAAATGGTACTTGAGACCTCACTCATATTACTTGCAAATATGATTTGGACTACTAAATAATATAGGGTAAGTTGTCCTAATATGAGCATGCTCCTAATATGAGCATAGCTGGAATTTCCATGAAATATAGTCACCAGGTGGTGTATTTTGCCTTCTTTTGCGAGGACAATGTCAATGCTTCTAATTGAGATTAGTTTTATTCAGCATCAAATGTATCAGAACAAATCAAGTGACTTCAACTGAGGTTTTTTAAATGAGTTCAATTTCGTATAAGCTTTAAATGTATGGTGATTCTATAGAAGAACATATAAAGATGTCAAGTTTGTTTCATGTCATCAATCATAACCTTATTTTTCTGATATGTGGGCGATAAAAAGAGTATCTATCTCGTGTTATTTGTATTGGTAAATTATAATAGCCATGCTCAAGTGTCCTATTATGAGCATAGCGGATGTTCCGATTATGAGCATATGCTCATGTTGGGAGCACCAATGTGCTCATATTAGGGGCATTCGTGGCAGTGAGTAAGGGTGTCCTACTACACACCATTATTTTTTTGTGTGAAATATAATAATAAACAATTACTTAAAATAAATAGTTCTGCATTACCACATGGCTTTTTCATACGATAGTGGCATTGTTGAAGTAATAGCTAGGTTATCATTTACAAGTGTGCTCGTTTTAAAACTAGTCTACTGAATATCATTTACAAGTGGGCCTTGTATTGTTTAGCTTTCAGTTCTGGGGTTTCACATTTAATAATTTTAATTATATTTTAGTTGAGAATAAACAGTTTGTCTGGGTTTTTTATTCCAATTAAACTTCGATGCATGGAAATGATCGAAGACAGCGCCTTTTGTATTTTTGTCGATTCAGGCACTGCAAGGAATTTCCCACTGAACCTACAAAATTTATTTTTATATCACCTATGTAAAATGCCTTTACCTATAGAATTTAAAAGTCCGTATAATTACAAAAAATCTTTTTTGCGATGAGCCAGTCATTTTTAAATTTTCAGTCATGACAGGTAGACATGAGACGAAACGTCTATAACGTCATTATGATAAATCATATTGGGGGGGGGGGAGATTTCCAGAGGTCAATAAATTACTATGCTGTATCTTTCACGCCAATAACGTAAATATCGTTTACTGTTCCCAGGCGCGTAGCCAGCCGTACGCCAGTACGCACGTGCGTACACATTGTAAGGGAGGGTATGCAGTCGTCCAAATAAAGACTTCTACCCTTTATGTGGTGTTGCGTAAAACGCCGGAAAAGTAGGATACAAATGCAATAAACATGTGTTTCTCTAATTTTATTGACAGTCATAAATTCATGGCATAGAGGCGCGCGAAAAAGAGGTCATTTTTTAGCTTTTTTATCTGCTTTCCCTCATAAATGATGACATTTATCACTTTTTAACTAAAAATTAACATGATTCTAGTGCACCTATATGACTTCAGACTATAGTGCCGTTAAACATGTGGGCCGTGGATTACTACATTCGTTTTACCCAGGAGAATAACTTTTTTCAACCAGGCAGTCACTGAGATCGATATCCACCTCAAGGTGGAAATATACTAATAAAATTTTACTGTTTTTTTTACAAATGAACTGAGCGCACGATGTATAACAAAATAACCTTTTATTCACCTGATTAATCGAGGCAAGTCTTAGATATGAGCGTCCAAAGAAACGTCCCACTTTTTTTAATATTATAGCTTGAAATAATTCAATTTTTAATTGTGTTGCTGTATTCAATTTTGAAAGTTTACAAAAATATTATAAAAAACGCAAAATTTATAAATCAATATATTTACAGCAAAAACCACCAGATGCCACCATTTGCGATCTTTTTTTTATTTTTTCCTCGGGGGAGGGCCCCCGGACCCCGCCGTGTCCACTGAGCTGCGCACATCGGGTATGGGGGTTCCCCCAATGGCAGTCATGAATTATGGAGAATCCACTCCCTCTCCGTTTCAGAAAAGCTCCGTAAATCCGTACCCCTAGCGTTGTGCGTACACATGTTCATAACCCTGGCTACGCCCCTGGTTCCTCTTTCATTTTAACAAAATTAACAATGCCTTTGGAATTTAAGAGTTGTCTTGGGGTTCTTAATTTAGATAAAATATGAAATAATTTCATAGCCTTGCGGATTCAGTGGCGGATCCAAAATTTGCCTGACGGGGACACCTAATTTTCAACTAAAATTTACACACCACAGCTGGTAATTCAACTACATGGATCCGGTTCATGCTCTCATGGGGAATTTTGACAACTAAGGCTTCAAATGGTGCTTATTAAAGCTTATTTCTGTACAAATATGTCGTTTTTTATTTTGAGATATTGAAGGGTGGGAGGGCGCACCCCAATGGATCCGAACTGGGTTATTCCACTGAATTAGCTAAGTGCACTATATTTGGACAAAGTTTATTTAACTGATTATTCCTTGGATACATCTATAATGATAATTTATGAAAAAGTTCTGGTAACGTGACGATATAGGGCTAATTAAGTTTAGGCCTACGCGTTTTACAGCAAGTTCCAGGCAGCCCCCCTCCAGGGCTGCTTTAGTGTTAGCAAGGAAGATAATCTGGTGAAATTGCCCATTAATTTGATCTTAAATCTCTACAATTGAGATGTGGATTCCCCTGAAGCCAATTATTTTCCTCACCGCAAATGACTGCGATTTTTATTTGCATACAGTATCTACATAAGCGAAGTAGACCAAGATCAGCAGGCATATTCCCTCATAATATAAAATAATAGAAAATACATGCACTACAAACTTTAGTTTATCTGACATTATTTCCCTGTGGGCAATTTCACATAAAGGGTGCATTTAGGAAAAATTGAAACTTTACACAATTTTTTAGCAAATACTGCGAGATATTTATAAAACATTTTTTATTTTAACAAGGGTTGTATGGGGAAACAACAGACCATATTTTATAGAGTTTTGTCAATTATTTCTTCATAAATCAGTGGTATTTATGTTATTTTCCACACATTTTGCAGTCTCATCCCGGAATTGTTTTCATAGGAGGGTTTTTCTATTCCAGATATGCATCTAACACACAAATAAAGTTTTTTTTGTGGTATGGTTATTGGTCTTACGATTTAAACGACACATGTTTGACAAAAATCGAGTCACAAAATCCGATTTTATGTGTATTTATTGAGTTTAAAGTATTTTTTGTTAAAAGTTTTTTTCATTTTTTCCCGCCAGTACATCACTGCCCAGCTTGAACTATCTACATATATAGAGACATTTAATTACTCTTTTAAATAGGTCTGGTGGTTATATATGGCATACAAATACTTTAAACTGATTGCTGATTAACATTAGGAAATTAATAAGAATTACCTGTATGTATGTGAAAATTCCGTTAAAATGATGTCCCCTCCAGTACATCACTATTCAAGATCCACGCAGTGTGTTTTTCTAAGATATATTATTATTGCAATATAACCTGCCTCTTTGAGCCCCCACGTGGATATTAATTGAAAAATTCATGTTACAACAACCACATATTTATACATTTTTAGATGAAAATAGTGTTAAATTAGAATTGTCCCCTCCAGTACATAATATCAATATTTAGTATTCTTTGTGTGATAAGACCTAATTTTTGTAATTTACTGATCTATATTGGTAATTATGTATTATTTTAATAAAGCCTTCGTTAATGGCAGCCACTAGACACCAACAAATTGATATTTATTAAAAATACATATATGTATTTCATTAATGGATAAGTTGTAACCAAAAAATATTTTGTGGGTGTTTCCTTTGTTCATTTTTATATCAATATTAGCATGTTAATGTAATTTCTTCACTGTTCCGACTTACAAGACCTACTAGTACAATATATATACATTTATGGCGTATATATCATCAAACAAATGTGCTCTATATTGTCTATAATAGGCTGCCAGTACACTGCGTACTGGAGGGGACAGAACGTATGTAACACTAAAAGTGTAATTACTCAGGTATAGAACTTGTGGTATTTTTCATGCTTGTCAAGCGATTTAAGCGGTCTGTACCGATACACAATCTACTAGACTACTTGAATTAAAAAAAAATGTGTTTGTAGCAGCTGGGTCCTTTTGCTTCACCAAACCATAATAGTTTCGCTTCGGCGGCCCCACTCCTGTGGACCGTGACGATGCTGCACATGCGGATGGGTGGATAATGTTTGCTCAGCGAACCATGATGACCCTCCTACTTTAAAATGGATTTAATAGTTTAAATGTATGATTGTCATATACATTTTCTATTGCAAAAAATGAGTTTAAATGTCTTGTTATCCACCCAGGAAGTGGTTTCACTTCAGGGTATTTGCTAGGATATAAAATTATGTCATGTCTTATAACATGGCCCCAGCCCCCAGATATATAATAGTTGATAGCGCACATGTCACTGGTACATGATGTAGGATCTTACAATGCTCAAGTTGGCGCAGCGTTGTATGGCCTTAGTTTACTATGCCTGATAGTGATATCTGGCAAACCATGCCAAATAGCCAGACAATTAATTGATATAATATAAAATGTGAGGTTTTAAGGAGGGCAAGGCTAAGCAGATCGTTTGATACAGCTAGACTATAACTATAAAAAATTGTGAGGTTGGAGAAAGTGTTACCAGCATACCAGTTATATTCATAAAATATACATGTATGCCTCGAAAAACTTCCAAATCTATCAGGTTCAAAATGGCCAACTGGTGTCCATTATTTAACTTAACATGCTTCATATCCAGTGCCAGATAACTAGACAATTAATAGAAAAGAAAATGTGAGGTTTCCGGGAGGGATAGACCTTATTTCAACTCAGATCACATTCAAAATTGCCAACTATCTGCCATTTATTATCTACTTTAAAAAATATATATTATGTCTGATATATCTAGCAAATATTGCCGTCTACAGCAATCATCCAAGGGCAGCTGCAGCCTCCTCGTATCTAGCCATAATCTTCGGGCAGATTGCCAGTGGCGTACCCTGGCTCCTCCGCTGCAGCACCCGCATCAGTGCTGGCGCTGATGTAGGCTGTGGTAGCCTTAAATAACCGGCAATATCGTGTTTGACATTATGTCTCTCACGTGGGATGAATGGAGTTACCCAGAGGGATTTATCCTTCCTATTGTTACTCTGGGGACTATCCGACCGCAGGATAGCGGAGCTGCGCAAAATGCCAAAGAGTTTCAGCATTAAATTGCACAGGGAAAACTCAAGTCTCCGGTCGTCGGGCCATATCTGGGGGTATATCCCCTAGACATGCCCAGAACCCCTTATCGGGCGAGCGAAGGAAAACACTCTCAATAACCCACCATGCCCTATCACCTCATCTGTACATCAATCATCTCATCAATTGACTACAACGTTTTTATCGTATTACAATGTCACTTAAATGACCTTTTGTGTCGAATAGTGACGTAAAGCAAAGATTTACTACTACAGCAAATATTGCCAGACAGCTAGACCATAGAATAATAAAACAAAATGTGAGGTTTTAAAGATCGAGGGAAATGCCCTGAAAAAATTCAACTCCCACCAATTTCAAAATTACCCTGATAACATCACAGTATTGGCCCAATAAAATGGTTTAATTGAGCCTGATTATCATTATGTCTTGCACATTGGTGCTGTTTTCAGCCAATACAGTTTATGATCTATATTCCGCATTGGACCAGTAATGGGCCAATAAAGGCAAAAAATGTAGTCGCATAATAACAATGGCTGAATACTGGATTTTAACCGCTGTTACTGCCGATAGCATCCGGTATAAAATAGGAATTGGCCTAATGACGTCATGTTTAGGCCTACTTTAATATATGTGATATCTGCTAAAATGTGCCAGATAGTTCAAAGGTTATTATGCTAAAACAAAATGTGAGGTTTCAGGGAAGTATTTTGGCAAATTAAAAATAGCCGATTATCGGGATATATGAAAAAAATCAAATTTAATAGGTCTTGTTATGAATACAAATATATCCCAGATTTGTAGATATAGGCCTAGGCTGGAGTGAGAGAACGGTATTGTTATATACACATGATAAATTATCATTTGTACCATACTAAAATAGTTAACCAGTAATTGCTTTACCGTAGTAAAAACGTAGCTTGGTGTAAAATAATGGTAGGGCCATTGATGCATGCATGTAAATTTGTATTCAGTTTGAGGTATGTATTTTTATTTTTTTAATTATATGTACCATTACATACAAAACTTTGTATCCAATTATATAAGCTCAAGATCGGCTGGAGTTAATATTATTTTTAAACCACTGTACATAAATATATTGTGTACGGTACATTAGCATAATAAAACAGTTACACTACAACTAAGTAACATAGTAAAAAGAAAATGCTAGATTTCAGGGAGTGACAGCTGTGACCTAACAAATTTGAACTTGATCACATTCAAAATAGCAGACTTGCGGCAATTATTTAATTATTGAATATGCCTGATATCTGGCAAACTACGGTATGTTAGCTAGCTAGACCCTACAAAGAGCTTATGCTCCTAACAGCCATGATGAAGTGAAGATAAGGGAGGAATATGCATTTGAAAATGGTAGTTTTCATTTATATACCTTGACAAATTTCAACTCTATCAAATGCAAGATGGCTGACGATTGCCCATTATTTACTATTATGCTTGATATCAGGCAAAGCATCCCAGATACCTAGCCCAGTACTATAATTTATCCAACTCCCCTCATGAAAGCCCGGAAAGTATTTTGTTGGCATATATATCCCTCCCTCAAACCTCACATTTTGTTTTATACCATACACCTCACATTTTGTTTTATAGTATAAAACAAAATGTCAGGTTTAAGGGAAGGATGTGCCAACAAAATGCTTTCTAGACTTTCGTGAGGGGGTTGGAATGGATACACTAACTGTCTCTGCGGTTATATTGGAATAATAGTAATGTAGATGTTTGTAAACTATGACTGATGATGCTATTTTATATCTTTTTAGTAGTTTACTTGTTATTCAGTTGAATTATTGAGTGATCATTCATGCTTACAGGTTTGTTATTGTTGTTTAAAAAAATATGTCCTCTCCAGTACATTTTATGATATTAGCTTGAACACCGTGACATTGTCCAAGTTATTTTCCATTGTTTTTCCTTGATGGTGTTTAATACGATGCAGACAAATAGTTGCGGCCTTTACCCGTGATAAACCACCTAAACATCATTTTATTTTAGCAAATTTTATACAATTATGCTACTTCAGCTCAATTTGAAAACAAAATGTTGTTTAATAACAATATATATTGGAGCAAAATTAGAATATGAAATGTTGAGCAACATATCATGTTTTACTGATCTAAAGTATGCATTTATAGCACTTGTGATGTTGTTATTTGAACCGTTAACAAAATGTCCCCTTCAGTACAGTTTGTCACACATATAATTGTGCAGAGGATTCGCATGAAAAAGCACTGCAAAATATGTCATATATAGTATTCAAGCTATATGTGTATATTTAGTTGATGTCAGAGCACTAATTTGTTGAGCTGTCGAAGTAAATACTGTACAATTCATACTTGAGTGTATTGCAAAATTTCATTTGTCACATTTCAAATGAATATCAAATCTATATACACGTGAAATACGCGTACAACACATAGTGATCTTCCCTTTAGAAACACGACAATAAAAAAACAACAAATTTAGGGGTTAGGATTTTCAAATTACCTACATTATTAGCATTTGAGCAGAGACCAATGATTGTTAAAACAAATGTCCCCTCCAGTACACGCAAATAAAGCATACATTTCACAAGTCAATATCTTCATTCATGGGCATAATTAAGCTCTGGAAATTCAACTGATGTTGGGGAATGACATCTCGCTGTCAAAAGTTGTGAAATTATCATACATGGAAGGTTTTTATTTTTGACATGCTATGAGACTTTTTGTGTGCCCTTTACGTGAAATTGCCCCTGTATATGTGAGAGTAAATAAATTAGTGAAATAGTTGCCAAATGTCACTTTTCGACAGTGGTCAGTAAACAATATTAAAAAAAACAGTGCAAACTTTATGATAAAAAATGAAACTGTATATATACAGAAGACGACGCGAGGGTGGGGTGGTTGGGCATCGTGAGTTATTAAGGTTGTTTTCCTTCACTCACCCATTTTGGGCATGCCTGGGGGGCTTACAACCATACATACCAAGACGTCCAGAGACGTGGGTTTTACTGTGAAATATATGGTGGAACGCCGACGCGTGTCGCTCAGCTCGGCTATCCTCTGGTCGCATAGTCCTCAGAGTAACACAAGTTGCAATGAGGGGTAATTCATGCATTAATCCAATTGACCTAATTTCAAACACTCTATTGCTGGTGGTGAAAAATGGTGTTGAAATAGTCGGTACTTCCATAAAATGAAAAGTACTAGTACTAACAACTATTCTAGTTCCCCCACAAGTGTATTTTGTATCTTTCATTCGCCACTCTATTTATACCAATTCGAACATAATAATTTTTTTGGAAACATAGATCTTGAAAAATCTTGTGCGTGGAACGAGTTTTATGTTTGAGAAAAGTTATACAATAAATCAGGGACAAAATATAACACACTGCACCTAATATGAGCATAGGGGATCCTTTATGAGCGGACCTGCTCAAATTTGGAACACCTATAAATGTATTCACAAATAAATAACAGTCTTTGATTCTTCAAGTGTTTTTAAATAATCATTGAGCCAGCATATAGAAAAATGTATTATTCGTGTAATGATTGAAATATTCTTTAAAATTATCCTCGTACAACACATTTAGCTCCATTCTGATGACCGTGACAGCCAAAACAGTGTCATGTTAAATAGACAATGTTCCTAATATGAGCACGGTAGTTCCTTTATGAGCATGCCTGCTCATTAAAGGTACTGGCCATGCTCATCTTATGAACAGATGTTCCTATTATGAGCAGGATTGCAAAAAAATTAAAACTTCCGCAAAATAAAAAAATGTCGTTATCAAAAAGGCGAAAATATATATTTTGATAGAACAATCATACATATGTATATTTTATTAAGTTCAGTTGTCATTGACATACTATTAACGCTCACAGGACAGTGTTCCCATACTATGCTCATAATAGGCACTTCTCCCCTATATATAGCCTAGTGATTCAACTGAATATTACTCAAATAGCTGTCTGAGGTCTCACATAGGCAAAGTATGCCATTAACGTGACACCTTTGTCATAGACCTAATGGTCACAAATTATCTACCCTGGGAATGACCTGCTGCCAAAATAGCTGGAAATGGAATCGTTGCTAGTGCTGTGATTATATTTTTATTTCAGGAAAATACCACATTAATGTTAGATATCAAGGTCATTACGTGTGTGCCTAAATTTAACATATTTAACCATTGAGAATTTTTTTTACTGTGGATGTTTAAAAAACGTATAGACCTAGTTATTCTTTAAACCCACCGGAACGGCTTTTAAAGTGGCTGGGCCGTTATGCTTCACTGAACCATAACATTTACATTGCGGCAGATCTTACTTCTGTGTACGTTGACAATGCTGCGCATGCGTGCCATTTTATTGTGCGCCCACAATGTTTAATCGGCGGATCATGACGATCCACCGACTTAATTTGATTTCAATGCGTATTATCTTTCAAGTCAAGTCGGAGCTTTGCATGTTTTATCTCTAGAATTAGCAGTTATCCATGTCAGATTTGTACGATTTAAGGAGCTATGACTGATTTAATGAACATTATCGTAACATTGATAAGCTGAAATTTAATTTTACCGGATGAAACAGGTAATGTAATTTTACAGCAGGGTCTAGATATGATATATAGGCCTATATATATATACACCCTAGTCTACTGCAATTTTCTCACCAAAAATAACTCAATTAGACTACATGTTATGACTACATGTTGACTACTTGGTGGAGCATTTCCGCTTCCTGGTGGACTAGTGGCACAAGGAGGTAGAGTGACAACCAGGTTGTCTGTCTACACTATAATGCGGAACAATTGACAGTGGCACCGATTGTAATATGATGGGATAACATAACTTAATCTCCGCCTGCCGTACATTTACGGACAACATAAATTTAGTATTTGACTTTGAAAATACATTAATAGCTGTACTTGTTAGGTTACACGTGGAATGGTATCAACAAATACACGCTCGCACGTGATAGTAACGCTGCCTGAATATTGGAGGATGTACCAACGCTCCCCATTGGTGGGTCTCATCTCCATGAAATGTACTGAAGTCTCACCAGCACTTTCTGCCTTACACTGTTACATGGTGTGTGGCATGGCTTGCGCATGCGCAGTTATCAGCGCCGTCATCGCACGTGGTCAGTAGGCCTATGTAGCGGGACGCTGGTTTATCAGCGTGTAGCTGGCTAACCCCACAAACACGAGACGTTGACGTAATGTTCATTTAATGTTGGCCCATTGTCTGCAACGCTAGCCCAACATTAAAGCGGGGCTCAACGTCCCGTGTTTGCAGGGATAAATAGGCATATGATATAGGCCTAGAGTGTCAGAATCTTCGACGCTGCCCATTGGTTAGTCAATGAACATGATGAATGCTTATGATGCTTATTGGGATATGTACGAAGGGTGTAACATAGTCTATAATATTTCCAGTAAACTGTCACAGTGATGCAGATCTCGTGTAGGGCTATGATATGTTGGTTGAAGGCTGGACTGACGTCCCAGATGCCTGTAGGCCATATAACATTAAACAAACATATGCAGATGGCCTCAATCACAACATCATGCTATTAGCAGTGATTACCAGATTAAACAGATCTCGTGGTGACTAGTGACATCTGAAATTTAAGATTAGAGTTATGCCTAATAGTCTAAAACAATGGTAAGGAATTAAATCATGTGAATAAAAAAATGTAGGCCATAGAGTTAATTTTTTTCCATTATTTATTACAAATTTAGGTGTTTGTCAGACCAGATAACTCTTAACCAGTAGAATTCTCTGGTCAGAAAAGACTAATTTTAGAGAACTGATCAAATTTTTCCTCTTTGTAGAAATCACTACATGGACAGATATTTGAACAGCCTTATGAAAAAGAAGCATTGAGAGTAACTGACGATAGGTCCCTAAGTAGGCCCCTACTATTTCTTTGTCACACGCTGCTTAACCCTAAAAGTCAATAGTTCTATAATATATCTCTATCCCCAAACACATAGGGCCTAAAACATGTTGTTTACTGTTTATATCACATATAATATGTATAGCTGACACTGGCAGTCTAGTGCTGCCTGGAAAATATAAAAAAGAGGTCATAATTCCGAATGGTCTCTAATTTCTTATAAACCAATATTTTGATCACTCCAAACAAATATATGCCCCAAATTAGCCCCCTATCTGTTACCATACTTTGATATACTTACAGTGACACATAGAATAGACTACTAGACAAAATTAGTAGACCGACATGTTTTATTTCAAAAAAAAATTGTGGCATATAAGAAAAACATTAATGGGACTTACATTTGAATATACATGTAATTTATATAAAAACCTAGCATTCAACATGTGCCGGTAGGCGCGCAATTGGCGACATTCCGCGACGATGAACTAACAGTAAATGCTCCTATATAATACACACAGTCATCCCATCTCCCATTTCGCGTAATAACTGGATGACCATACATTGTATATACCTCGGTAACAGCATCATTGCATAACGCGATAACATATGGATATGAAAGGGTGCATCTGCCACTTTAAAAGTGACAGATAGGGCTCACACCCTTTCATATCCTGAGGGAAGATATATCGCGCTTTTAGCGTGGTATAACCATGATAACAGGAGCATCATATTATACCGCAGTTTAACAGGATCATCATATCGTGTAATAGGCATATATATATTATAGCGCCGTCACAAAATCGTTTTAGTATTCGAAGTAGGTGATAAAAATATGCATACTATACTCAGATACTTGATTATGATCACAGTAGCACATAAGTGATCATATCAGGTACAATTTTTTTATCACTTCCTGCTAAAAATATTTACCTCTTCAGGTAATTCAATTTTTACAATTCAAAGTAAACACTTTCTCGCATGAAATCGGCTCTCGGAGTAACATTTACATCCATATAGTCACTTTTAGTCTGTTTTCAATGCAATATAATAAGGTTTTGAAATATGTGATAAAAATAAGCATACTATACTTGATATGATCACAGTGGCACATAAGTGATCATATCAGGTACAACTTTTTTTTTATCACTTCCCACTAAAAATATTTACCTCATCAGGTAATGCAATGTTTACTCTTCAAAGTAACTATTTTCTTTTATGAAATTGTTTCAAAGATTTAAATTGACATCCATATGGTAACTTTCAGTCTGTTTTCAATGCACTGTCATACAGTTTTGAAATATGTGATAAAATTTTGCATACTATACTTGATTATGATCATAGATGCAAATAAGTGATGATATCAGGTACAACTTTTTTATAACTTCCTGCTAAAATATATTTACCTCGTCAGGTAATTCAATTTGAGTATTCGAAGTAAACACTGTCTCCTGATTTCGGCTCTAAGTGTAAAATTGACATAGAATTCTGTATGGTCTTTTTTAGTCTGTTTTCAATGCAATGTCATAAAATTCTGAAATATATTCAATAAAAATAAGCATACTATACTCAGATACTTGATTATGATCACAGTTGCACATAAGTGATCATATCAGGTACAACTTTTTTTTTATCACGTCCCACTAAACATGCTAAAAATATTTACCTCGTCAGGTAATTTAATTTTTACTTTTCAAAGTAAACACTTTCTCGTATAAAATCGGCTCTAAGAGTAAAATTGCCATCTATATGGGCACTTTTATCCTCTTCTCAATGCAATGTCATAAGGTTTTAAGATATGTGATAAAAATATGCATATTATACTTGATTATGATCATAGTTGCAACTAAGTGATCATATCAGGTAAAAAAAAATTTATCACTTCCTGCTAAAAATATTTACCTCTTCAGGTAATTCAATTTTTACAATTCAAAGTAAACACTTTCTCGCATGGAATCGGCTCTCAGAGTAACATTTACATCCATATGGTCACTTTAGTCTGTTTTCAATGCAATGTCATAAGGTTTTGAAATATGTGATAAAAATAAGCATACTATACTTGATATGATAACAGTGGCACATAAGTGATCATACCAGGTACAACGTTTTTTTTATCACTTCCCACTAAAAATATTTACCTCATCAGGTAATGCAATTTTTACTCTTTAAAGTAACTATGTTCTTTTATGAAATTGTTTTTAAAGATTTAAATTAACATCCATATGGTAACTTTCAGTTTGTTTTCAATGCAGTCATACAGTTTTGAAATATGTGATAAAATTATGCATACTATACTTGATTATGATCATAAATGCAAATAAGTGATGATATCAGGTACAACTTTTTTAAAACTTCCCGCTAAAATATATTTACCTCTTCGGGTAATTCAATTTTAGTATTCGAAGTAAACACTGTCTCCTGATTTCGTCTCTAAGTGTAAAATTGACATAGAATTATGTATGGTCTTTTTTAGTCTGTTTTCAATGCAATGTCATAAGGTTCTGAAATATATTAAATAAAAATAAGCATACTATACTCATATACTTGATTATGATCACAGTTGCACATAAGTGATCATATCAGGTACAGCTTTTTTTTATCACTTCCCACTAAAAATATTTACCTCGTCAGGTAATTCAATTTTTACTTTTCAAAGTAAACACTTTCTCGTATAAAATCGGCTCTAAGAGTACAATTGACATCTATATGGTCACTTTTAGTCTGTTGTCAATGTAATTACATACGGTTTTGAAATAAGTGATAAAAATATGCATACTATACTTGATTATGATCATAGTTGCACATAAGTGATCATATCAGGCACAACTTTTTTGTCACTTCCCACTAAAAATATTTACCGCATCAGGTGATGAAATTTTTACTCTTTAAAGTAAATATTATTTAGAATGATCATAGTTGCAACTAAGTGATCATATCAGGTACAACTTTTTTATCACTTCCTGTTAAAAATATTTACCTCGTCAGGTAATTCAATTTTTAGTATTCAAAGTAAACACTTTCTCGCATGAAATCGGCTCTAAGAGTAAAATTGAGATCTATATGGGCACTTTTATCCTCTTCTTAATGCAATGTCACAAGGTTTTGAGATATGTGATGAAAATATGCATATTATACTTGATTATGATCATAGTTGCAACTAAGTGATCATATCAGGTAAAACTTTTTTTATCACTTCCTGCCGAAAATATTTACCTCGTTAGGTAATTCAGTTTTTACTATTTAAAGTAAACACTTTCTTGCGTGAAATCGGCTATAAGAGTAAACTTGACATCTATATGGTCACTTTTAGTCTGTTGTCAACGCAATGTTATAAGGTTTTGAAATATGTGATAAAAATGTGCATTCCATACTTGATTTTGCTCACTTAGTTGCACATAAGTGATCATCATATCAGGTACAATTTTTTTTATCACTTCTCACTAAAATATTTACCTCATCAGGTAATGCATTTTTTACTCTTCAAAGTAAACATTTTTTTCGTATGAATTCTGTTCCAAGAGTAAAATTTGTATCCACATGTATACATAGGTACTTTTAGTATGTTCTCTATAGTGTCATAAAATTTTGCAACATGATAAATATATGCAACCTCTACTTGGTTACGATCATAGTTGCACATATGTGAGCGGTATCAGGTCGTTTCGGCCTCTTACCTGTTCGGCCTCCTCCCGTTCGGCCCCTTAACCGTTTGGCCCCCTAATATACAATGCTGGCCTGTCAGTCACTGAGTCAGCGTCGTCAGAGCATTACCTGTTCGCCCCCCTACCGTGGTACATACAGCTATACTATAGGCCTACTACTGCTACACCGGACCGCGAGACACAACTTCAAGTGGCTGAAAATTACTTGTCTGAACAGCCTGCTCATCTGCTCCTAGGCCTACATTGTGAAAACAGGCCGGAATAATACCAGATATAACCTAACCATTAAAATTGTTTATCCTTAATTATGGGGTATCTCGAAAACCCCTCGACCCCCTCGACCCACGACCCTCGACTTAATTTTAAAAACAGTTTTCATTTGTTTATATAATTATAACTTTTGTTTAATAATAACATTCTGGAAATTATAATATAGGCCTACTGTGATGCTAACCTGGCTATCAAGTGATGTTGGCTGACCGTCTGCTACGCTGGTCCAGCATCCACCCGACGTTGGTTTAATGTATCTTGTTTAATGGGTGGCCATCGATTATATTTTTATCAATACACGTAGGCCTACAGCTCGTCGAACACATTTTAATGTTGAGTCACTGTTTAGGCATCTTGCGTGCAGGGTGTACTTCTATTCCCACTACACCCTACCAGATATAAGGGGTCCGGGTCGTTATTCCGACAGGTCGTTATTCCGACAGGTCGATATTCCGACAAACAGGTCGTTATTCCGACAGGTCGTTATTCCGACAGGTCGATATTCCGACAGGTCGTTATTCCGACCGGTCGATATTCCGACAAACAGGTCGTTATTCCGACAGGTCGTTATTCCAACAGGTCGATAGTCCGACAAACAGGTCGATATTCCGAGAGTTCTATATTCCGACAAACAGGTCGATATTCTGAAAGGTATTTATTCCGACAGTTCGTTATTCCGACAAAAAAATAATAGTGATGAGGGGAATAACCACTATTAACAGCTTCTGTGGTGATGAATAGCGATAAGGACCTATATCTAAAATACTAAGATTGTCACTGTACTTGTTAACTCTTTTCGTGCTGCATCATTCTTTGACATGTATTATTCATTTGAAGCTTGCATTGGTGATGCAAATGTCACCTTAACATGGGCGTTCAAAAGTGGACCAGTTAGGACTAATAATTTACAATCGGTGCTTTTTTGAGATCTGAACGCATTCGCCCGCACTGAAAGGGTTAACCTTCTCTACCCTGAGTTTATGGGAGCCATTTGGGGGGGGGGGGGGGGTTTGAGCGTAGTGTATATAGGCCCACACTTCTTTGTACAGATGTGATATATAGATGCGTTCAGATCCATTGTCAAGCTTAATATGCCAACCAATGGAATAACTACATTTATGTCAACGTATTTGATAGCAAAAGTTGTTTTTACAATTGCAGATGTATACAATTATTGTATATATTTATATATATTCCAGCCTAATAAACACTGATAAATAAATACATTTAATTATTATTCCCACACATTCCCCTGATTTTTCCCTGACTGCCCATCACCAACTATTAAATTGAGCAAAATATTATTGAGCGACCGCCATAGTGCTCTAATGCCGTCCAAAATGCTGTTACAAATTAGCAATTTCAACAACATCAGTACTGAAACTAATAATACTATTTTCGAGGTGAAAGTATACAGTCAGAATGAATACAATTCAGAACTAATATTGATCATCTTCAAATTTCCTAACTTTGCCCTTCCTATGAGGATGGATGTATTAGCAGTGATGGAACAATTGAAGTTTTATAGCTGCGTTGCGTTTAGACAGTAGACAGTGATATGAAAATATAATTATGTTGTTGTGCCTTGAGTCACAATTATAATATTATATCTATAATATTCTTATTATAAATACTATTACTTATTATCTTGTTCATGTTCGTGACGTAGGATAGCTCATTGGTCGCGTGGTGGACTCGAGAGTCTGGGGGTACCTGGTTCGAGTCCCGCTGCGGCCGAAATCTTTCCTTGGTGTATACATATGCAGTGACCCAAACTGTTCAAATTCGTGGTATAATAATAGCAACCGAACGTATAACCGATTCGCGCCTCCTAAAAAAAGGACAAAAAAAAAAAAAAAAAAAGTCAAAGTTGACATGTGAACGGTTGAAAAACCTTTCAAAAAACCCTTTCGTCCTGGTTGGAAACGGGCTCTTACAAACACATGAAATAATATATATTTAAAATCGTTTATGAAACCGTAGAAAAATGCTATTAAGTGTTTCTCTACTGCTATTAGTTGGCAAGTTATGACGTGGGCTTGTTATGAACAGCGGCCATTTTGAATTTATTTAATATGGCTGATACACAGGAACTCCAAAGACTGGCTCTGGTAGCAAATCTTATGGATAGGTCGTTATCAATGCCTGATACAGACGATTGTGTTGCTGATCTGCGTCGTTTAAACCGTTATCATGTCGTATATATATTGACGAAATAACTTTTACAAATATTTTTGTTTTTTAAATAATTCCCAAATCAACTGCAAAACATCATAAATCAATCCTACATATTCGAAAACCATAGAAAAGTGGTATCACATGCGTCTCTACGTCTATTAGTTTACAAGTTATGAAATGACCCTAATTTGAATGGCGGCCATCTTGGATTTGTCAAATAAAGCGCCCACGGCGAGAGTTCAGCTTGGTTCCCGCGATAAATCAAAAATATTATAGCCTTGGCCATACGTGGTCCAAATTTGGTGCTTTTGGGACGATTTTAACAATTCGGGGGTAAATCAGTTGGGCCCCCTGATTTGAATACTTATGCTATGGGTCTGACACCATTATAAATATTTTTAAATCTTTCAGCGCTGAGACTGACTTTAGACGTCAGACTCTGACGTATAAAATCGGTCTCAACGCTGAATTTGCTGTCTTATTATTGGATCACATGTATTAGACAGTTTAATTTGGCATCACGTGTTCTTATGTAGATATATTTAAACAGTGTCACTAGTTAAAATAGCGATTTTACCATTTTTGTATGAAAAAAAACACGCAAAATGCTATATTCTGAAAAAATGCAGCGTCTGAGGCATTTAAGAAATAGAATTTCAGAATCAGCATGAAATTCTGACTAGAAACACTCTTCAAACCTTTTGGGCCCAGACACGTAATTAAAAGTGGTTCATCTCACAGACTAATTCCCATTACGTGTCGTTGGAATATCGACCTGTCGGAATATAGACCTGTCGGAATATAGACCTGCTGGAATATAGACCTGTCGGATAACGACCTGTCGGAATATCGACCTGTCGGAACCTGTCGGCATAACGACCTGTCGGAATGACGACCTGTCGGAATAACGACCTGTCGGAATATCGACCTGTCAGAATAACGAACTGACCCCGATATGAGCCTGTGTCTGTTACAACGAGTCTTAAAATGTGCCGCATTGTAAGATCCGTCAATCAGATTCCAACGAAACTTGCGATAGCAAGTTCCGGTACCACATCTTCAAATCCGGTGCAATGCCAATGCTTGCTGCCCTGACTTGTATTGTAGGCGTATGGTAGGTCGTTAGGCCCATATAACGCGAAAATTGAAACGCGTAAACGACGTCGCTTACGCGTAAACGAGTGTAGGATCAGCATCTCTCCACCCATACACATCTATCCTATCTGGTGTGGAAAGAATTACAAGCTGCATTTCTTGTCACCTGACACGCGGCTAACAGTAACACGGGTTATTTGCCCACCGCTATTTCAAAAGCAGAGACAGCGTTGTAGATATTGTAAAGCGGTTCACATTGTCCCCGCAAACATTGATATAATGCCCTGTCAATGTTGCTCCACGGTCTAAGACGGTGGCTCAATATTGATCCATCATTGGGTAAATGTAGCCTAGGCCTACTTGTGAACTAGTCCAAAATAACAAACGATATAGAGTATCAGTGAGTATGTAAGTATTGTCATTCGTGTGGTTGTACGCCAAAAATCTGGTACGCGGACGATCGATTGCGCAATTAATTACTGCGTTATTGTTTGATCAATTATTTTGATATTATTTTATAATGACATATTTACATCTTATTGAAATGATGCCTTAATATTAACATGGGGATTTAAACGCTGTCTTTATAGGTGAATTTATCATTTGGATAAGGTTTAATAATATAACTACCCTCACATTCGTCATGAAATTGTTTATTTCAGCGCAGGCTACAGTCGCTCTGGTACAGACCAGACCCGTGTCTAGGAATTTTTAAAGGGGAGTGGAACTTTGGACTGCAGGGGTATTTTTGAAATTAGTAAACTACACCCCTGTAAAATAATGCTAGAATTGATATTTAGCGTTTGGCGAAGCGAGACACAGGTCAGGATTTTTAGTTATTTTTAGCTGTAGATTTAAGCAATATGGTTGATTCTGGGGGATGTTGCCGGGGTAAAATTTCAGCTTTGTGGTCAAAGGGACGCTCTCGAACCCTCCCAAATGACGGGCCTGATACAAGGTCCATACAAAACACACATACAAAATTATGTTGTCCATTTGTGACGCAACACCATGTGTCTGCGTCAACTCAGACTGCCTGTTAACTGCAATGTTGGGAAATGTTTGTACACACATATCAATCTATGTTGGTAGGCTTCATCATTTACAACGCTAGCCCACATTTCTCCAACAATGCTCGCTAAGAATCAGGGGTAGACCAGGGGTAGACGGCTTGAAATAGTGAATTCTAAAGCTTTCTGCACACGAAAAGGGTACGAGCAAAAAGGTTTACCTCCTTTGTACGATAATGTAGCTTCTAGAAAATAGATAGGCCTGCATAATATATAATTATCGTTCATTTATTTCATTTATTCAACATTATTTTTTTCTATGTTAGTAGATTCAAGACGATAAATATTTTATATCAAGTATTTTTATAATATTTGTTTCCCTTTTATTTTCTTTGAAGCCTAAACATGTATCACACTTTCCGGGAAATCGATCCTAGTGGGCTGAATCACACCGATGACGCACTCTCGCTATTATAACTTTATTTAAAACAGAGAAGGTTTTTTCACTTCACATTTGTTCCACAGGCCTTTTCCACCTATTTGAGCACCCCTCTCCACGCGACTCCCAACTGTCGGCCCCTCCGCTAAATTTCAAACTCTGCCCAAAATTGTGAAAGTGGTACATGTAGAACAAATATAGCTTTTATTGCAATAAATATGTTACCCATACATTTCTAATTCAAGTATGTCATAGCATACATATTTTACCATAAATAGAAACACATATAACGTTCTGAATTATTTTCTTGACTTTATATGAGCACATTTAATCTCGAAATTACGTATTATTTTTCAAAATTAAACCACATATTTTGCGTGCGTTTTCGTTCATAAGTAGATAATTAGGGAGATTATATCGACACAAAATCACAAGAATAAGAGTTTAGCCACTGTTTAAACTGTTTTTGATTTATTAGCTGATGTAATCCCCCGTTTTAGGCTCTAATTATTCAATTTGTAATCAGAGGTGGCAATATTTGACTGTATAATCCAGTTGTACACACTATATAATTGTGTGATAGGCTGTACAATAATAACATTTCGCAGATGGCAAGGACACAGTGTTGCCTCAACGTTGGGCCATTATCATCGACGCTGTCACAACGATGGAACAGCGTTGGCCAAGTTATTGCATCGCTTCGCGTATACTGTCACTTGGCTTGATGTTCCCAGGCCAGACGGTGCTGTCTGATCGCCGGCGCGTTGCGATTAGCTTTGATGTCTAAGCTTGGGGGGTGTCGCTCGAGAGGCACGTGTGTCCTCCTGGAGTGGGGTCCCAAATAGGTAGACACAGGCTCATATCTGGCAGGGTGTAGTGGGAATAGAAGTACACCCTGCACACAGGATGACATTGCCGCGGTTATTATCATTTCATATATTTTGAAACAACTAATTTTAAATATATTACCGCTCTTTCTTACATTGATATTATAAAAATTATATTGATTTGAAGTACCCAGTTTTTATTGGTAAGCGAGTTCACAGCTTACCAATCTATCACTCACAGTTTCATTCCAGGCTTTCACTCCAGCCTTGACAACTCAACTTGTGTCATCTGTACAGGGTTGGCCTACTGCTCACCGATTGTCTATTTATGTCTATTTATGTCAACTGTATATTTATGTCTATGCATGTCTGAGCAACACGGATGAAGTGGGACAATAATAATGTATACTACCAATAATAATTACTGAATAGCGCGCCAACATTTGACATGGGAAATGTAATCAGTTACGTTTTTCTAATATAAGTCTATTCATATTTTGCCGACTAATTATCAATTAGGCCAAAAAAATCAGGCCAAAATTGTCAAAAAATCAGTTATTTTATTTCGGCTTCTTATCATGACCATGTGATGTAAACATGTCCATAAACTAGATCTGCAAAAAGTTTTTTAATTTTTGTGCTGCGCATTGACCAGTTAGGCTAGATATAGAGACAACATTCCTGATTTCTTATTTCGGACATGCATGTCCAAAATAAGAAATACAGTAATTTCGTCTCTATATCTCGCTTAACCATGTGAACTGGAAAATACGCAGCACAAAAAATAAAAACCTTTTGCAGCTCTAGTCTATGGACATGTTTAAATCATATGGTCATATTAAGATGCCAAAATAAAATAACTGATTTTTTGACGATTTTGGCCTGATTGAGTCGCTTTAATTACCTGACGAGGTAAATACTATGAGGTTGTATAAAAATGGTACCTGATATGATCACCTATGTACAACTATGATCCTCACCAATTATAGGGTGCAAATTTTTATCACATACACGTATTTCAAAATAGTTAACATATAGATGTCAATTTTACCCTTACTACTTTGAATAGTAAAATGGCATTTTAATTACCTGACGAGGTAAATATTTGTAGTATGAATTGATAAAGAAAAGTTGTACCTGATATGATCTTTTTATTGTGCAACTATAATCATAACCAAGTGTAGGTTGTATATTTTATCAAATATTTTCAAAACCTTATGACATTGCATTGAGGAGAGGATAGAAGTGACCATATAGATGTCAATTTTACTCTTAGAGCCGATTTCATGCGAGAATACTAAAATACTAAAAATTGAATTACCTGACGAGGTAAATATTTTTAGCAGGAAGTGATAAAAAACGTTGTGCCTGATATGATCACTTATGTGCAACTATGATCATCATCATAATCAAGTATAGTATGCATATTTTTATGACTCATTTTAAAACCTTATGTAATTACATTGACAACAGACTAAAAGTGACCATATAGATGTCAATTGTACTCTTAGAGCCGATTTCATACAAGAAAGTGTTGACTTTTAATAGTATAATTTGAATTACCTGAAGAGGTAAATATTTGTAGTGGGAAGTGATAAAAAAAAGGTTGTACCTGATATGATCACTTATGTGCAACTGTGATCATAATCATAGTTGCAAATAAGTGATCATATCAGTATGCTTATTTTTATCACATATTTCAAAACCTATTGACATTGCACTGACAACAGACTAAAAGTGACCATATTGATGACAATTTTACCCTTATAGACGATTTCGCGCAAGAAAATGTTCACTTTAAATAGCAAAAATTGTGCCTGATATGATTACTCGTGTGCAACTTCGATCAAAATCTAGTATAGTATGCATATTTTTATCACTTACTTTGAATACTAAAAATTGAATTACCCGACCAGGTAAATATTTTTAGCAGGAATTTATGAAAAAAAGTTGTACCTGGTATCATCACTCATTTGCAACTAGGATCATAATCAAGCATAGTAGGCATAATTTTATCACATATTTCAAAACTGTGTGACCGTGAATTGAAAATAGACTAAAAGTTATCATATGGATGTCAATTTCAATCTTTGAAACAATTTCATAAGACCTAATGGTTACTTTGAAGAGCAAAAAATGCATCACCTGATGAGGTAAATATTTTTAATGGGAAGTGATAAAAAAGTTTTACCTGATATGATCACTTATGTAAAACTGTAATCATAATCAAGTATAGTATGTTTATTTTTATCACATATTTCAAAACCTTATGGCATTGCATTGAAAACAGACTAAAAGTGACCATATAGATGTCAATTGTACTCTTAGAGCCGATTTCATGCAAGAAAGTGTTTACTTTAAATAGTAAAATTGAATTACCTGAAGAGGTAAATATTTTTAGTGGGAAGTGATAAAAAAAGTTGTACCTGATATGATCACTTATGTGCAACTGTGATCATAATCAAGTATCTGAGTATACTATGCTCATTTTTATCACATATTTCAAAACCTTATTATATTGCATTGAAAACAGACTAATAGTGATCATATATATGTAAATGTTACTCTGAGAGCCGATTTCATGCGAGAAAATGTTTACTTTGAATAGTGAAAATTGAATTACCTGAAGAGGTAAATATTTTTAGCAGGAAGTGATAAAAAAAAGTCGTACCTGATATCATCACTTATGTGCAACTGTGATCATAATCATAGTTGCAAATAAGTGATCATATCAGTGTGCTTATTTTTATCACATATTTTAAAACCTATTGACATTGCATTGACAACAGACTAAAAGTGACTACATTGATGACAATTTTACTCTTGTAGTCGATTTCGCGCAAGAAAGTGTTTGCTTTAAATGGTAAAAATTGAATCACTTGACGAGGTAAATATTTTTAGCAGGAAGTGATAAAACAAATTGTGCCTGATATGATTACTTATGTGCAACTATGATCATAATCAAGTATAGTATGCATATTTTTATCACTTACCTCGAATACTAAAAATTGAATTACATGACGAGGTAAATATTTTTAGCAGGAATTTATAAAAAAAAATTGTACTTGATATGATCACTTATTTGCAACTATGATCATAATCAAGTATAGTATGTATAATTTTCGTCACATATTTCACAACCTATTGACATTGCATTGAAAATAAACTAAAAGTGACCATATAGATGTCAATTTTACTCTTACAGCCGATTTCACGTGAGAAAGTGTTTACTTTCAATAGTAAAAATTGCATTACCTGAAGAGGTAAATATTTTTAGCAGGAAGTGATAAAAAAGTTGTATCTGATATGATCACTTATTTGCAACTATGATCATGATCAAGTATAATATGCATATTTTTTTCACATATTTCAAAACCTTATGACATTGCATTGATAAGAGAATAAAAGTGACCATATAGATGTCAATTTTACTCTTAGAGCCGATTTCACACAAGACAGTGTTTACTTCGAATACTAAAAATTGAATTACCTGAAGAGGTAAATATTTTTTAGCAGGAAGTTATAAAAAAAGTTGTACCTGATATC
Organism: Flabesymbios commensalis; assembly: GCA_964017125.1. Taxonomy (NCBI): domain Eukaryota; kingdom Metazoa; phylum Annelida; class Polychaeta; order Terebellida; family Flabelligeridae; genus Flabesymbios; species Flabesymbios commensalis. Next base: position 49,413,594 of record OZ024916.1, on the reverse strand, counting down.
ATCACTTTTTTCCAACTAGGATCATAATCAAGCATAGTAGGCATAATTTTATCACATATTTCAAAACTGTATGACCGTGCATTGAAAATAGACTAAAAGTTACCATATGGATGTCAATTTCAATCTTTGAAACAATTTCATAAGACCTAATGGTTACTTTGAAGAGCAAAAAATGCATTACCTGATGAGGTGAATATTTTTAAAGGGAAGTGATAAAAAAGTTGTACCTGATATGATCACTTATTTGCAACTATGGTCATAATCAAGTATATTATGCATAATTTTCGTCACACATTGACCTTGCATTGAAAATAGACTAAAAGTGACCATATAGATGTCAATTTTACTCTTAGAGCCGATTTCATGCAAGAAAGTGTTTACTTTCAATCGTAAAAATTGAATTACCTGAAGAGGTAAATATTTTTAGTAGGAAGTGATAAAAAAGTTGTACCTGATATGATCACTTAGTTGCAACTATGATCATTCTAGAAAATATTTACTTTGAAGAGTAAAAATTTCATTACCTGATGCGGTAAATATTTTTAGTGGGAAGTTGTACCTGATATGATCACTTATATGCAACTAAGATCATAATCAAATAAAGTATGCATAATTTTATCACATACTCGTATTTAAAAACATTATGACAGTACATTGAAAACAGACTAAAAGTTACCATATGGATGTCAATTTTACTAAAAATTGCATTACCTGACGAGGTAAATAATTTTAGAAGGAAGTGATCAATGAGTAAAAATCATGAAAATTGCATTACCTGACGAGGTAAATATACTATTTGTTCCCATACATGTACAGTAATCACACAACACCGATATGGCCATCTGGTGACTGTAACTGAAACTATACGCTTTACCTGGTGAAGTAAATACAATATTTACCCGTGGGCATCACTTTCTCTAACTGATAATTGTATACAGGTGTAGAATTCTACCGAGACGAATTCAACCACCCGTCGATATAATATTAGGTAATTATTATTTCCACGCATGCCATATAGGCTAACAAATTATATAAAACTACAGCAAAATAAATAAATATCAATACTAACTTAGTCCTGGAAAAACGGATGGTATTACTTCTCACCTCAGCCGGCATTTGTTTCTCAGACGAAAGGGCAGTGAGGTTCTAACTGTAAATGTTCCCAGATTCATTTGACCATAGCTATATACAAGATTAGTGTATACATTTACCGAGTTCAACCACCTGTGGATGGCTGCCGTTCCGCTACAACGAACCGTCCACTGTATATACTCGTAAATATGCTGACGTCTATAGTCGATCTCCGCGCTGAAAGAGTAAACTATCTATAATTACCAACGACACATAACATTATTATTCAAATTAAATGGAAATAAGAGCCTTTAACTAAGACATTTATCATGACTTCAAATTAAAAAAAAGCCTTTGGTCTCCATGGCTTATTCAAAGATATTTCAGCGTTGTAAGGGTTTCGAAAGCTCTTAAATCACTCTCTGATGTCTAAATATGTGAGTGGTTGGACCACTCTTTGTAAAAATGTAAGTAGCCTAAACTGGTAGTTGATTGCGTATTTCAAGGCCTCAACACAACACATTCAATATTCATATATTACATCAAATTTAAACATATTATATGCATACGGCATCGTTGGGAAGGCGAGATGGGCTAATCTCAGCACAAAGTCACCACATCAAGCACGAACCTTTAGGCGAGGGCTTGATGCTGTATTTATTTTCTCATACGAGCAACTATTTGAAACGGTGAAATCAAACTGAACAGAGAAACGTTTAGGAGAGAGTGCGAGGTGAGCTGATCTCACCATGTGTCTCAATACTGGAAGCCAATAGCGTGAGTGCGAGAATTCATAGGCACCCCCTATCCACAACCACCCCTCCCCCTCTACACCAAACACCAATGTGGACAACAGAATGAGTCGAATAGCAGACCACAAACTCAATACTGCATGTATTTGGTCGTAGTTCGGCTTCTAACAAGTCTCTAAAACAATATATTTAATTAATTCGCAAGCAATATATATATTTTTAAGTTATGCCACAAACCAGTCCACTGTGCTATCATCTAACGTACTTAAAATGACAACTTTGTATCTGGCCTGACCATCAAAAAATACAATTTGGTTGACGACGAACGTACGTCACCAGCATCTGCGTCACTGATTGGATGACCTCTGGTTTTGCCCGAAGAAATGGTCGATTAGTGTTCTAAATTTACATGTTTAGAATAGTATAATCATTAAATAATTTAAACATCATCAGATCATGGCATTATCAAGTAATAATATTGGTACGTGTTTGTTCTATGAGTTAAAACATAACTAGTTGCATTACATAAAAGACAATGATCCTATGCGTGATAAAATATCCCATTAAACCACATAGTATGCTGAATATGCTGTGTTGTACGATGTATTACGTGTCATTGTGGGCGATATAGTAATGTGTTGTCACTCACATTCTAAGACCATGATATTATATTGATAATGCTTCTGGATCATACATTAATATTTGCCATACATCGATATCATTATTTTCAAAAATGTAATTTATCAACATCATACGACATGATCTTAAAGCATTCATTTCCTTGCAATTAGCAGGTGCACTTGCTTCAAGCAACATGCTTTATGGAGAAGCAGTTATTTTGTATTGCCCACCATGGGAGGGGAGAATGACGGCTGTTCCATCATCATTTAGATCATTACGGCCATTTTACCATAAATTTAGAAACAAAATTTATTCCCGATACAAGTCTAAAATTGCCCAATGAATTTCGATCTAATGATGTTTTTTTGATACCGGTGTAACATGAGCAATTTTGAAGGCATTAGGGAACTTCCTTTCTGCCAGTGAGAGATACGATCATTGTGATTGACCCGGCCAGAATATCAGCGCTGTCCTTGACGATTTGAGTTGGACATGGTTCTAGGGGACTTGGGGGAGTGGGGAAGAGTTAGCAAGTTTGCTATTGCATGAACTCTCGGGAAGTATATTGTTTGTTTTATTATGCAAAATGTATTTTATTTTACTCTATGACTTTCTAAGGTTAGTGATGTTCTGTAAAATCAAATTTGTATATAATAGGTTTTTGCTTTTGACATTAGTCTATTACACAGATGAACTTGTAAATTGAGTCGTGATCGATTAGAATTTGTCGATCCTTTCTCCATATCATTTACAACTGCTTTTTTACCCTTTAGATAACAAAATCTTATCGGTTATCCACTCATTTATTGGTCCAGATAGCATTTGGTGTTACGGTAAAGCTTTTTAGAGTTCAGGCGCATCTTTATCTAACAATATCGACATTGTAGCATGTAAAGATGTAGCTGAATTTGTATTATGATTTTGAATTAGGTCGGAATTGGTTATATCCTTTTCCATTTATCAATGTCAAATTTTCTGTAAGATCTGTGTTTTATTTTTCTTTTGGTTGACATGATTTAGCAGTCTCATTCAGAGTAGCAATAAATCAAGAGTGGTCACTGATCTGATCTGCTGATCTTATTTTATTAATGAAATTATACTCATCACTAGTAATGAGCCGATCCATGGTGTTTTCAAATTTATGCGTGGGGAAATTCACGTGTTTTTTCCAATTGAACATATTTATAATATTATTCATAGCCATGCACCGCATCAGAAGAGCTATTTCTATACGGAATATTAAAGTCACGAGCAATTATACAATTTAATGGCAGCTATATAAAAAAACCAAACAATCTTGTAACTCGTCGAAAAATAAATTACATGGACAAAGTAGTCGGTTGATACTAACCAGATCTAGACATCGATTACGGATTTATCTACTTCTGTTGAAACAGATATATATATTCAAATGATTTGTATACGGGGACTTGATGATTTTTGAAGATAAATTATGAAATATGTATACTGAAATTATAAGATATATTATGAACATACTTATATACAGCCGACACCAGTCAACTCGTTTGCATGAATTTACAAATTTACGATGTGTATATTTAGATATGTATTATGATATTTATGTTTACACCTGGAATTGATAATATGTTTATTGAAGTGATACAATAGGCTATGTGACAGTGTTGTGTCCTGAACCTCTGTCTGCAACCTGCGTGCACAGTACTGAGGCTAGTAGACACAATACTGTCACATCCCGGCGATGATTCAGTGTTGGTTCATTGTTGGGATAACGTCGTAGACGGTGGGCCAACATTGAGCCGGCGTTGGTTCAACGTATCGTTTTTGCATGTGATGCACCTGCAAATGGGCATACCTTAGAAATACATATATTTAAAAATCATGCCTCGAAGTATGTCTTAATATTTTTTTACTTTTTTGTTAAATAAAATACAAGATTAACAGCGAGGACCATATACAATAAGATGATATCGATCGACTTACGGATTTCACCATACAAATGCGTGTAATACATTGTGCACCACTTTAGCCTCCAAAGAAAAAAATATGTTTTTCCAGGTTTGACAGTTATGACAATATCTCTGCAACATTTATTTTTGAAACGAAAATAACTGCTAATATAGCAGAAAAGTCATGTTATATTCTCATACAATTTTAGAGATTAAAATGTCTTCATTTAAATAAAAGAAGAGCTGTATACAGAAAGTACACAAATATGTGGGCACAGAACGGGAGGGCAGTGACGATATGTCGTCAAGCATATCGATCACAAAATAGATCGGGGCAAATATCGGTAACAACCATAACTTGGCAGACGTGTATTTTGATTCAAACTTATTATTTAAAAAAATATATTTAGAACACAAAAGCAATATTATACAATTTTAATATGTGAGCCTTCTCTCTCGGACCACAGCCACCAATGTCACTGAGGACTGGAGCGTTAGCAGTACACTGATATCTTGAAAACAAGACACGTTCATTTTTATGACACAATTTATTTATAGTTGACTTTTAATAATTTTCTATTTCTCCTGCCGTTATTGGTAATAAGGTGTTTTTTGTTTTCCCGCTGTACATGGTGTAGCCGTATGGGGACATAAATATGTAATATTAACGTGAAACATTCAAAACTTGCACGTGATTTAGTGTCTTTGCTAATGGTAATAATTTGATCTCTGTTGTGACTCCTATGTAGAATGTGTTCCCGAAAATTTGTTCATTTGAACCAATTAATTGTATAAAGTTTTGACGTGAAACAAAAGCCCCACACCTTGAATATTCAAATATTGCTTCTTAGACAGAAATGTATGCAATTTATTAGTGGCATCTAAATAACATTACATTGATCACATGCAGATCGCGACACTTTGCGACAATATTATACAAGAATATTCTCCTCCTCAATGGTAATACCCTTTGTAGCGTGAATGATTTCAGCATTGAATAAGCTAATTCTGTGACAGAATCGCTCAGATCAGGTGAATCAGCAGTAACAGTAACATGCTTTATATCAACAAAATATTTCTGTTCTGGTATATTCCGAAAAATAAACATGACAAGTGATCCGTGTCATTAGACCATAATATATAGTAATATTATTTATATATTATATATATTATTTCCATTGTGAAGTATGTATTGTTTTTAATGGGATCAATGTCATAATTACTCGTCGTAATATAGTAAAATCATACTTGATAGATGGGAAAAGCATTAGTTCCAACTTCCAATACCGGGGGAGGGTTGACTATCTTATTGTACATGGTCTTTGTTAACAGCATCTATATTAATAACATTATATATAAAAGTTATGTAGAATTTCTAAGTTTAGTTTTCAGGTTATATGTAAAGTCGGGTGTAATCCTGTCATTCTGTATGTTTTTAAACCCCTGGAGAATAACCTTCTTGTATCAGCTTGTCTTGTCTTGGAATGACATGATGTGATGTACGCGTAAATTCGGAACAAGGCAAACGCACACAAAACCGGTATTCAATCAACTTCACTCACCTTTGACGTACGTTTGTCGCGGACCTTCCGCCGTATCGGCCCTTGTCCTGAGTTCTATGCATGTAGTAGTCACTAGGTGATATCTAAGTCAGCCGTTATAACGAGAATTGACAATTTTACGGTCTCATTACACAAAAATACAATTTTTCAGTGAGTATTAAAGAAATTTATATAAAGAGCGATAACAATCGACTTTTTTAAATTAAAAAATTATATTTGAAAAGGTATGTAATTCGTTATATTTAGTAACATGCATATTTGATCAATTCTACATACATATTGTATACATACTGAAATTCTGAAAGGGCCCAGTTATGGTTATCAACAATTTTTTGGATATTGTGTGTGTGGATATATATAGAAAATTTGCGCTAAAGTGTAGGGAGGAAGGGGTAGGTGTGGAGTGCCTATGATTTGACCTTTAAAATTCCATGGGGGGTTCCGAGTAACATGGCTATAGGGTGCAATTTATGCATAAGCCATAGAGGCCGGCCCCGATGGCTCATATCGACTGGGGCTTGTAACCTGGATGTACCAGGCTCGAATCCCGGTCGGGCCGGATATTTCTCATCGTGGTCGTGCATATACAGTGCTCCAAACTTTCCCATTTTTGACATGGTTGTCAAAAATTAGAAATCAAGAATTTCGTCTCTATATCTGGCCTAGCTGGTGAATGCACAGCAGAAAAAACATTAGAGAGAAATTGGCTCAGATTGCATTAGAAAATACGGCTGAAGGGGCAAGGAAATGTAAAGTTGCCAATAAAAGCGATTTGCATGTTAAGAACATATCCCGCAATTAGATATAATTGCAAAGGCCGTTAGTTTACGTAAATTTACGTCAAAAGAGAAATAAAGTTTAAAAATTACATAGCAAATGAAATGGGTATTGATTGCATGGGAATATATGGCTGATGGGGAAAGATAATTTAAATCTAAATAAATGTTATTTTCGGAGTAAAAACAGCAAGTAATTAACATAATTTTGTAAGACATTAAATAAAAGTTACCAGAGGAACTGAACAAAAGAGAAAGAAACGGCTGCAGGGGCAAGATGGTTATCAGGCAGTATTAAAATATAGTTTTAGTTAAAAAAACATGAAAACCTGTCTAATTATTACATTTAATTTTAAGAGATATATATCATGTAAGGTATCAATAAAATACAGACATTAAATTATACTGCATGACAAAGTACGGCTTATGGGGCAAGGGAAATTAAAAGTGTCAAGAGAAGCTGTTTTCATGCTAAAAAAAAGAATAAAACGGAGGTAATTAGATATAATTGCAAATGCCCTTACTTTATATAAAATTATATAAAAATAGGAAATACAGCATACAAATTACAGAGGCACTGAAATGGGTATAAATTGCACGAGAAAATTTAGCTGGAGGGGCAAGGAAATAACAAAGCGTCAACAGAAGAGATTAGCACGTAAAAAACAGCAAAATCTGAATCTTAATTTGATCTGATATAATTGTATAGGCCCCTAGTATATGTGAAAAATATGTCGAATATAATATAAGATTTAAAAGTTAAAGATGCACTAATTGTTTTAAAAATTGCATGAAAAAGTACGGCTGGAGGGGCAAATAAAGTTAAATCTTTAATAAAGCTATAAAACCGAAGACATTAGACATACATGTAATTGCAAAGGCACCTAGTTGATGTAAACTTAAGTCAAATGGGAAATAGAATTATAAAAATACAGAAGCACTACAATGGGCGTAGATTACATGACAAAATACGGCTGAAGGGGCAATGCAATTTTAAATCATCAATAAAAGCGATTTGCATGCTAAAAACAGTAAAAACGAAGGTAATTTAATATAATTAGAAAGACCATGTTCACTAAAATTTTCTAAAAAAGGAAATTGAATTATAACAGAGAAACCTACCGAATGAGGAATAAACGGCTGAAAGGGCAATTTAATATCAGAGGTTATTAAAAGCCATTAAATAGAATTAAAAGTCATTAAATATAATTGCAAATCCCCTTATTTCATATAAATTAATAGTAATAATTAATCTGAAGTGGGTATATATTGCATACGGCTGGAGGGACAAGGAAGTTTATAATCGTCAATCAAAACGATGTTTATGCTAAAACAGCGAAAACGGAAGTAATTAGATATAATTGCAATTAGTTCATGTTAAATTACATCAAATTGGAAATGAGATTTTAAAATTAAAAAGGCACTGATATGGGTATGAATTGCATGAAAAAAACGGCTGAAGGGGCATGAAAAATTAAATTCAAAATGAAAGCTTTTTTCAGACCAAAACAGCAAAAACAGAAGTGATTAGATAATTGCACATAAAAATGGGCAATGATAATAAATAATAATGGTGAGTTTTTATACAGCGCACATACAATGCTCTGTGCGCTTCACACATATTACCCCTAGTCACTGGAAATGTTCATTCATGTACTATTTAAACTCCCTTTTTGTAGCATACAGCACTTGCAGCCATTTCGGCGCTAGAAACTAATCCCACACATTGCCATCTCTGTCCTACCAGGTACTCATTTACACCTGAGTCAAGTGAAGCATGTGCGGGTGAAGTGCCTTGCCCAAGGACACAACATGGAAATAATGCCCCAATATTGAGAGGGGAGAAACATGATATTTATCTGGAAATCCTGCACCAAGTAGGATTCGAAACCGCACGGCAGGCAGCGACATCGGCAAAGCTCCGCGCTCTAGCCATTGCGCCACGCCCCTCTCTGTAAAATATCAAAATTACAGAAGCACTGAAGTGTGTCTAAAGTGCATGAAAAAAAGTACAATACAATTTAAATCCTCGATAAAAGTTTTTTCAGACTAAAACATAAGTAATTAGATATAATTGCAAATGCCTTCCTATAAAATTACGCTCATATGAAATTACGTCAAATGGGAAACAAAATTACAGAGGCACTGGTATAAGTATAGATCGCATGCAAGGAAATTTAAAATTCTAAATATTTATGGTTTTTTTCATCCTAAAACAGAAAAAAACTGAAATAATGAAATATTATTGCGAATGTCTTTAGTTTACGTACAAATTGTGTGAAATAGGAAATAAAAATTGCAAGAGGATCTAAATAAGCATAAACGGTTGAAGGGGCAAGTTCATGCGTCATTAAATGATTATTATGAAGTGGGCATAGATCGAATGACAAATATGGCTGAAGAGGTAAGATAATTTAACATTATCAATAACAGCTATTTTTTATGTTTTAATAGGATAAAACGAAAGTCATCGGATGTAATTGTAAATGCCCTTATTTCATATAAAATTATGAGAAATAGTATACATTTTTTTAAGTTGCAGAGATACAGAAAATATGGCTAAGGGGACAAGGAAATATAAAAGCGTCTTTAACAACAAAAAAATAGTTAGATACATTTGCAAAACTCTTAGTCTTACCTAAAAGAGGAAAACAATAATGATCAGAAGACAAAACTGAACGAATGAGAAAGAATAGAAGTTAATTATAAGGCGTCATTAGAAGAAATATTTCTTTAAAAAACACATGAAACGTATGTTATTATTATTATTACATTTAATTTCAATAGATTAATATATCTAATGACAGAAATCAATAAGACAGACATGGGTATACATTGCATGACGAAATATCCGGCTGAGGAGGGAAGTACCACAAAAAATACTCAAACGATGAGTGTACACTGCAAGAAAATGAACAAAATCGATTTTTTTACTCGTTTGATGTGCTTTTATGCATTTTTTGAACAAAAATAGCCGTCTCACATGAATTATTACAATATTACTATGGTGTTTAAAACATTCTGTGTGGTGGATATGTAATTTATGTGTGAATTATGTAGTACTCATGTGCTTACTACAATGCTGCCAAAAAATACAGCAAAAGAAAACAATTTTCGTAAAAATGTCATTTTGCCATTTTTGTGTTTTTTTCAGTCAAAAAATGTCCTCTCCAAATACCACTTCTTCAACAATGTCTATTTTTTTAAATGAAAAAGATAGATGTTAATATAACTGTCAAAAAGTGTTTGAAATAAATGCGTGGAAATTTTAGTAAAATTATGATCAACTTGAAAAGGTATGTTCATACATTTTAAGATCACCATGTTGGCTTTCCGTCAAAAAATGTCCTCTCTGAATAAAACATTTTGTAGTGTGTCAATAATTTACAAGTGGCAATACACCAAGCAACCATATTGATATGCCTAAGGTGTGTCTAAGTCCACAAAACTCCACCTGCAAATTACCATGTAAAAAAATTTCCTCGCGGAATAATCAGTTCTAGTTCAAAGGTTCAAAGGTAAAATAGATCTTAAACTTTGTTATTGGCTCTAAAGTGCTCATACATCCAAGGACCAGTGAGTTTATCATCTTTGTTTAATAAACAATGGTCAAGTAAATATTCTTCATGGCTTTATGTAAATAATGGTTTGGTTTATCTATGCCATGTCAAAGGCATGTCAAAAAAATGTCCACTCCGAATAGAAAGTAATAATTGGATTTTAAGATTTTGTTCAAAATTGTATTATCGACTCAATTTTAGTACTAATTTATGTACTATTGGGAGTTAATCAAGTTATATAAAGCATTAAAAAAGGGCAAGGTTTTCATTTATAACAGTTCGTAAAAAAAATTATTTTCAAATGCTCTCTTTCAGTGTCGAATTTGATAAAAAAGACAAAAAATGTGTTTTTTTATACAAATTTTAATAACGAAGTCTATGTGAGATTGCTTGAACTGGTCAAATAGCGAGGTGGAACCACAAAAAATACTCATTTACCACATGTCAAAAAATGAATAAAAAAAATTGAATATTTTAACACTTATTCAACAAGTGGTATTTTGTTAACTAGGCCTACAATGTTTACAATCACAATTTTTTTTAACACAGCATGCGAAATATGCTCAGTGTTAGTTTAATTATGTTCTATTTGAATTAAGTGATGTGTATTGATATATGAAACATTGTGCTCTACCATGGATTTATATTTACTGTACTGTTTTTAGGCTAAAAAAATAAATTAATTAAAATAAAAAATGTGTAACATGATAACATAATGTGAAAAAAATAGTTTTGTTGAATAAAAAGGACTTTGAATTAAGTAAGAAATAACCTTGAAATTTAATCGCAATTGATTAAATCGTGGCTTATAGAAAAAAATCTATAATAGTGGTAGGCCTAAAAATCTACAAACGTAACCCTGAATATACATATTAACCGAAAAATAGAAAAAGAAACTAATCAAAGGATTTCAGAATTTAAGTAAAATGAGACACTTTCATGTATCCTGACTGTGAAACTACCTTTATAAAAATGTTTAAATAAATCAAATCTGCTCTTCAAAGTTCAGTTCAGTAAATTTATTTGACATATAAAACCAAAGTAGTACATAATCAATTTTAACAAATAAATAACCAATAGGCTATATACCAGCCGAGCTAATAAATAACCCTCTGATTCCCGTTGTACAGCAGCCCGCTGCAGCCAATCACAGACCACATAACATCACTATGATCACCCTAATATAACACATGAGAAGCATCGTATGCAATGGCGCGGTTCAGTGAAGACGCGAGATCAATGACGAGAGCCAAGGCGGACAGGGAAAGGTGCCCGGCCGAATCAGAGGTAAGTCAAGTGGAAAAACACACAACACACAGTAGCCTATAGTAGGCACACAATACTATACTAGCCCTCTATTGATCTGGTCACAGTGGTTAGCATTACTGTCTGTCACGCTAGAGTTCGGGGTACCACAGACCAAACGCACCAAAATAACTAATGTTACAGTAACGTTAGTGCCAAGTTTCCCGATTTGAGCGTGAGATCTTCCAATTTTCTAATAAAAAATGGCCTCTCACGATTCTCTCGATTTTTCTAACTTACTCACGATTAATTTGACAATCATTCTTTCATACTAAAAATCATAGAAAGACATCACCAAATGGTCACCAGAGGCCAGCATTAATTTGCTGTGGTAAAATTAAAAATATCACCGGTGGAACCCCATTTTGGGGCTTCCCCCCTTCTGGGCACTTTTGTGACCGGCTGCGGCGTCAATCCTCCCGATTTGAATACCCTCAGAGTGCGATTCTCACCCTTTTTTTCGTTCCAAGTTGGCACTACTGAATTTGTTAGGCGTAAGAATCACACATGACATATATGTAAAAGCCCTTAGAACTATGAATGAATCGCGTGACCCAATAAAAAAGGGCATTTTATACCTTGCACGACAGTTAAATGTATGATGAGGAAATGTTATAGCTTACGCAGCAGCCGGCTGCCAGATAGATACATATCATACCTTACACGTCAGCTGGCTGCCAGATAGATACATATCATACCTTACACGTCAGCTGGCTGCCAGATAGATACATATCATACCTTACACGTCAGCTGGCTGCCAGATAGATTCATATCATACCTTACACGTCAGCTGGCTGCCAGATAGATACATATCATACCTTACACGTCAGCTGGCTTCCCGATAGGGACATCTCATACCTTACACGTCAGCTGACTGTCAGATACAGACATATCATACCCTACACGTCAGCCGGCTGCCAGATAGGGACATGTCATACCTTACACGTCAGCTGGCTTCCCGATAGGGACATCTCATACCTTACACGTCAGCTGGCTGCCAGATACCGACATATCATACCCTACACGTCAGCCGGCTGCCAGATAGGGACATGTCATACCTTACACGTCAGCTGGCTTCCCGATAGGGACATCTCATACCTTACACGTCAGCTGGCTGCCAGATACCGACATATCATACCCTACACGTCAGCCGGCTGCCAGATAGGGACATCTCATACCTTACACGTCAGCTGGCTGCCAGATAGGGACAAGTCATACCTTACACGTCAGCTGGCTGCCAGATACAGACATATCATACCCTACACGTCAGCTGGCTGCCAGATAGGGAGATCTCATACCTTACACGTCAGCTGGCTGCCAGATAGGGACATCTCATACCTTACACGTCAGCTGGCTGCCAGATAGGGACAAGTCATACCTTACACGTCAGCTGGCTGCCAGATACAGACATATCATACCCTACACGTCAGCCGGCTGCCAGATAGGGACATGTCATACCTTACACGTCAGCTGGCTTCCCGATAGGGACATCTCATACCTTACACGTCAGCTGGCTGCCAGATACCGACATATCATACCCTACACGTCAGCCGGCTGCCAGATAGGGACATGCCATACCTTACACGTCAGCTGGCTGCCAGATAGGGAGATCTCATACCTTACACGTCAGCTGGCTGCCAGATAGGGACATCTCATACCTTACACGTCAGCTGGCTGCCAGATAGTGACAAGTCATACCTTACACGTCAGCTGGCTGCCGGATAGGGACATATCAAACTTTACACGTCAGCTGGCTGCCAGATAGGGATATGTCATACCTTACACGTCAGCTGGCTGCCAGATAGAGACATTTCATACCTTATACGTCAGCCGGCTGCCAGATAGGGACATGTCATACCCTACACGTCAGCTAGTTGCCATTATTTCTAACGTACAATAATTCACATTACAAAGATTGTTAATGTTTAGGGAGAATACTTTGCGTGTAATAAAATATATCTATGCATTACTTTTAGATAATATATAATAGATGTTACACAAAGACTCCTTATCATGTTGTTTTGTAACATGAGTGGTAATTTTTTTTTTTTGATCATGGAAGCTAGGTCCAAATTACAGCATCTGTGGATCCAAAACGAGATGAGATGATTGTGAGCAGCATGCATCTGGAGCACAATCATGAGCTTTCAAGATATATTTACATGCGATATCCAGAAGTAAGTCATGGATGGAGACCTTAACATAATAATAAACCGAAATTGAAATACAAGTATAAAGTGTATTTAATAAAGGACAAATACAATTTTCTATTGAACCATTGTGAAAATAATTGCAATCGGAGTTTCTTTTTTTATAGATCTGTAAAATTTCTTCTGGCTCCTATTAGTAACTCGCATTCTTGCCTTTGAATCGCTTATTATCGGTTTTTATAGTTCTAAATGTTTTGAAGGCTATCTGTAGACAATGACTGACCAGTCGTAAGTCACGGGATTTTGACTGAATCATAATCTAAATCTCGCATTCGTGACGTAAACATAAGAAATTATCGGTCTGATTGCGCGAGTCGGGGTATTGCATTCATATATGAGGTTTTCTTTTCGAAGGAAACATACACCATTACTGTACATTTGATGCGAAATTAAAATACCTTGGTGTGACTATGCAATGATCATGCTATCTCGGATTGCATTTGAAATGTTTAATGTCAGATAAAGTTTTGCACCTTAGTTTCCTTTCTGTGTAAGCTTATTCATCATATTAGTAGAGTAAATCAATCATTTTCTTCAAATAGCTCACAATAAACAATTGACCCAATTTTTTCAACTATGAATATTATTTTTCAGAATCGGCGAATGAGCAGTGAAAATAAGAGATAAGCTGTTGAGTTGTTGAGATTACACGTACCTGCATCAAAAGTAAAAGAATGTTTCGACGGAATTAGTGAAAAATGTATCACTACAAAGGATATCCACAAATTGAGGCAACGTCTTCGCAGTAGTTCTGAAGAAGGTACATTCAAAATTTAAATGCATGCGTTTTTTATGAGACTGATGTTACTAAAATCAAAATGGCCAAATTAAAGTGGCTTTGTATAGCATGCTGGAAATAAGTTTGCTGATTTTAGTGGTTTTGTGATTTCATAAATGATCATAAAATTAGAGCAATCGGTTAAATAGTGAAGATCGTATCGTGTTGACATTAAAAGGTCACAGCAGTCAAGGTCACAGCAGTTTGTGATCAAGGCTATAATATTCTATGATATTATAGTTAAAACTAGTTTGATGCGCAATATTTGTTGAATGGGTTGAATTGGAGCCTTCATATTTGGTATTTAAATGCACACCAGGAAAATACATCTCAAGATCGAAGATAAGTGACCTAGACCAATTTTTCTGACCGCTAAAATTTCTTTGCTGCAACAAATCTTTTGAACCGTAGTCTTCACATTTTTCTCTCTAGCATTTTCATAAAATGGCATGTTTCATGTCTGATATTTTCCCTCTGGCTTTTTTACAATCTTTCATTTTTACTAATTACTTTTTTATCATCTGTCATTTTTACCATTGACATTTGTAATAATGGCATTGCTACCTGAAGTTTGTGTTTATCATGATGTATTTGAATCACTGTATTATCTTGTTTGTTGAAGAAAGTATATGGTGTATCTAGGTGAGCAATATATTGAGCCCCAACTTGGAATTGTGCGGAATAGATGTGAAAGGCCTTGCAGGACGCAGAGGGATGGCTGAAGCTGTGGCATATATGTTTTGATGGTAATTACATTGATAATGACTTAAACACACTCTCTGTTATTGTAGGTCATGCTATTAACCGATATTACTTCCACTACTATAGTTTATACCAAAAAAAATGGTGTGAAACTGGGCATGTGATTAAATCAAATGTTTTAATAGTGTATACGTTATTGTAAAAATGGATATTTATGAGTAGATAGATTATAATGATTGTATTGAATGTGAGTTTTATTAATGTATGCAGTTTCAAACGTGTTATTAAATGACATCTTGTTTATCAAGTTTATCCTACCGAGCTCATCTGTGCCACGGACTAAACCCACGACGGACCTGCTGGATTTTAAATAACGTATTTTTGTTTCGCCCTGGTTGTGTCGCTCCTCTGAGCTGGGATCAACCAGGATTGAGGCGATTTAGAATTTTCAATTATTACAAATGACACATTTGAACCGCGGGGCCGCAGTGATTTTTAGAAGCCAAAAACGCGTTTAAGAAGACCACCCCACATTATATTGTTAGGAATTGATGAAAACCAAATAAGCCATTACTTTTTGTGAGGCCAGTCAGCCTCCCTTCCTTTGACTATTATCAGCAGGTCATACGAATTTTAAGAACACTTAGGGCTACGCCTGTCCCAAAATTAGGCTTCGTATGGCGTAGTGCTGACCAGGGGAACATAGCGGCAGTGATTACACATTACAACTGTTTGAAGTTCACATTCTACGTTAATTCCCCCGATTTCAAATTGTTGCTTAATAAATGTGATTTTAAAAATGCATTGCATAATATTGATATAACATGTGTAACATATGTATTTCAGAATGCTGAAGCATTGGCCAAGCATGTGACAGTTGGGGTGATAGGACATTATTGCAAGCAGCATACTACAGAAGCTATACGAAAGCTAGACTTATATCGGATCAAAATACCAACACATGTACACTAGATGGCTGCCAAAACACAAAAACAAAAGATACAAGGTGTAGTGTGACAACTGCTATTCATAGTGGCACTTCGAATGTACTGGAATAATAAAAGAATGATGTAGCAGAGCACTTGACTGTATTGTCCCCTTTGTGAAATTAGAATGCAGCAAGATTATGTATAAGGATAGATATGTATAAGGGCTTATATAAGGGGTTATATAACATATAATCGTCGTTTAAAAGGGGAAAAGTATGTACAAGAACTGAACTGATTTGTGGAAATATCGTTTTTTTAGATAAAAGTTTGTTTTTATTTGATAACACCATTACTAATTAAAATGCTAGTGGTTGTGTCAATATTTTTGTCGTCATACGAAGAGAAATGTTAAAGCATACAAAACGTTCAAATGTATTTTTTGAGTGTCTGTATCACTTGCGGGACAGGTACATAGGCTATTTCAAGGATAGTGGTTGTGTCAATATTATATTTTTATATTCTAGTCATATTAAAGAGAGTTTTAACATAAATAAAACGTTCAAAATTTTTTTTATGTGTCTTTAGTAATTTTTTACTTTTTCAATTGTCTCGCCATGATACGTCAATTTTCACATAATGTTGAACCTTGGCATCCCATAAGGTTATATAGATACGATAATTTCCCTCAATTGACTGAATACGGCTATTTATTTGGCTTCTATTTTATTGCTCTGATTAATGGTTGTAAAAATAATGAAATATTTTGAGAGACTGTACTAACCATTTGAAAATTAGTTGATCGTCAAGTTAGCTATGTGCCATCTCGACCTAATAGCCCAGATGTCACATAAGGATATTTCCTACCTTACATTCCCGCCCGGCTGCCACATAAGGATATTTCCAATCTTACACGTCAGCCTGGCTGCATAATAAAGATATTTCCTACCTTTTTTGACTCACGGCATATATTGGGATCTTCCACCTTACACGGCAGCCCAGCTGTCAGATAAGGACATCTCCCATCTTACATGTCAGCCCGGCTGCCAGAGAAAAATATTTCTTACCTTACCTGACACACGGCAGCCCGGCTGCCAGATAAGAACATCTGCCGCCACCAGTTACCTTACACGTCAGCCCTGCTGCAAGATGAAAACTTTTTTTATCTTACCTGACAAACAGCAGCCCGGCTGTCAAATAAGGACACCTTTTAGCTTACACAGCATTATAAAATAGCTGGTGAGGGAATGCCTGACTAAATCGGTGTGCCTTAGGTTTGCGTCTAAACATGTGAAAGCTTATTTTTAAATTTATTTTGTGGTGTAAGAGAATTTTAAATAGATGGTGCAGAAACAGAACATACTCAAGAAACGGTTCCATTGCTAACTCTACAAACTTTGAGCAAGGTTGTGAAGAGGAAATAATTCATTGTGGCTGTGCGTATATACAGTGCACCATACTGTTCGAAGGCCTTGGCAGTACAGTGCTGCTTATGGTACTGTTCACATGACCCTTAAGGTTATTTAATAAGAGTATGGCTTATTCCGTCTTCAGGCTTCCATTTTTCGCGATATTGCCACAATGTGCAGAAAACGACGAAAAGCAATATTAAAAAGCGCATATATTTATATATATATCATAAATTACGACCATGACTATAAGCATTACTCGATTATTGAAGAAGATAGATTTATAAAAATGAAGCTATTGCTATTTCTAATGGTCACTTGTATAAATTACTATTAAATTATATATAATCACAGAACATCACTCTCTACGCGGCCAGGCTGCCATATATTGACATCTCCCACCTCACACGGCAGTCCGGCTGCCAGATAAGGATATCTCCTACCTCTCACGACAAGGCAGCCTGACGGCCAGATAAGGACATTCAACCCTATACGGCAGGCCGGCTGTCAGATAAGGACTTCTTCTCCCTTATATGTCAGCCAGGCTGCCAGATAAGATATTTCTTACCTTACCTGACACACGGCAGCCCAGGCTGCCAGATAGGGACATCTCCCACTTCACATGTAAGCCCGGCTGCCAGGTAAGGATATTTCTTACCTTACACAACACTGCAGCCCAGCTGTCAGATAAGGACATCCTGTACCTTACATGTCAGACAAGGACATCCTGTACCTTACATGTCAGCCCGGCTGCCAAATAAAGATAGTTCTTACCTAACCTGACATACAGCAGCCCGGCTGCCAGATAAGGACATTTCCCACCCTATATGTCAGCCCGGCTGCCAGATAAGGATATTTCTTACCTTACACAACACGGCAGCCCGGCTGCCAGATAAGGACATCTCCCACCTTACATGTCAGCCCGGCTGCCAGGTGAAAAGATTTCCAACCTTACACATCAGCCCGGGTGCCAGATAAGGTCATTTCATATCTTACACGGCAGCGGTGAGAACATAATTATCCTACCTGAAGTCGCACCCCGGCTGCCAGATCCCAGGTAATATTAATTTGTTGGCCAAATGTCGTCTTAAGAAGGGTTCGCAAATGGTTCGGTGGCCCAATGTTGTATATACAGAGAATGTTTTACACATCATTTAATCAAACGTATGTTTTCATTTTGACAACTGCATTATTTATTGTCCCAAAATTCCAAGTTGAGTGATCCTTTATCTGCTCCCACTACAGTGCAAATACAAAAATGGCTTTTCCACTAATGTGTTACTCTGTGGTTTGCATTTGTCAGTGTCCTATCCAAAATTATTATTTAGAAAAGATACTTTGAGAATTTGTGTAATCTTGGAAAAACATGTATCTTCGAAAAAAGCCCTCACTGATTGAAAAAAAACTGCTGAGGTTTAGGCCTAGTGTTACAATATCGTGATTATGATTGTGCGTTGCTGTTCTTTGAACACACTTTGCCAGTTATTCCCTAGTCGTTCTTCAGGCTAGCAATCGATGGTGACTGCTGGCGATAGCATCGAAGTTAAATCACTTATACAATTTGCGTTTCCAGTCGTTAATCACATTACTCCAACGCTACTCATGCGCTGATGAACGGTAGGCAGTCGTTCGAGTACATTGCATCCATCCATCGCGACCGTTTTTCAACAATTTCCATTCGTTACTAAATTGTTGAGGATGAGCGCCGAGGTGGCATGAATAACAATGAAATATCAATGCAAAATGTATTAAAATAAAATAAATTGAAATTCTTATTATGGAATTCACTCCATATCTGATTGAAGCCAGGGAAAATAATTAAGTCCTATGGCAGCCGCAATTAGTTGTGTGAGACCTTATAGCTCTCGACCAATCATATTCGACGTTCCATTTAACAAGCTGCCGCACAGTGTGACAGGATACACAATATAGCAGCCAGCTGCCATATTAAGTATAACTTATTCTTATATAACGGCCCGGCTGCTGAATTAGGAAATAGATTTTCATGTACACCAGCCAGCCGCCGTATAACTGTATAAATATTCTTATGTAGCAGCCAAGCTGACGAATAATGTTGTTAGTGGCCTTATATGTCGGCTGGCTGACGTATAGACCCTGCCATAAATAAATAAATGAAGTCAGGAGACCACCGTTAAGACCTTATGGTCGCTTGCACAGTGGCCATTGTTTGCTGGTTTTTAATAATCAAACCAAAAATATATATTATCTTTATACACAAGACCATGGTATAAGAGAAAAAAAATGTTCCAGATTAATCATGACATAAATTATAATATTATACATGTATTAATAACAATTTAAATAGAATATCTTAGCCAAAATGGCATATGTGATTGCAAACAAAACAATTCAATGGAGTACAGTTGGCTGGATATTTTGAAATCATATAGGTTTTTGCGTAGTGACTGAAACCACTAAAACTGTGAGTGTTTATATTATCTGTGATTAGAGTTGGAGTTAAATTTATTTTACTGGGCAATTGATATCTAATACATCTTTTTGCAAATTCGTGTTTTACTCTGGTAATGTGAAGGTTATGTCGTTGTCTAGTGTTATGCAGGTGTATATCGTGATGTGTTTTTAAATCAAATGAATAAAAATTGTGTGGAAGTAATTGATTAGTAAGTAAGTAAAATTTAAGTTGAAAAAAGTTTGTATAGATCAATAACCTTTAGGAGTTTTAAATGTAGAAAGATGGGATCTGTGTGGCTTAAATAGTGACTTCTTGTTATTATCCTCACTGCACCAGGCTAGTATGCAATAATTTATATGTGGAAGTATTAAAGAATAATAAAGTAATATTAATGCACTTTGTGGAAAGACATATTTTAGTTTGTTCATTATGCCTGTGGTTTTAACAATTGTATTTGATATTTTATTTACGTGATCTTTCCAGGTAAGCTGGGCATTTTTTTCTAGGCCAAGAAAATTGAATCGATTTACGCATGCAAGTTTTGTATTGTTTAACTCTAAACTAGGAATAGTAATTTTTTTGCGTGGGTGATGAAAAATCATGAATTTTGATTTACTTACATTCAAGAAAAGTTTGTTTAATTTTAACCATATAGATAGTTTTGATAACTCCTTATTTATATCAAATTCATTTAAATTCTCCATCAGCGTTGTATCATCTGCATATATTATAAATTTAAGGTATTTGCTTGTTAGTGCCATATCGTTTATGTAAATAATAAATAGTCAAGAATTGAACCTTGAGGTACTCCACAAGAGGTAAGTGTAACGTTGGAATGTGCATCATTTATTTGAACATATTGTTTCCTTTCATGTTAATAATTTTTAAGTAGTGTCAATGCAGATTGTGTCAGACCGTAAAAAAAAAAATTCTATGAGAATATTATGATCAAGCGTATCAAATGCTTTTGATAAATCGTCCATATTACACGTTATTAGTAAGTAAGTCAAATATTTGCTTTACTTCACTTTTCGGCCAGTATGGCCATTTAAGTGAAAATTCCAGGTTTTACAATATCCAATATTGTATAGTTAAAGTAGTAAAGGAAAGACAAAGCTAATAAAAACATGTTCGTACTAAAATATTCAGTTTAAAGTGTTTGATATGATAAGATGACGATGCTCCTGACACCTATATGTAACGCGTCTGATGACATGTTGAAGCGCCTGCACTACAACACAGTTTAATGGGTATAAAAATATCAGTATAAATAATGTAAAATATGAAGTGAATTTAAAATGAACGACTTTTCAAGTCACTAAATCTCCATGAAATTGGAGTGATTGTGTGAAAACTACAAGTCTAAGTCAAAACAGTGTCAAAACAAATATATAATATATACTATAATACTATATACTATAATAAAAAAAATAAACCCATTTAGACATAAATATGAATGACTTAAACAATGAACAGAGAAACCATTAAGTGTGTAAGTAAATGACTTCTTTACTTCACTTTTCGGCCAGTATGGCCAGAGAAATCATGAAACCAAAATTCTCAAAAATTAAAGACTCACAGTGCCCCCACAGTTGGTAATAAGGTCTGTGATATTGGAGGACATCACAGAGCGATCACATACCGTGAGGACACCGTAAGTCACCACAGGCTAATTGTACGGCAATGGCTTCTCTATGACATACTGCATTATCCGCCAGGATGCCACAGAGAAACCTTTAAAACAATAAAGTGAAAAAATAATTATATGGCAATGGTTTCTTTCGGACATCCCGTCCATCGCCAGGATGCCAAAGAGAAACCACTGCAAACACAAAAACCAAATCATAGAGGAATTATGAGTAGACCTACAATGCCCACACAGCTGGGGATCAGGTCTGTCATCGAGAACTAGCACGACAGAGCGATCACAATCCGTGAGAGCACTGTAAGGCACCACAAGTACAATGAAAAAATATATAAAATATATAAATATGAATATATAAAGAATATATAAAGAATTTAAACTGGAAACTATTCGAAAATAAACATAACAACCTCAGTGAAAAACCACCGTAAAGCAAACACAAAAAACTTCACGTCAAAAAATAACAAAACCTGGTTCGATGAAGGTTTGGGTGTGCTTGGCCTTCTAAGAAGTTGCCCAGGGGGGACCACGCGGAGGTGACACCCTTCCCCCCCCCCCCCTACACGTTATTCTGTCAATCACTTCTAGTCGCTAATTTAGTTGAGTGTTCTTTTCTAAATCCGTACTGATTATTATGAAAAAGTTTCTTGATGTTGAAATATGTGGTAATTTGATCAAAAATCGCCCGTTCGATAATTTTGGATATTGCAGGCAGCAGGGATTCAAATTATTTATTATATTCAGTGTATATATATATGTATATATATATATATATATATATATATATATATATAGATATATAACATGTATATATATATATATAAA
This sequence comes from Flabesymbios commensalis, assembly GCA_964017125.1. Taxonomy (NCBI): domain Eukaryota; kingdom Metazoa; phylum Annelida; class Polychaeta; order Terebellida; family Flabelligeridae; genus Flabesymbios; species Flabesymbios commensalis. The sequence continues at coordinate 49,391,090 of OZ024916.1, read as the reverse complement.
TGTAAATGCGACCATTGGGCGACATGATCTAAAAGTGGACATTTGGGTGACACCTTAAATCTGTAGTATAGACGAAAAAAAGTGTCTGAATAGATAAAAACAACAACAGACCTGTACAAAATGTTTATATATGTTGCATTTTTTAATATTTAGATTTTTGTAACATATACTTTTTTTGTGTCTCCTAAAGGTGAACCACTATCATGCTCATGAAAAAAACACACATTTGGGTGACTTTTTATATATGTCACCTTATGGTTTCTTACTATGTACCCTTGGGTGACACATATATATTGCTGATAAAATGATGTTTACTTTTAATTTTAATAGCAGTTATATTGTAGAAATCGGAACTTTAACGATCTATAATCACATGGAGCAAAGAAACACACCTTTTCATGCGATAACAACTGATTAAAAATGAGGGCTACTCCAAAATAAATTAGTTTACCTCTGTCCTCTAGTTTTTGTTTGAATTAAATACGCTCGTCAATATATGTTTGGCTTGATTTTTTTTCACAATGGGCGAAATTAACGAACAACTCGAAATAATTTGTACTGAGGGCTGTTCCATGATAATGGAAATTACCGCCGCCAGTTTTAACTTATCGATTTAAAATATTGTTTACCACGATACGCTAGCTAAGCAATCATTTATTGTCACCTCACTTTGTATTCAGAGCCAACGCACCAATAGCGGGGACATGATCAAAGTTGAGGGCTGTTCCTAAAATTATGCCTAAGGTTCCCGTTTTTACCTGCTAAAGTTATTGTGCACACGACACGGCTGTTAACCTTATTTTACACTACTGGTAAAGCCTACAACTGGTCAATAGATTGGACAAGCTCAAAGATGAGTGGTGTTTCATACTAATGTTGGTGACTCCGGCCGCTTTTTAGCGTCTATGTGAGACACCTATGCTAACATCTAGACTTGTCATGTAAGCTTGTAAATATGACACGCTCATAAGTATTTGATCATGTTCCACCGTGTATAATAGTCAATAAAAAGATAAACTTGCTACCATTTTGTTCACCATGAACCTATCAGTTGAGATAAATTAACCATCAGTGCTACTATCAAAACCCAAGTGAGTATTACAGGGGCGTAGCCAGAAATTCCAAGGGGGATTCCCAAGTGTTCATTAAAATGCATTATAAGCAAGTCATGGGTGGGCTATATGATGCGCTCCCGTTTTTACCTGCTAAAGTTATTGTGCACACGACACGGCTGTTAACCTTAGTTTACACCACTGGTATAGCCTACAACTGGTCAATAGATTGGACAAGCTCAAAGATGAGTGGTGTTTCATAATAATGTTGGTGACTCCGGCCGCTTTTTAGCGTCTATGTGAGACACCTATGCTAACATCTAGACTTGTCATGTAAACTTGTAAATATGACACGCTCATAAGTATTTGATCATGTAATATAGTTGTAATTATAGCAAAGCACATAATTTACTAGTATAGTGACGAGGAAAGATTTAACACAAAGTTACAGACGATGATCGTCAGTGATCGATAATTCCTTTGTGTCAAACATTTAGGTTTCCAGGCATATATATATATTCAACTGAATTTATTTTAAAAATATCACTAATGTTTGTTTAAGTGTAAAGTAATTAGGCCATATCAACAAAAATTGTTATAGGTCTAGTGTGTGATTTATACACACAGGAAACTTCAAGGTGATCGTATGCGAACTGTTTGTTGTCTAATGCAGTTGTGCTGGTGAAGCAAACGTCCGCACAAACTTGATTAAATAACTGGATTAATCTCCACTGAGGGTTGAGGACTCTATTAACATCTCCAGATGCACATTATATACATGATATAAATTTTAGCCCATCTCAAAAAGGTCTGCACAGTGCACAGGGTCATTATGAGCGAAAGCAGCTTCGCCGGACATCTCTGAAGCTCCTTGCGATTGATCCTGTCCACTGTGGCGGACTCCAACCTGTCTCACAACAGTACCATATAGAAAGGTAGCCAAAGTTGATTTTCAGGCTGAACCTTGACTTGGTTGCTGTAGTTTTGTTCTCACTTGATCATGATGCTCAATAAGTCCCTTGAACATTAAACCAGCTGTTGAATTGAGATTACCCTTGAGCATTTTTCAAAATTCAAGATGGCTGCCGAGATGGCCGTCAAAATAAGGTTTTCACAACAATATATCTAGTTAAAAAACTAATGGACCGATTTTGATGATCTTAGGGTTCTTATGTTTCGGACATGTCCGAGTCATTAGGAATAGCCCCGAGTCCCCCCAAGGTCAACTTCAAGGTCATTTCAACAAGTCAAATTTATTTTAGTTCATTTAATGCTTTAAATAAGGTATTGGTGTTTTAGCGCAATCATCAGCTCAAAACAACACTATTATGTGATCGAAAGTGAAAAACGGTAAAAAAAATGACCTTGATCGTTTTAATTGACTTTGAAATTGACCTCGGGGATACTTTAAATTATGCTTACCGGCTCGAGCATGACCAAAATAATAAAAACAAAAAAAAAAGATCATGAAAATCGGTCCATTAGTTTATGAACTAGATCTATTGTTGTGAAAACCCTATTTTGACGGCCATCTTGGCGGCCATCTTGAATTTAAAAAAATGCACAATGGTAAACGCCATTTACCAGCCGGTTTCAGATTCTGGAGCATGTTATTCCCCAGAGTCAAACGAGAGAAAAACTATATCCGCCAAGTCAACCTACAGTGTCCTGGCTTCCTGACTAATAACACTCCCTGATCGGTCGCCGTTTAGATTGGAATTGAGACCCTTTTCATAAATAGACGGGTCGATATACCAACTGACCCCCGAAAAATTAAAACAAAATGTTTCTCAACGTCATTCACTATATCCAATAGGATAGAAAACCGTTGAGAAACTTTTTGTTTTAGTTTTTTGGGGGTTCGAGTGGATATTTTCATATATCTACCCATCTAAAAAGTGGAGACTCCACTCAGACTCCAGAGCCTTTTCTCAAACTGCTCTCAGACCAATTCGCTTTAATCCCCGACTGATGTGAACCTTACAAAACGGCGAGTAATCGCCAAACATTTCACCCCTCAATTTCCTCTGTTTGATATCCGACCTGTCGCCAATAGCAAACCGTTGTAAGACGACTTAGAGGTGTATGAATGAACGAAGATGACAAAATAAAGCTAATGAAATCAGCTGGATCATGTATTTAGCAGTCTCTCATTCACTTCTTGGTGTATTAGTCAGGGGGTCAAATGCATATTTTTGGTCGAACCTGGAACGTGGGTCCAAAGTTTTTTTTCTCAGTGTTTTCAAGTTATATAGGTATTGTACTCCATAGAACACTACACGATTGCATTCTCACAACATTGAGCATTTTTATTTAACACGTTTTATAAAATCACGTCAATCGGGATGCAAAATAATGGTTTCAAACAGTTCTAAAAATATCAATATTAATAGAAAGCACTAACCTAATCTATATTTGCCACTATTGGAAATAGTATGTCTTCCGTATTAACAAAAGGTAATGTCATAATTCTCCAAATTGATTGAACCAGAAGTTTTGTGTGAAAACCTCAATTTTCACAATAATATAAGCGTGTGACATATCAAAATGAAGGGAATTTCATTACGAAACATTTGTACTGCAATCAGTTTTATTTATATATATATCAACGAGGTAAGATAATGTATAATTGTGGCCATACGTTCTAAAAGTTTATATATTACGTCATCCAATGATGTTAACACTTAACATCGAAGTATTTTTTTTAGATTTATACATTGTTTTGAGATATTGTGTGGTTTATTACCTCTGCCAAAAGAAGTAATGTGTTTGGTTGTGATGGTTTGTCTGTCTGTCTATCCGTCAGCAGGGATATTTAGAAAGTAATGAATAGATTTGCATGAAACTTTTACCAGAGATATGTCTCGGGCCAAGGAACAATTCATTAAATTTGGAAATGCTCCGGATTAGTTTACGATCCGGATCCAATACACAATCACTGCGGTGGAGGTTTGCAGTCTCTGACTGACTGTCTAGTTCTATTTGATACGTCTATGACCGCAATAATTATTATTTTTATATCGATGCGATAATATTATAAGGTATAATTGTGGACATACGTTCTCAAAGTGTATATGTTATGTCATCCAGTAATGCTAACACTTGACATCGAAGTATTTGTTTGAAGATTTATACATTTTATTTTTAAGAAATCATTGTGTGGCTTATTTTCTCCGCCAAAGGAGGTTATGTTTTTGGTCGTGATGGTTTGTCTGTCTGTCTATCCGTCAGCAGGCATATTTACAAAGTGATGAATGGATTTGCATAATTTTTTTACCAGATAGTCCAGGCATTTTACGAGAAAAATGGGTCAACCTAAAACAAATTACAAGGTTTTGTTCCTGTTTTTGTTTCAGAGACATATAGTCTATGACACAAAAAAGGAATCCTCCCAGGCGAAATTGTGAAAATCGTCATAGCTTGATTTACCCGAAACCCCTATTTTTTTACTGAAATTATGTTTTTTTAGGGCTGTGTGATAAGCAAAATGATATTTCAAATATTGATACAAGCACCAAACTTGACATTGACTCTCCTTATTGTCCACACATTTGAAGAACAAACGTTAGCAACCAAAAAATTTGAAACGGCTGCCATTTTTAAAGATGGCCGCCATAAAAAGTATGTTTTTCATAACATTGGATCCACAAGTCTCATTTGAATAATTTTGGTATTGTTTTATTATGTTTTTGGCTGTGGTGGGTGAACCCGAATCGTGAACTTTCAACATCCCCATAGACTTCCTTTGTGGCCATATTCAAGATGTGCCTGAAAAAAGAGGGGGCACCTTGAGATACTTTCGGGGCACCTTGAGATAGACTGGGGGCACCTTGAGACAGTTTTGACTGACTGACTGACCTCATATCAGATATCATAGTTTGTGTGTGGGGTGTATTTGAAGCAAACCATTATACACAAGTGATAAAGTGATAGCACAGGTGTAAGATACCACCAAACTCATAGGGGAATCAAGTATTGCGTGATAGTCCAGGAGCGAAATCCTAAAAGACGCTTGAAAACGGATTTATCTCAACACCAAAAGTAACCAAGGTTTGTGTTGATAAGATGGTAGTATGAACCTTCTAGAACAACCCCAGGTAGTGTGTACAATCAAATTGTGGTATCAGTCATTGTTTAGGGGGCATTTTAGGGTAGGGGGATGTACTGTATGGTATCACAAGAAAAAATTTAATATGTGTACATAATTGGCAATATATTTGTCAATACTCAATCAATTTGAAAGATTCTGGCACCAAAATGTAATGTTTTTAATGTTTAATATATATGTAGGAAACATTTATACAATGTCTAAGTTATGAAGGTCAACAAAGGTCACAACTGCATGCCACAGTGATTTAGCAAATGTTTCGCCATCACACTATCTGTACTTTCATATCACTTGTTGAATAATAAAACTAACCAAGGTTTAAATTGATGGAATATTAGCATAAAGCCTCTAGAATAACCTCAACTAGAACGTAAGACACATATTGGTAATAATAGCTATCGTATGGATTTTTTTAAATCTGGGAGTGTAGTACATGGCCCTGATTGAAATATGGAATGTGAGTGACAAAATTTGCCATATATTTATCAACAGTCGTTAAAAAGTAAATATTCTGCCACCAAAACGGAAGTCACATATTGAACTACATGTATGAAGAGAAAAACAAGTAACAACTTTTGTGTTATAAAGGTCAAAACAGCATACGACAGTGAATTTGCCAATTTTTAACTGTCGTCACGTTGCCTGTACTTCGATATGTTTTGTTCAAAACCAGAGATAACCAAGCTGATTGATTACGCTGGACAAGGGCCTCTGCTGATCAGCTAATGACATTTCTGTTTGGACAGATTTTAGCACAAACCTACTACCAGTAGTCTAGGGACCGTCAACAACCAACAGTCTTGTTTTGTATCAAACTGATAGAAGAAGCTCTATGCGCATCGTATCTATTGATAGGGTCCCCGAAACTAAGGTCAATGGTCAGATTTATGAGTGGAATGCACCCATCTGCCAGTTTTATGAATGAATTTTTGTCCCAAATCAACAGAACAGACTCTGGTAATAAAGTGATTGAGTTTCGATAACTTTAAATGTGGCTGTGATCACGTCGTCAGTGGTCAATATCACACTTGTAAGCCTACTGGTCTAGATCATTTTTAAAGTGGCTGTGATCACTTCTTCAGTGGTCAAGATCACATTTATTGTGGTTTAGATAATTTACAAAGTTGTTGTGATCACTTCATCAGTATTCAAGATCACTTTTGTAGTGGCTCAGATAACATTTAATGTGGTTGTAATCACTTCTTCAATGATCAAGATCACTTTTGTAGTGACACAGATAACTTTTCAAATGGTTGTAATAAGTTTTTCAATGGTCAAAATCACATTTGTAGTGGTTTACATAATAAAGTAGCTGGTATCACTTCTTCAGTGGCCAAGATCAATTTGTAGTGGCTGAGATAGCTTTTAAAGTGGCTGACACCAGTTTGTTAGTGGCAAAGATCACATTTGTTGTGACTGAGATAACTTTTAAAGTTGCTGTGATCACTTCATCAGTGGCCAAGATCACTTTTGTAGTGGCTAAGATAAAGTGGCTGTAATGAAATGAATCGGGCTTTAGGCCACCTTTGTGCACATATAGGCTAAACTGGGCCAGGAGAACCTCCTGAGGATGGTGAGATGATTGAGATGACACTGTCCTCCAGACACAGGATTGTAAAGTGGTTGTAATCACTTCTTAAGTGGTCACTTTTGTAGTTCCTGAGATAACTTTCAATGCGGCTGTGATAACTTCTTTCGTGGTCAAGATCACTTTTAAAAAATGGCTCCAGAGAATGTAAAAGTAATAACAAACATTTATACTATATAGCGCTTTGGTGTACCTTTCGTATATAACAGAAATAAAATATTATGTATCGCCGTTAAATCCCGTATAGCTTAAGCATTCATCATTTACCATTCATGACAGTACTAGTTTCTAAATGATACACCAAGTATGGTAATTCCAAGTACACTACCATCACTTATAAAGTCTCATCCCTAGATGACTAGTGGCCGGCGATGCTTGTCTTCTCAGATGAAAACAGATTTAATCTGTCTTACAACGATGGGCGTGGTAGAGATTGGAGGACACACAATGAGGGTTTTTTCTCAGAGTGCATGTTTCAAGCTCAGCAAAACATCACCCAATTAATCATGGTGTGGGGGTGCATTGCTCGGGGGTGACACTGTATGTGCGAGGATATTGTAGATAAGTTTTAAACTGCGCGATTAGTAGGGGCCTACTACAGCGGGATTGAAATGACTTATGGCCTTGACCCAGCACATGACCTTCACCTTGAAGCACAAAACTAATAGCATCAATGACTTCGCCATGCAAAAAAAACTAGGTATATAGCCATTATTTATGATAGTATAATGACTTGTCAGTGAGATATGCTGAATTGAAAAATACTGGTGACGGCCATATTGAATATTCGTCGTTGGCGGTGCAATAAGGCGTATGTGGTCAATTGGGGCATATGCACTTTTCGGTGCTACGTACCCATTGAGACACGTGCTTTCTAGTGGTAAAATTATTTTCACAAATTTTCATGTATATTTGGACGAAAAATGCGTTTGAAATTGGGCGTATATATACCCATGGGGGTAATATGGCGTATGTGTAAGTTTCCGCCATAAGAGTTATTTTGGGCGTATGTATTAAAGTGCATTGTTTGTTATCTGTTTTATGGCGTATGTGTTACATACGCCTTACTACCGACAATCCTACTCCAACATGTCCAATGACTGGTCTAGGTGTTTGTACTGTTGTCCGTAACTTGGCGTATTATATGTGATACCACTCCAATAAATATAGATTATTACCACAGCTTATGACAGATTATGACAGCTGATAATACACCGTATAGTATCGATAGTTCAGGTACCTAATACATTCTTTGAAAATAATGAGACCGTATTTGACGACCTAGCTAAAATTATGTTCCCACCTTTTCAAAAAACACCAGAAAATGTTGCACAAAATAATACTTTCCAAAATCAATAATAGAAGCAATGTTTCCAGAAATTCATTCAGACTGATTTTCGTGAATGTGTTGGTGACCAATTACTAATAGTTGATACCTCTATCCCTTTTAAAATAAAAGTTGAATGCGAACAAGATGATGCGGTTATAGAAATCAATCGTGATCTCAGTTGTAGCTCAGTATATGTACCTCACCTGATGAACATGACGAGCGATTAAAAGATACTGAACAGTAGGCCTATGAAACATTTATTTTAGATCACAAATATTTCCCAAACACCACGAAAACACCCCCTGTTAAAAAACGCAAGGTCGCAAAGAATCAGCGTTACGAGCTAGGTGATGCATACATTGGATAAAAAGTTGAGACATGTTTTAAACTGATGTGTAATTTGTTAGATGAAACGTGAAATACGTTTACATTTTGTGTCACAGTCTCGTTCTTTAGCATCCAAGGTGTTGTATATGCTACTGGAACGAGTGTCACATACAACACTTTGGCTGCTGTGACCAATTCAGAAAGCTCTTTGATTTTCGCGCTAGTATAATGCCATGTGCTTTTGCATGTTGCTTTGTTAACATCAATAAATAGGCCTACACCTCATGAAAGTTATGAATGCGATTTAAAATTGTCAAATCACGGATGATGAATTAGGGAAAATAACTTTAAGATTAGTTTCAGTGTATACACAATATGCATGTAGGATTCTATCCTGAATGTTTATGCAGTTTGTTATTCATGTGAAAGTGTTGGGAGGAGGCCCTAGGGTAGTAGTTAGCACCGCTGCCTTTCACGCCAGATTTCGGAGTTCGGTTCCCGGTCTCGGCGGTTTGAAAGAAACAAAAAATGTTTCTTCCCCATCCACGTGTGAAAGTCAGTATTGTGGGGAGCCTCCGTGAACGAGAGGTAGCGTGCTCGGCCTCAGACCCCCAGGGCTCGAATTTCGAATCCTGTGTCTGGAGGACAGTGTCATTTCATTCATTTCATGGACTATAACAAAGATGTTGAAACAAACAATGAACAGGTAATAGCAACTTTAATACAAATATATACCGAATAGCAAAATGATGGCGAAGGTGGTGGTGTCATTGCTAATTATTAAACTTGTTTAAGATAAAGATTTTTTTTAAATAACGATTACGTACAATTTTGGTAGTTTAGCAGGTACAGTAACCTCTGAATTATTACATCACATAATGATAATTGATTTATCCATATAGTCATATATAGATATACTGTGATATTGGAACTATAAATAAGAAACAAAAATGTTAAATGTCATGACAGCGTCACAGATGATGGCCCAACATTGGGTTAGTGAATCATGTAGATCATAGATTAGAATGGCAACGTATAATCCATTGCTGCACAATTCAAGCCATATAATGGCATAATTATCCCAGCAAAACATATACAAATGGGGAGGATGTAATATACAAACGATAATGAATTAAGCATGTTTGACCTAAATTATTGACCTTCGACCTTGAATTATAGCCTTGACCTTGGACCCAATGATATTCATTATTAACATACATCAATATACAAACAATCAAAGTAATAGCTATCAGTTATGTGGATATATACAGTGATTTTCAGTTTTTTCCCGATCACCTAAAACCACTTTTTTGTACCGCGATAGGCGAAAAAATGTATAACTTGTTATTTAAAAATGCTCAATGCTGTGAGAATGCCATCACGCGGTTTAATAGAGTACAATACCTATATAACATGAAAAACTGTAGACCCACTTTCCAGGTTCAGCTCCTGGCCCCCTGACTATATAAATAGACAAAGGTAGGTGTACATGTATTTTATCAATCAAAGAACACCCAAATACTTGTAAGTCAATGGGACACTGCTCTTCGCATGGCTAGAAGACGCAGCCCTTACACTGTTGTTCCACTGAAACATACCAACATCTACGATTTAAAGAATCTTGCTCGGAGAATATGTAGGAGCGTAAAAATAACAAGACAAGGAGAGACAGTTAACTGGATGAAAGTTAAAGTGGTAAAAGTATGCAATGAGAAGCCACACACGCTTCCAGTCAAAGAAGATTTTGATAGTGATTTTAAAGAAATATCAGTTCAGCGAACATTGACCAAGCACGGTAGACCCACTGGTGAATTATCTGAAAAGATCATCAAACAGAAATATTCAGCCAGTCTTAGAGTGTCGGATGAGAAAAAGAAAGACCTGATATCATTCTGTCAGTCACTTGCATTTCCATTTCAATATCATGCATTCTACAAAAGTATTCCATCGAGTAAATCTACCAGAGATAGAGTGGCTTTGCCTGATGTAGATGAGGCAGACAATGACACTGATGAAGATTAAACATTTACTGGCTATCATTAATCCACTTGATTGCCTAGACCCATAAGTGAGCTGGTAAAATCAATAATGAAATCGTCAACCGATGTCAATCTGTGTAATATTGTGAAAATTTAAGGTCCTGCACTGACAGTTCAAAGTGTAGTAATCAACATAGAGCTATTAGAGTAGTAGAATAATCAGGATAATAAGCCATTAAAACGTTGAATATTTGTATAGAAACCATGGAGACAAAAGGGTGTTTTGAATTTGAAGTAATCACAAATATCTTAGTTAGTTCTTTCCAGCTCATTTGAATACCTACGTTATGGGTCTACGGCCATTCTGATATTTTCACTCATTCAGTGCGGGGATTAACTTTAAATGTCAGATTCTGACGCATAGAGTCGGTCCCCGCACTGAAAGGGTTAACATAAACTGTTTCTACAGTGACAAAATGCTGAAATGTATTATATTAATTAGCATTCACATTTATACTTGAATGATATCCCCATTGTAGAAAAAAAATAAACTGTTCCGACAGTTGTGTACATATTATATAATTAAATTTAAATGCATCTCCAATTATTATATTGTTGAATTTCCGCATATTCTGATTATACCGTTGTGTATTTTTTTCTAATCATTTGATGGGATAAGTTGTACTGTATGTACATGGTATAGTGACCTATATTTTATGGGCAGCTATATATACCAAAGCGCACATACAGCCTAATTTCACTTTTCATCCTTATAATTTGCGGGAGTCAAAAGTTTGTAAGTACTAATTGTCTCTGAATCACCTTGACTTTGAATAGGGTGAAATTGTAGATTTGTGAAATAATCGTCTGTTAACTGAGGACAATTTATATGCACAAATAAATAAAATCACAGTATAAACAGTTACTGATTTTATTGATGCGTTTTACTCAAAATCACTAAAAATGCATATACAACCTTCTGGCTCGGAACCCTCGTTATGATTCTGAAACAACACTAACTTTTTTTTATAAAAATGATGTAACATGTAAAAGTCAACAACTTTGACACCGATGTGTGTCCTCAATTGACCGAAGGTTGTGACAACAAACGGGTAATACCTATGCTAGGAGTGAACATACTTAACTTTTATAATTTTAGAACAAAATTTGAGCCGGCTATATATGTAACTTCAATTAACGATGATTAAGAGTCAATCACTTAGGCACCGATGTGTGTGCTTGATTGACCAAAGATTGCGTCCAAAGTGATTGAAAAATGTGCAGATAAACATACCACCTCTATGATTCTTTAAAGTTCTTTAAACTTTATACAAAACATCAGTTGACCTTTTGTAAGGATCAACAACATTGACACCGATGTGTGTGCTCAAATGTCTAAAGTTTATAATGTAGTATGGGTGATAGATAAACTAATAAACATATAACATATTTGCGATTCCATAGATAAACTAATAAACATATAACATCTTTGCAATTCCAAAGCAACATACGAACGTTTAAAACTATGCAGTATAACATTAAAAGTCAACAACTTTGACACCGATGTATGTGCTCAAGTGAACAAAGCTTGCGACATGATATATGACATAAATACTACTCAAAATATCCTGCCTAGAGCACTCAGCCCATTGCAAAGTCATTTTTTTAATATATCAAATTATAAACTATGGAGTATAGATAAACTAATAATCAAATAACACCTTTGTGATCCCAGCAATATATATATTAACGTTCAAAACTATATTGTGTGACATGTAAAAGTCAACAACTTTGACACCGATGTGTGTGCTCAAGTGAACTGACGGGTGGAAATATCCTGCCCAGAGAACTCAGCCCACTGCAAAGTCCTTTTTTTACAAATTTACACTGATGGGATGGTGTCAAGGTCAATAAAAAATCAAATAAACCTTTTAGTGCTGGAATGACGGTACCACGAATTGATCTATAATATTTCTTGGAACTAAAATTGTTTAAATGGGTTCCATCATAATTTAACACTAAGTGCCAATTCGAAAACAATTTTTTTGTGTCTCTACAGATTCACACTTAACATGCTTAAGTGATGAGAAAAGCAAACTAATATTTAGAAATAGAAACACTGAGAATAGTGAGCGATTGTTGTGCCGACAAATGTCACAGTCCCACTTAATGTCACAGCCCCCAACAAATGTCACAACAGCCCTCGACAAATGTCACAGCCAACGACAAATGTCACAACATTGCCTCGACAAATGTCACAGCCAACGACAAATGTCACAACATTGCCTCGACAAATGTCACAGGCAACGATAAATGTCACAGCTTTGCCTCGACAAATGTCACAGCCAACGACAAATGGCACAACTTGGCCTCGACAAATGTCACAGCCAACGACAAATGTCACAATTTTGCCCCGACAAATGTCACAGCCAACGACAAAACTCACAACATTACCATGATTACCAACGACAAATGTCACAAACTCCCGACAAATGTCAGTCGTCACTCTTTCATTGGTTAGTCCAGTTGCCAAGAAGTGAACCGGGATTTTTTTTTTTAAGTTCAAGGTTTTTATATTGATAAGTCTTCATATACACCCAGGGCGGGGGCCCTAGTGTAGTGGTTAGCACCGCTGCCTTTCACGCCAGCTCGGGGTTAGATTGCCGGTCTCGGCGGTTTGAAAGAAGCAAAAATGTTTCTTCCCCATCCACGTGTGAAAGTCAGTTTTGCGGGAAGCCTCCGTGGCCGAGAGGTGGCGTGCTCGGCCTCAGACCGCCAGGGCTCGTATTTCGAATCCTGTGTCTGGAGGACAGTGTCATCTCAATCATCTCATCATCCTCAGGAGGTTCTCCTGGCCCAGTTTAGCCTATATGGGCACAAAGGTGGCCTAATGCCCGATTCATTTCATTTCATTTCATATACACCCTTAGAGCATTTTTTCTTTGTTGGCATCGCGCCAACTTTGGGGAGAATTTGTTAGAAGCTAATTTGCATAATTCACCCTAATTAACATACTGAGCCGTTTTTATAATACAACTTTTTAACAAATATGCGTATAAACAAGTGCAATACCACTTTTTCGAATAAGTTTATCATGAGAAAGTGATTTCTGACGTTATTTTTGCGATTGAAGGTCAAGGTCAACTATAAATGTCAAGGTCAAGGCTGAAATAATCTAAAAATACGACTTGATGATGTTTATAATGAGACACGTGGTTTAATTTTATAGGTTTGTTTCAAACCCTGCTCTTTTAAGCATGTCTGTATCATTATAAATTTTATTAGATATGTGCCACTTTTGCATAATTCACCCTAATTAACATAATTGATCAATATATGTGATGACACAACTTTTTTTACCAATATTCTTTAGATATAATGCTATTTATATGTAATGATTTTTTCTAATTAGTTTGGCGCGACCGAGAAATGTTTGACATATTTGAAAAAAAACATCGCATGTAGTAATTTGCATAATTCACACAAATTAACATAATTAACCACCATGATAGTAATTTAACAAATAGGTCCAGAAACATGTGTAATACCACTTTTACGTATAAGTTTGACACCAGGAAGTGGTTATGGATGCTATTTTTGCAATGCGACGACAATTTCTGCTTAATATGCTAAGTTCAAGGTTAAGTTGTCGCTAATGTTGTCAAAATATAGATAAACTCGTGTCGCTAGTTGTCAAACCTAAACAAACGGGGTTCCTTTAAACAATAATTGTTAAATTTGCACCATATTATATATTAGTATTAATCAATATTAAAAAAGTCGGATTTAGCACATTTTTTTATTCAAATACTTTGAACACGATTTTCATGTTATTTTGCGAATAAAGATCAAGGTAAACTTATCAGGTCAATGTCATTAAAAATATTCACAAGTGCAGATATAATGAAATGCAGAGTTTGCCAAATCATTACACCATTATGACCGTAATCCCGATATCTAACCCTTCTGCTGCTGAATTGTTTGTTTCCATTTTTTGTCAAGTTATGCTGGAATTGCAAACGTAATTTCCCGCTTCATTGACGAAAAGTCTTATATTTATTTAAAAACAGACATATCTCAGATTCAATTTTTTTTTCTAAAATGATCAAAGTCTATGTACGGGCCTTGTAGTAGTTAAGATTCCAACGCCAATACAGACTAATTACGCGAATTTGTAAATTATCTCAATATATCAGATTATAATATCGAAAAATTACACTATTCTCGCAGTATATATCAGTGCAATAATGACAGAAAATAATAGGCCTACTATGTTTCGGAAGATGGACATATATATATTAATACCTCAGAATTTAACACGTTCGTAACCAATTCAGTCAGATGTCAGAATATATCATCATACCGACGAAATATGTCACTGTAGTGTCAGTTGTATTGTATTTCAAAATCGCAATATGGAATCAATGACAATTTTCCTATGTCAGAATATGCCGCTTTGTGGTTTGTGATGAAACCATGATGTCAAAATACGTCAAATCAATTAAAAAATGGCTATAAAGGCCTAATATAATATGTTTCCGAAAATCATAATTGTGTCAATATGTGTACAAAATAAGACACTGTTGTTTTAGAATATGAGAGCTGTATATCATGATGATATATTATAATGTCAGAATATGGCTTTATTAGTGTCTGGATATGACATAATAAGGATAGTTTCTGGATATGATATAATCAAATAAAATGTGAGATTCACATGATAGAACACACCACAATAGTATCAGAATATCACAGTATCGTGTCTGGAGTAAAAACTGTGATTATGCGATTTAATAATGTCTGACCATGGCATTATAATAAAACAAAATTATAATCAGAAATTAGGTAAAACTTTTGTTTTTATGGCAGCAAATTGCCATCGTAATATCATGTCATTATAATAGCAGAATTGACAATGCATGACACTATTGTGAAAGATGTCGACTCTCTATTATTATATTGATACTTATATCGCTATTATAATTCAATGTTATTTTTATATATTGCACTAAAGGACCTTTTAATGTTAACACATCAAGGCATTTAGGTTATCAAGCCAGTAGTACAATGCACTGAGTTGAGAGAATAGGACGTCATGATGTCAGGACATTACAGCAAAATCTCCATATATAAGTTCTAAATAATATCATACTACAAGGACAGAATACATCGACTCAATGAGTTTACGATTATAGACATTATGATATCACATATACTTTTTTAATTGTTGTGATATTGACAATATATTATAACAATACGGCGTAATGGCATACCCCTTTTTATATTAGAAAATTAGAAAAATTAGAAAAAAACATTTGTAATGCGCCGTCATTTCTCATTAGATTCATGGGCGCATTGACTCAATGTGAAAGTATGACCCTTCAATACCACAATGCAGTTATGTCAGATTATGATACAATAATGTCACCGTATGACACTATATATTCAGATTAAAGAGTTATAATGGCAGAATATGACAACATAATGTCAGGTTGCAACACAATATCTTGATAAAAACCTAAATTGAGAAAAACAACAACTACAATTACTTGTTCATTTTTTCTGAATAAGAGTATTGTAATCTATGTCTTTGCATCGGTCAAAACGTTATTTCTAATTCGCAAGATGTTATTATTATGTTTAAATTGACATTGTTTTAACATTATGTGTTAATCGTGACTTCTACCCCCTTCCCATACACATAAAATCAAGAGCTATCAGTTAGATATGTGAAACAACACATAATCATAGCTCAATTAGCCATTTTAACACATCAGCTAAAACTTATAACACTAGTATGTATTAGGCAGTGACGAGTGTAATAATGTTCGAAATTGCTCTAAATTGTCCCAACGATTTTTACGCATATCACTGTTAGTATATAATAAATACGTGAGACAATGCATGATCGTTAATTATTTGATATTGAAAAAAGTAACGGAAATATATGATGTATCTCTGAGTAAGCGAGTGACCAACACTTGGTGTCAAGGGTACACACATTCAATGTCACCCGCATGTGAACAATTAAATGAGAGGTTAAATATTATTTTTAGCATTAGATATTCACATAGTTGTATTTTGATCTCAATAAAAAAAATGTAGCAAATATGTTCTGAGATAGTTCTTATAAGAGTTCGTTATGCTAGGTATGGTGAAATATGTGTATTAACATATAATATAATTATCTCAATATTAGCGTATAGTTTAGGATGCTATATGGTGAGTATTATATATAGACATATTTAACGAACTGACACACCTCCAGATTCGCTATTTTAAACAGGATCATCATGCTTTTTTAGCTGCTAGCGCCATGAGGCCTACATTTTTTGTAATTTTACTTAATACAACGTCATTCACCGGCACGCCTCATATATGAGATTTATCTTTATATAATTAAAAGGGTAGTTACGCAGCTTTAAATTTGTAAGTGAATATTATACCGATTTACATATTTAACAAAATGTTGATAACTAGACGTGCCTACGCTGTTAATGTAGTAATGAATTGACCTTGACTTCAAATCGTAAAAATAGCACCAGGAATGGATTTCTTGGAAGTTGTTTAGTATTACGCATGATTCTAGATCCAATACATAAATTCTTTGAACCAATTATAAGAATCACTTATGTTAATTAGAGAAAATAGACTAATTAGCTCTTGACCTAGATCGCATAATGTTGAAATTGACCTATAATTGCACCCATAACCAGAAATCACTCACTCGTGTCAAAGGTATTCAAAAAGTGTTGTTACAAATGTTTTCGAGCATATTTGATAAAAAGGTATAGCCCTATTATCGGAATGGCTTATTATGCTAATTAGCGTATGCAAATTGGATCATGAGATGTTTTTCTAAAGCTGGCAAAACGTAGTACGTCGTTTCAAACTTAAAATATGGCACTACATATACATAAAATTACAATTACCATGTTTTTAGTAATAAAGTTGTTTCATCCTATTATAATGGTCAAGTATTTTATTTAGGTATATTAGGCAAATAAGCTTAACTAAACTCCCGGATTAAAACAGTTCCTGTACAATTAACCCATATGTGGCATGTAAACTTGCATAAAGTAATATTTTGCCGATATTTCAGCCTTGACCTCGACATTTGCACTTGACCTTGACCTTGAATTGTAAAAATAACGTCAGAAATCCCTTCCTCTGGTTAAAGTTAGTCGAAAAAATGGTATTACACTTGTTTTTACACCAATTTATTAAAAAGTTATATATGGGTATATATATGCAAATTAGGTTATTGAGGTCGCGCATATCTAATAATGTTTCTAAATTTATATTTAATAATGTTTATAAAGATCCATACATTTCTGAAAGGGCACGAAATGGAAAACATCCTGTACAATTAACACATATGTGACATATAAACATGCATAAAGTGATATTTTGGCAATATTTCAGCCTTGACCTTGACATTTGACCTTTTGACATTTGACAGCCTTGACCTTGAATTATGCAAATTAGCTGATAAACAATTATCCCCAAAGTTGGCGCAACGCCAACAAAGCTGAAAATGCTTGAAATATGCATATGAACATATGAATCCTGGTCCACTACATGAATGATGGTGCTGGCAACTGGACTATGGTCTTATTTCATAGCCTGTTTTTTTCATTTTCAAAAATTAGTTTGCGGTATATTCTTATGTATTTGTTTAATAACATAACACATATAAAATATTACACATACTACAGAATCGAGCGGCATGGATTATTAGTAACAATTTGCACTGGAATGTAAGAGGTATAGATATTGTTAAAGATCTTGGTTGGTTAAATGTTTGTCAACGAAGAGATTATTTTACCGCTATTACTGTATATCTCTTAGCAGGGTTGAAACCGAGTTATATAACAAACCTGTTTACTCTATCTCGACATATTGCACCCCTTATAATCAGATCATGCTGTACAAATAAATTGTTTTTACCAAAAGCTAACAAAAGCGATTTTAATTGCTCTTTACAATATTCTGGTGCTATTATCTGGAATAATTTACAAAACATTATAAGAAACATTGATACGTTTAATGTTTTTAAACAAACATTAAAACAGTTTTTAAAAAACTTGGAATAATGTTGTTATATATTTTTGCAATATTATACATTTTCTTTTACAATTATACACTGCTGTGTATGTTACACAGAGGCCTAGTCAGCAATAATTATGTAAAAGACTAATGTTTTGATCATATTGTTTGCAATATTCTAATGGTACTTTTACAATTATGCACTGTTTTTATATGATACACAGAGGCCTAGTCAGGGCAATTATTTTCACAATTGTTTTCACTATTAATTCTACCCTGAAGAAATATATTTTATTATTATTATTTTTTATTTTGTTTTTGCAACAGACGCACTGGTCCGGTTTAGGTAATGTGTATATCAGGCGAGCAACCGCATAAAGCATCACGCAAATGAAATAAATAAATAAATAAATGAATGAATGAATGAATGAATGAATGAATGAATGAATGAATGAATGAATGAATGAATGAATGAATGAACGAACGAACGAATGAATGAATGAATGAATGAATGAATGAATGAATGAATGAATGAATGAATGAATGAATGAATGAATGAATGAATGAATGAATGAATGAATGAATGAATGAATGAATGAATGTACGAATGAATGAATGAATGAATGAATGTATGAATGAATGAATGAATGAATGAATGAATGAATGAATGAATGAATGAATGAATGAATGAATGAATGAATAAATGAATGAATGAATGAATGAATGAATGAATGAATGAATGAATGAATGAATGAATGAATGAAAAAACGACGAACAAATGAACGAACGAACGAACGAGCGAACGAGTGAGTGAATGAATGCATGAATAAATAAAAAACTGAATATTTTTTTAATAAAAAAATGAATAAATGAATGGGTGAATGAATGAATGAATGAATGAATGAATGAATGAATGAATGAATGAATTATTGAATGAATGAATGAATGAATGAATGAATGAATGAATGAATGAATGAATGAATGAATGAATGAATGAATGAATGAATGAATGAATAACTGAGCATGTAATTCCAATGGTATGAAACATGCATACATGCGCAATTTTTTTTCCTAACATATATATATCAAATAAATACAAATCTAATTTACTTTATCCCGTTTCACAACTTTCTATCACATTCTGAATGTTATGGTGTCCAGATAGGGCCATCTCGCACTTTCTCAGTTTAAAATCTCGCTCGTTCGAATCGCTCTTTTGTAGTTTCGCACTTTCGTACTTTCGCAGTTTCGCAACGCCCTTTCGTTGTTTCGCAGTCTCGCACTTCCACTCATTCGTTGTTTGGCATTGCCCTTTCGCAGTTTTTCCTCGTCCTTTCGTGGGTTTGCATGGCCCTTTTGTTGTTTCGCCTTCTCGTTGTTTCGCAGTCTCGTAATTTTGCATCGCCCTTTCGTTGTTTCGGATCGCCCTTCCGTTGTTTCGTGGTCTCGAACTTCCGCCCTTTCACAGTTCCGCATCGCCCTTTCGTTGTTTCGCAATATCGCTCTTTCGCTGTTTCACAATTTCGTACTTTTGTTGTTTCGTACTTTCGTTGTTTGTTTCGTACTTTGATTTTTTCGCAGTTTCGCACTTTCGTTATTTCTTTATTTCGCTGTATCGTACTTTTGTTGTTTCGTACTTTGATGTGATGGTTAATCCTACTGTCTGTCACGCTGGGATTCACTTTTCAGCAGAGACCCTGATGTGATGTTGAACGCTACCGTCTGTCACGCCGGGATTGACTTTTTAGCAGAGAACCTGGTGTGATGGTTAACGCTACCGTCTGTCACGCCGGGATTCACTGTGCAGCAGAGACTATGATGTGACGGTTAACGCTGCTGTCCATCACGCCGTAGCTCTGGTGAACTGATTAGCGCTGCCCTCTTTCATACCGGGGCCTTGGTGAAGAGGCTAACGCTGCCGTCCATAACAATGAAATAAAGAAAGTACGAAACAAGGAAAGTGCCAAACTGCGAAACAACGAAAAACCGAAACAAAGAAAGTACGAAACAACGAAAGTACGAAATTGCAAAAGTACGAAACAACGTAATACGAAACAACGAAAGTGCGAAACTGCGAAAGTGCGAGGGTGCGAAACTGCGAAAGAACTTAAGTACGAAACTGCGAAAGTACAAAACTGCGAAACAATGAAAGTACGAAAAAACGCAAGTACGAAAATACGAAACTTCAAAATTGCCAAATTGCGAAACAGCGAAAGTGCGAAAGTACGAAACAACGAAACAAGAAAAGTACGAAACAACGAAAGTTCGAAACAACGAAAGTGCGAGACAACGAGAGTACGAAAGTACGAAACTGTGAAACTGCGAAACAACGAAAGTACTAAACAACGAAAATGCAAACTGCGAAACAACGAAAGTACGGAACAACGATACAACGAAAGTGCGAAACAACGAAAGTACGAAATAACGATACAACGGAAGTACGGAACAACGAATGTACGAAACAACGAAAGTACGAAACAACGAAAGTGCGAGTCAACGAAAGTACGAAACAAGGAAACAACGAAAGTATGAAACAACAAAAGTATGAAACAACAAAAGTACGAAGCAGAGAAAGTACGAAACAATATTGAATCTTTACGCGTCAGCATGGAATAACCATTTTGTTTCTTTAGAACTTGAATATCAGAGCGGGGTTCAAACCCGCGATCATCGAATTTCCAAACAGGCAGCTTTACCCACTGCACCAGGGCCCCCACCTAATAATGAATTTCAAGCATATATGAGAGCAAATATAATTACATTGTATATAATATATAGAACAACAATCTTCAAAAAAGTACAGGTAGTCAGTAAAAATAATCATTTACCCACGTAATCAATGTACTCAAATTATTTGAAAATGAGATATTTAATTTAATTTTAAACCTGTTATGTCAAAAGTTAGAATTCAAGATGACCTTTAATTTTGGTTTTGACCACTCGATGACCTTGAAATATAAAATAGCAATTATATTGCATGCAACATCTTCAAATTACTCTAAATTGGTGTGTGTAATTCAATAATATGGACCTATAACTTAGGAATATAATAATTAAAACCTAATCAGTGGTAAAAAAACGTTTTCTTGTTGACATTGTCAGCCATCTTATTTTTTACCTCCAGATGACCTTGCAACACAAAAATAACTAATGTAATGAGTGTACTCAAATTATTCGAAAATGATGTATTACATTAATTTCAATCAATAATCAGTCAATCAACCAATAACACTTTAAGCGCTTATATCCTCAGCGGACCGAGCTCAGAAGCGCACAAATCCTTAGCGTGATCAGGTGTTATAGTCGAGGCGAAAGCATGCTCGTCAACAGGGAGCCGGACTACTGAGGAGATGAAGTGGGAAAGCCAGATCAAAAAGGTGAGATTTAAGTAATTTCCTTAATGTTAAAATTGTTTCGGCTTTGCCTATGGGCGCATAAGGCTGGGCCAGATATAGAGAAAAGACCTTGACCCAGTGTTTGTTTTTATATGGGGGACAACAAATCTATTTGAATTTGTGGAGCGTAGATATCTTGAGCATTTCATCCGAACAAGTAAGGCAGATATGCCGGTTGGTTGTCTTTTAGGGTTCGAAAAGTTATTGCGCTCATTTTAAAATGAATGCGAAACTTGACAGAAAGCCAATGTAATTGTTTCAGAATAGAAACGGAACGACTAAAGCGTGGGGCCTTGGTTACCACTCTTGCAAGGCAGTTTTGAACAAGTTGTAATCTAGCGATATCCGTTTCTGGCATATTGTGAAAAATTGAGTTACAATAATCTAGCTTGCTACTGACGAGTGCCACTGCAATTTGTTTGGCAAAATCTAAGGACAGACTTTTTCGAAATCGACGCAGGTCAGGGATATGATAAAAACATGCCCTACATGTTTGGGATATGTATTTTCGGAAATTTAGGCTACTGTCAAATACTACACCAAGATATGTGGCTAATGCAGAAGGATTTGTGTCTTGACCTAGAATTAAGCATCGGTGAAGTTTCATCCCAATAAAAATCTTGCTAAGATTAAGCTTCAGCTTAGACCCTGTCATTCAGGCCGACACGCCCATTAAACAATGTTACCACTTTTCAAGAGATTCCTTAGCGTTTGAAACTGATTGAGATATGTAAATTTGAGTATCAGCGGCATAAAGTTGATGGTTGATCTAACATATCTAATAGCGCTGAGTGGTGTAGTATAATGTGGAAAACACTGGTTTCAGCACAGAGCCCTGTGGAGCTCCAAATAAGAGTGTGACTTTATCTGATAAAGTGTCTTTAATTTTCACAAATTGGTTCATATTTTGCAAATGAGAAGAAAACCAAATTTGAGCCTGGCCAGATATTCCATACCGATCAGAAAGTCTATCTGTTATTGTAGCATAATCAATGTTGTCGAAACCGTCCGTCAAGCAAGGTTAGAGCCGTAAAGTTGGGAATTAAAGAGTCAAAATATGTTCTTGAAACGTAAAACCATTCCAACGTGATCAGTGTACCCAAATTAATCGAAAATGATCTATTACATTGGTTACTACATGACCTGATGACTTAATTAAAATAAAAAATGAATAAATGTATTCCTTGACTCCCAAAACCTATGGATAGACTCCAATGGAATAATTATATCACTACCAGAAAAGGAGATATAAGTGTTTTTCCCATATTGGTGTAAGGTCGGTGGCCATCTTGGTTTTAAATATTTATAAAGTACTGTCGTGCATTCTAGATGATTGAATCATTTTAGTTCACCAATAAGTACATTAATTAGAAGTCTTTTGTGTTTTTGCACAAAGGGAACTCCAACAAGTTACAATGCTACAATGCTAGGTAATTTGGCGGATTTATGGCCGCCATATTGGATTTGAGGAATATTGCAGGGTGCCCCGAAGCTTATATCAAAGAATATTTCAGATAGCTGAATATACTGAGAAGTCCTTGACAGGAAAAAATGGCAATTTGTGTTTGGCATTGACCTGTCTATTACATGTATATTATTACGACACCATCGTTAGTGATACGTGTGTAGCGAGGCACATCGGGCCCACTGATTTACATTTTTTTTAAATTGTGAGTTTTTTTTATTTTTGTGTCACCTTATTTATTACTTGTAAAAATGGCTTGTCTATACTAGACCAATAATAGACCAATCTGAGAAATGAAGGTTTTTTATTTGTGGTTGATAATATTTTACAGTTTTTAATTCGTATTTAGTTAATAAAAGATTATAAAAGGTAACTAGATACAAACGAAACGATCATTATAATTTGATTCTAAAGACAGGTTGACGCCAATTTTAAAAACAAAAAATATAAATAAAACCAAACTATGTAGATACGAGGTTTTAGGTCAGTGGGAACAATATGAATTCAGCTCTAATAATCTTCCAATCAGCTTAATTTTGCCAACGTGTAACAAAAAATTGAGTGGATATTGGCATCTAACCTAATCTAATTTGACTGTGAAAAACTCATCTGTTTTAGTTTTTAAATTTGCTTGGACATTCGGTGATCGCGGGTTCGAATCCCGCTCTGGTATTCAAGTTTAAAGAAACAGCATATGTTTCTTCCCTGCTCACGCGTAAAGATGCAATATTGTTTCGTATTTTCGTTGTTTCGTATTTTCGTTGTTTCGTATATTCGTTGTTTCGTACTTTCGTTGTTTCGTACATTTGTTGTTTCGTATTTTCCTTGTTTCTTTGTTTAGTACTTTCGTTGTTTCGCAGTTTCACACTTTCGTTGTTTCATACTTTTGTTGTTTCGTACTTTTGTTGTTTCGTACTTTTGTTGTTTCGTTGTCTCTTACTTTTAGTCTGGAGGCTAGCGCCGCCGTCCATCTCAAGGAAACAACCGAAGTACAATACAAGGACAGTATCAAACTGCGAAACAACAAAAGTACGAAACAACGAACGAAAGTACGAAACATCGAAAGTACAAAACTGCGAAAGTAAGAAACAACGCAAGTACGAAACAACGCAAGTACGAAAACAACAAAAGTGCGAAACTGCGCAAGTGCGAAAGTGTAAAAAAACGAAAGTACGGAACTGCGAAAGTACGAAATTGCGAAATAATGAAAGCACGAAACAACGGAAGTGCGAAATTACGAAATTTCGAAAGAACGAGATTGCGAAATGGAACTGGAGGCAGAATGACATAAATTAGCCCAACCTTGCAAGAAAGAACCCCAATGAGGTTTTGGTTGATATTGATTCCTCAGATAGTGTACTTTGAGAAACAGATCAGTACCCGTGAAGTAGGCCTACGGTTGGGAAAAGCCCGGTATCCAAGATGGCGTACAAACTGGCCGCAATAAATGAGGCGGTTTGCTAACTTGGTTAATCAGTGGCACAAGCTGTCATATTATAACACCATTTTTTTTTGGGGGGGGGGGTTAGGGTATAAGGAATCCAAATAAGATGTTTTCAAGGTCAATATCAGATGTTACTGGCATATTTTTTATTGGGGAAATTAGTTTTGATTAATTCTATTTTAATTTATAAGACCGCTGGGGGTGTATATATGTCTTTACCATTTACATGTGGCATCCTGTATGTGGGGTACCTGGACCCAGATTGGCAGGGTCATCCAGAGTACGCAGGTCATAAAATTTATTACTTTTGGCTGGGGTGCAGATAGATACCCACCCCTCGGCCTGTCATAAGAACATCTATACATCCCTGTAGAGGATACATATTATAGGCAGTTTTGTTCTGACCTGCAACGGTTCGGTATGCTCTCAGCAGCAGCTTTTCCCACCCGTTACGTAATATCAGTTACGTAATATTAGGTGATAATTAATACAATGTAATTTCACAAGAATCTGTATTTGTGTTTATTCGTAATTTAATTGTTTTCTCATATTATGTAACGTTGTATGATTATATATATACATGTAACTGTTTCTGCCAGATGCTGTTATTAATAAACCTACCGAATCACCCATACCCTTTCCTCACTGTGTCCTCTTACTACGAGTCCAGATAAATTAATTGTAAATTAAGTTCACGTATGTGTATTTTTCATCATACCATTAATCTCATGAATCTTTTCATTTGAACAATTTTTAGAATTGGGTATCACAAATCACCATAATAAATGATATATGAGCTTAGTTGAGTTGCTGGCCGGTCCCGAAGACTCATTCGTCTCGACTGGAGCTTGTAGCCTGGGGTACCATGCTAGAATCCCGGTCGGGCCGGATATTTTGCTGTGCATTTACAGTGCATATACAAACTGTTCAAAGGCCTGGAGTGTACAATGCTGCCTATGATACTGTGCACCATTATGAACCCCTGAAGTCATTCGAAATAAGAGTAGGGCATAGTCCCAGCTTCTGGCCTCCTTCTATCGCGATATTGCCATGATTGTGCATAAAGCGACGTAAAACAATATTCACTCATTCGAAGTTGCGACGTAATCGTTTGGGAAAATATTAGTCTGGTGGCACAGGATATGAACCTTGCGTTATCTGGTGACAATATTTTCTTTATGTTTTTCTTTAAGTCAATGACATCTAGATTAAGAATCCGTCGGGTGTAGGCATACTGATTACATTGGCTTGGCTTTTAAAAATCAAAGATGGTGGTCAAAATGGGCGACACGGGCTATGCTGCGTCATAACTTCAGAAATATTATAAACATAAAAATGTGATTTTGGTGTCTAACATCATGGTTTTCGCAAAAAACAATGATGGCGTCAAATATGGCCGCCATATACAGACTATGATGAGTCATAACTACTGAACTATTAGGCATAGATACGTGATGTTTGTGTCTAATATACGGTTTTCTGGGTCAAGGAATTAATTTGTGGTGCGTATTTAACACTAAGATAGATAAAAATAATGTCAATAAAATGAAAGATGGAGTCCAATATGACCGCCACATATATTCATGCGTATATAGCATTAATGTAGGCCAACACACAAAAGTTAAAACTATCCTCGACATAGGCATCATTTGCTGTCGAATGTAGGGGCGGGGGGGGGGGGGGGTTGAATCCATCAATTATATTTGTAAACGTTTCAGAAAATTATAAGAGGGAGAAATCCAAGACAACTTTAAAATAAATCGTTTTTGTTCACAAATTATTAATGAAATGCATACACGCTTAAATTAAATGATACACATTGACAAGGGCTCATGGAGTTAACTGTGAAATTCGTTTACTTGCTAAATTAGTTACAAGGTGTTCGATGAATTTAAATAATATTTAGGAAAACATTATTTATTTCAAGAAATATGTAGGCCAATCATTATAAAGTAGAATCAGAAACTATAGTCGAAACTGACATTGTAATGTATCTAGCCACTCTTATCGTAATGATATAATGATATAAGATGTATGCCGCCTATAGTATATGTAGCTGTTGTTGCGAACGGTTTAGGAGACGCGCCACGGCAAAACCAGACGTATGTCTTAAGTTATGAAAATTTAGTTTATTAGTTGTAATTGAAGTGTTCTGTTGCATCTTTCTAATGGAACCTAAATTGTACACATATCTCAATTATTGACGAATATATTGATAAAAGAAGCCTGAAATCCAGAGCCTAAAATATAATAAAATTAAGAGAAAATGCCTCCTAAAGTTCAACTAGTAAAATCACCCTCATGTCAACCATGTCTGAAATAGTAGAAATGGACAATTGTCATTGCTGGACCAATGGCCAGCACTTCAATCGAATCTGTTGAATCACAACCCAAGTACATTTACACATGGTGATATGGGTTGAGGTTTGGTTTTACAGGGGTGTTACTCCAAGATCATGGCAAGGTCATCTCAAAGTCACATCAAGGTCAAATCAGGTCAAGCGGGTGAAAATAGCTTATTATTGGTCTTTTTGCTCCGATTCTGTTCACTTGAGAAATCTATGGTGATTAAAAGTCATCTAGACATCAGCTATTGGCCATACGAGAACAACCCGAGAGGTCACAGGGGTGATATAAGGGTTACAGGGGTAATACCCCATCAGACTGCCCTTATCTAACCCCTGATTGAAATGACAGCAATGGACCAAATTACACAATGATTGTCATTTCCGAACCAATGGACAGCACTTCAATTACATCTAATGACTCAACCCAAGTACACATGGTGATATGGGCTGGGTTTCACAGGGGTGTACCCCATTGTCATGGCAAGGTCATTTCAAGATCACAGCAAGGTCAAATCAGGTCAAAATGGAGGAAGTTTTAGCAGAGAAGTGTCATGTGTCTTTGATATATATGCTCTCAACTTATTGAGCTCCTGGTGGTAGATTTTATATTTCCCTTTCTGAACATAGAGGTTAGCATTATGCAATTGCGGGCTTCAGAAACAGAAGCAGCAATATCATTTCCCGATATCTTTGACAGACCTTTAATTGTTCTGGAGCCTTTGTGAGCACTTCCATAACGTTTTTTCCCCAGTCCATACATTGCAGATACTCTATCACAACCTATAAGAGAGTGTACTTCAGGCAAAATGGCACAAAGAGTATCGTACAGGTTACTTCATATTTCGTGCACAGGTGTGTACCTTCGTTTGTCTGTTGTTGTTGTGACATTACCGGTGTGAACCCAGAGTTCGGCAGTTTCAGACGGATATTGGTAGTAGTGTACAACTAAGACGAGTACATCAGTATCTGGATAATTGATTATACTCCCATTTCTATTTGATTCCGCAAAAATCTTATCGGAAGAAAGAGCATGGAATATAATTTTGAAATCTGCTTCTTAGTGTGAGGTGAATAGATCGTGTGATTTCACGATGTCATTATATGTTATAAGAGAACTTCTTCTCCATCTCTACTGCCTATACAAGATACAAGGTCTTCTCTTGATGTGTGTGAGTGTGTGTGAATTCAACTGAGAGTCATTGACATAGTAAATGAGATTATGTTTATTCTCGGTAACATCCAATAACATCTTCTATGGTGGAATTGGACAAGCACCATTAATATTGCTAACTTTCTTATGAGCATCAGAACCTGCACGACGAACTCTTGGACATGATTTTACATATAAGTCTATATCATACCTGTCAAACACCTCTATACTGGTGTCTGCAACAATAGATTGTTTCATTAGAAAACTAGCATAGAGCTTGGCCAGATCTTTGAACAAGTTAAAATTGCTCATATTAATGCATTGTAAGGAACATGTGGAAGCCATTCCATCGTTGATACTCACTGTGTTTATTGGATTAATTGGTGTATCTTTTAGTGGAGACGTTAAACTCTAGCATAACTGCAAGTTAATATATGGCATTCTTGCGAATAGAGCCATCTTCATGGGACAGCTCCAAAGGGATGACTCATGATCATTTCTAAAGAAACATCTTCCCGACATTCTGAGAGAACTAAAGCTCTTCAAAATACAAACTCTGCATTAAGAATAGCGAAATTATTACCACTTTTCGAAGCTACTGTCATTTTAGATTTTGAGTTTAATTTTGAGCATTTTGGATTTCTATTGAAACATGCTCACCTGTTGTTATATTTGAAAGAACTTCAATACTATTATCTGTTTCAAAAGGATTCGCTGCATTGTTCACTATGTGCTCTTCAATAATCCGAGCGTGTTCCTCATTTTGTTTTAGTATATTATCGATGGCCTCTAGTGCTGCATGTTGTTTATCCTTTGACTGATCATCAGTATTTTCGTCATCTATCATAGTTTTAACATAATGTCCTGTAATATGTCTTACCAGTGACCACCGCATGACTGCCGGATTCTTGCGTGTTATTTCAACAATGCCACCATCGCTCTTTGAATCTTTTATGACAGACTTCTCTATAGTTAAATCCGAACTGATTCCATGAAAAGGACCAGAAGACTGATATACACTGAATTTACCATATCGGAGTCAACGGCTGCAGGCTGTCATGTCTAGAATATAGACGGGAAGCTATCTTGAATAGTTATGTTTATTAACGGCAAACATGTATGGCAAAATTTTAGCCTGGCATCACAAAATGTAATGATGTTTCCAATCACTTACCTTTTCAGCATATAGATCACTCAGCAGAATTTCAACAGCATTGATATATGCATTCCAGTATTTGGATGTCGGGATTTCGTGAAACCTTCAGTGAATATATTTAAAAGTGGTTTTAGTGTGTCGACAATGCTTTTATTTAGCTCTAGAACTTCTTCACGGATGTCTATATGTTATTTCCCACATAAATCTACACATCAAGGAGCTGATTCCAAAGTTCTCCACAGATAGTATGCGCTTTCTGTTCACACCACTTAAAGAAGGACGTCATTAGACATCTCATCATCGCTTCATATACAAGTGTCAACCCATGAACTGCTCTCTTGTATTGTTTTCCAGAAAACATTTGGTCAACACTGGCAGATGCATAGACGTCAGTCAATTAAAATGTCACGCAGACCACCATCCCCGCACAACATCCCAATGACTGAGATAAAAGAACATTGTGTGTGAAATCCACCAAGCCTCATTATGTTAGAATTATTCTGGTGAACCCCACATCACCTGCATTGCAATACTGTAAAGTTGTTGATCCATCGTTTGAACATAATACTGCTGACCCAACGCAACTGACATCTCCCTACACTTCTCCATCACTGTATAAACTGTATACATGGACCAGCCATCAGGAGGCATATTAGAGTATTGGACCAATGCTTAATGTTGAGTTACTGTCTACGACGCTGTCCAAACAATAAACAGCATTGGGGCAACGTTCCGTGTTTGAAATATTTTTTTAGGTGTTTAAAAAGGGGTATCTGACCCCCTAAGATAGCCCCTTGGATCTCAGTCAAAATAACACGAAAACGATGTGATACACTTGCTTCTATTTGTAATGTAAAATTAAAATATATATGTATTTCCCATTTGTTACATTGTAATTAACGTTACGACCTTGAAAATGACCTTGAATAATCAGAATAGTATCAGAAATGAATTGTCCAGTCAAAATCACATTGAAAAGAGGTATTACACATCTTTTATTTGTTAAATTTTATATTTTCACTTTCTTGACCTAGACCTTGGAATTCACGGTTTGACCTTGAAAATGACCTTGAATACAATTAAATACGACTAGAAATTGATTATTCTGTCAAAAATGAGGTATTACAGTTGTTGCTATTTGTATTTGTTAAAAATCACATTTGCGTATTTTGACCTTGATATTGACCTTTGACCTTAAAAATGACTTTGGAACATCATAATAATATCTAAAATGGATTTCCCAGTTAAAATTACACAAAAAAGAAGTATTAGACTTGTTTCTAGCTTCATTTGTTGAAAATTCATATATGAAAAAGTAAGCTCTCTAAATTAAGTGGCGGCCATCTTAGATTTATGCAAGTTGGGCATCCTTAGACCAATTGTATTTCAGAATTTTTGTAAGATGTTTTTCTCTAAATGATTCTGAACTGATTGGTATTTTGTTTTTAATTTTTGCAAATTGTGGTGGGCTTGGGCGTCTTTTGCCATAAAATGACTGAGCTATTATAATCATTAATTAATTAACACCCCACCTGCCTTAACCCTAATTTTCACAACTTTTGCAGATAGCCACTGCTCCACAGCAGGCACCATCGGAAAGAAGACAACATTTCCTTTCAGATAGACGTTGATGTGTCCATGTACATTAATGAGCATTAAACTCCTTAAATAAGCGTATTTTGAGCTCCCAGCTGCACGGCTAATATGCCTATACTACAGGTAGGTCTACCTGTAAGTAGGCCTCCTATGTATACTTTGCTGGAGGCTGCAAGTGTGTGATATTTATAGATTTGACTCCTAGCCTAAGCCAACACACCCGCTAACAGAGAAATTCAGCCAACATTGTCTCAATACTGGGCCAGCATCTCGACAGCTGGCACAACATTTAAGTTGTCCCCGCTTTGACTTGCAAACGCCGCATGCACATATATACGGAAGCGTTGAAACGAAATGACAAAAATATTTTTTACCTCGTTATAACGACTTATAAGTCGTTAAATCGACTTAGTAGAAGTCTTTATAGCGAATAATAAATCTTTAAAACGACTTAGTATAAGTCGTTAAATCGTCTTACGACTTATAATAAGTCGATTTAACAACTTATAAGTCTTTATATCGACTTATAGCTTACTAAGTCGATTTAACGACTTATACGTCGTTGTAAGTAGGCTTAAGTTGTAAGTAGACTTACAAGACTAAGTCGTTATAACGATTTATATTAAGTCGATATAACGACTTATAAGTCGTTATGACGGCTTACAGCTTACTAAGTTGATTTAACGACTTATGAATCGTTGTAAGTAGGCTTAAGTCGATTTAACGACTAATAAGTCGTCATAGCGGCTTATACTGAGTCGATTTAACGACTTATAAATCGTTAGAACGACTTAGCTTAGGTCCATTTAACGACTTATAAGTCGTTAAACGGCTTATACTAAGTCGATTTAACCACTTATAAGTCGTTATAACAAGATAACAAATATTTTCGTCATGTGATATATGGGGCCAAATAACAAAAACACAAATTGGCTAAGAAACGACGAGCCCAGCAATAGGCCTACACAAGTATAGACTAAACCTATATAACTTAACCTAACCTATTTATAAATCTGCAATTTAAAAAAGTTAAGTAGACTATTTTTTTATAAGACTAGGGTATTTTATCACAGTATACATATTCATTAGAACTCATTAGTATTCTGCTAAGCTAAAAGACAGTATCTGCTCATTTTACATGTAAGCAGATACCGCCTTTTGGCTTTGTACGGCAGAATAGAAGCCATCCCATGATACAGAATCTTGCCTTTCCACCATGACTCGTGGATGCGTAATTTAATTTTGGCTCTCTTTGTAGCTCGTGCTCATATAGGCCCACTCTGGCGCCACCCTGCTGTAAACCAGCCTAATGGTGTCAGCATCTTCTGTCCGCGTTAAATGATTAATATAGATAGTAAAAATACTCGCCAATTTTTACTTATTTGCCATAGAAACTGTAACACTTTGCTCCTTAGAAAGCAGGACACTTGCTCGTAGAAAGCAGGACATATCTCAAAAGGAATTGTTAGAAAGCAGGACCATGTCAGCTAATGCTTTGCTGGATATCGTAGATTTGGAGGTGAGCAGGTGGGATATCGATTCGATGTATTCGACAACAATGTATATTCAGACGACTTTTTTAGCGCGGCAGGTTTATCCATGTTGAAATAAAATCAACAAAAGTGTCAATTTTCATGCCGATATCTAGTGAGCAGGCGTCTATTTCACCTTAGAAACGCAGCAAATCGATTCCAATTCGTACATGTGTTTGCAAGGTGGTACAACATTTATTCATAAAATATCTAATGAAACAATTGAACACTTTTAGCATATGTAAATATGCAAAAACTGGTCGTCATATATATGCGCTTGATGACGGCTTATTAGAAAGTAGGACACCATGTTAGAGAGAGTATCACGCATGACACCATGTTAGAGAGAGTATCTGCATGACAGGTCTACAGAGGGTCAGTGTGTAGGTGTAATTGACCTGTTGTGTATAGGCCTAAGTTCTGTTTCCATGGTTATCTGAGTGATACAGTTTTTATTGTTGCGTAGGCTGTCCCGTGAACCTGAATTGTACAATGTGTAATATTTTGTATGCCTTGTGTACGTGATAAAATTGGAACAAAAGAGATATTTCAGTGACAGACGTTTATTCACAGATGTAAGCTGGTACAGTCAGGACCACAAAGCAGAACTATAGAAATATACTGTGCACAAGATGTATACAGCCAGTTATATAGCACAATCCTTCCATGGTCTCACAAAGTGTAATGACAAATAACCGGGGATCTATATGATAGACTTACCAGTTTTATGTGACATTTCATTGGCGGTTTTAATACCTATTTTGACCGTGTTTTCAAGACCAACGTGTCTTAACCCTTTAACTGCTGATCCCGATTATATACATTTTTTATTTTTTATTAGCACATTACATATCAGTTTTTAAACATTTTAGTGATAAAACGTGACATCAATCAGCAAGCTTTTGAAAATAGTTGTCCACCATTTTGTCAAATTTGTATAAATTTCACTCACTTTAAGCTGTGGATCGCGTCAACGAGACACAACTTCAGGCGGGGGAAAATTCCAATTAAAAAAAGTGGCGGTTAAAGGGTTAAATTTAAAAAATAACATTATATAGACTCAATCGACCTACTGGTACCGTTCTTTCGGCCATTGAAAATGTGTAAAGTTTATTACTTGAAGGGTGGAATTTTAACGTGTACATTCACACGAGT
This sequence comes from Flabesymbios commensalis, assembly GCA_964017125.1. Taxonomy (NCBI): domain Eukaryota; kingdom Metazoa; phylum Annelida; class Polychaeta; order Terebellida; family Flabelligeridae; genus Flabesymbios; species Flabesymbios commensalis. The sequence continues at coordinate 49,357,416 of OZ024916.1, read as the reverse complement.
TAGTTCACATAATTACGAAGCATATTGAGGAATTTGTGCCAAAGCCACTACATATTACTGCCCACTGGAAATCACGACTTCTACTTATACTGTGATTTGATATCGTCTCATCAGGACATATCAAGACAAATATCAAGACAATACTAGAGATTAGCAATAAAGAGGAAATCATTGGTACCTGGGATTGGCCACTCTAATAATTGAAACACGACTAAGTTTAAGTCTCAACATCGCTGATTGGTTCAGTCATAATTAAGCATGATTGATTGACCAATAAGCGAGTCTGAGACGGATTTAAGTTTTGTTTCACAGCAGCTCTGACTATTCATGTGTTCAAATCTGACTACCATCGTTGACGGCGGGGCAATTTGATGATAACAGACCCATCGGCGTTCCGTAATTAACCCTTTCACTGCTAAGAACGACTATGATCGTTTGTAATTTGTTTTATTAGTTGACCAAATCACGCTTAGTGTGAACGAAAAGAGTGCTTAAACATCGAGTTTTGTAAATGTTTGGTCTCAAATTGAACGAATCGGAATTTGTGTATTTTTCACACACTTTAGGTTTTGTGTCGCGAGCCACAACTTCAAGTGGGTGAAAAATTAAAGTGTATAACTTAGCGGTAAAAGGGTTATGATATATAAATTAATATATCAGGTGACATTCCATAATGATCACTTTGATAACTTCTTCCGGAATGCATCTCATGGTCAGAAATAACTAAAACCGCAATGGTATTTCATAACTAAATTCTAAGGAAATATCATGACATGCCCAACATGCAGAATACGTTGACCATAAGGTGGCACAATGATCGACGACATTGTCCCAATATTATAGCCGACGTAATGTGTTTGCTGAGCATTCAACACGAACAAGAGAGCGGGTTCAATGGTGAAAGTGAAGCTATGTACAAAATGTAAAAAAATAATTTAGTATGATTGATATAAAAACAAAAATCTCAGAAAACTAACTCGGTCTACTGAGGTATAAAAACGATACATACCAAATGTAAATACACAACGTAAAATTAGACATTTCCTATAAACGAAAATTGCATAGTTTACTTAAAACAATCTACATATTTTATCATCGTCTTAGAGATACAGCAACTATTGTAAAATAAAAGTGTTCAAAATACATATATAATATAAGTGCTTCACAAGAGGGTAAATATTTCCATATTTCATAAAATGTTTTAATTAATTATCGGCCTATCTTTCTTTTTCACATTATCATTATCAATTTTTCGTGAAAGTGTGTTGAAATAGGTTAAATTATGTGACAGGTAGCAAAGTACTGAATAGTTTTTTTGACAACGAGTAATTATGGTAATGTAATATCACATGGGACATAGCAGATATTTTCACATGGTGAATCATGAAAATCGGATAATTTATCATGGGTTGATGATCGGTTGGGGAAACATGTTATAAAGTTTAGGATTGAAAAAAAACGTTAAAAAAATGTAAAACAAACACAAACGGTGTACAATTTACCAAAACAGTCATCCGTTGATACAATAATTGAGCTCCTTGGGCGATGGGTCAGAACTCACGTGTTTGAATATTAAAAGTATGCTACATTAGTATGGCCATGTAGACCAACTATCGAAGACAAGGTCTATTTGAGTAATTGTCTTAATATTGCAACAATTCTATACGTACACTGGGTAAATGTGGGATATATTGTTTTAAGTGGGTATGGTTGACTGGGTCTATACTACAGCGCAAAGGCAAACAGCAGTAATAAAGCACTGCTCATGTCAGCAGTTACCACTGTTTGCCTCTGATCTGGCATATAGATAAAAAAACTAATGGTAAATCAACCCTTAAAGCACTTCACTGGGGCATTAAAATGTTCACCCACTTGAAGTTGTGTTTCGCTACCGCGAGTCACAACTTCAAGTGGGTGAATTATTCACATTTTCTTAATTTGAGACCAAACATTTGAAAATCTTTAAGTGGGTGGAAATTTAAATTGTATAACTTAGCGGTTCAAATGTTGAAGTCAATAGTTCAACGTTGGTAGTGTTAATGTGAATATTACAGCTATATGTTTAGAATAATCAGAGATATACAGAGGCGTCTTAGTGTGGTAAATATTGTTTTCCTAATTTGGATCAGACACTCGTTTATAATTTCAGATCCAAACAAAAACAAATACCAGATGTATTCAAATGCACATGTACTGCATCGTGAAAGACGGTATAATATATTGAAATTGCTCGATAAATTACCTATCTATAGGCCTAGAACCCAACTGCCCCGTGGCGCGATAGCATAATAGTGCGTACTGCCACGTATTATCAGATTATACAGATTATACAGAGCCATTACAATACAATCAATATCAACTTCACCAAGTATGTAAAAACACATGGCTCATCTTTAATATATATATTTTACATAATAATAAATGTCATATACAATATAATAAATGTCAACGCTGAATTTGTAGGCCTATAAGCCAAAATATTTTTTCAATCGATTTTATTTCAATTGAAATATTTTATTTTTTTTCCAGCGGATCGTCTTTGTACGTCAGAATCTGACGTCTACAGACGTTAGATTCTGACGTATAAAGACCCGCGCTTAAAGGATTAATCTTTCAATTGCTTTTGAGAATAACACAAATGACAAGCGTATTTGGCAGTCGCATTTTGTTTTGAACTCATGTTGAGATAATTATTGAAGGTGGTGAGACGGAGAATATCAAATTTGTGTAGGCCTACCCACTCCTACTGCCTTTCAGAATAATCCTCCAACTGTTTACTTGAAAAGCAATCAGTTATGCATTGCCTTTTTATTATACCGGTCAAACTGGATCTTTTGCAATACTAATCATTACCAGTGATATGTGGCAGTGTTCTTCACTACTGGTCTATATAGCGCCATCATTATAGAAAACCCCATTATTTTGTAGTCGCGACTACATAGTAAAGGCTGTTTAGAAAACTCCCTTGGCTGGAGCAGAAGTGATTCACAGTTAATAATTATCTTAATCGAAATTAGTCATATTTTGCGTACTGCATGGATGGTCGATGATCTTAACAAAAAATACACAAGAGAGAATATAAACGGACCAAATTACCATACAGCAGTCTGGCTAAGCACAAAATAGTATCAGCACAGGCTGATGTACAGTCAAAGGGAACAATTTCTGAATGTTATTTGACCCTTACAACGCTGAATTATTTTGTATAAACCATGGAGATCAAAGGTGTTTTTTTCAATTTGAAATCATCATAAATGTCTCAGTTAGCTTTTCCGCTTCATTCGAATACCTACGTTGTGGGTCTATGACCATTAGAAATATTTTATTTTTTTCAGTGCGGGGACCGTCTTGATATAGGTCAGAATCTGACGTCTACAGACGTCAGATTCTGTCTTATAAAGACGATCCCCGTGCTGGAAAGGTTAAATAATAAAATATGTTCCCTCAGTTAAAATACTTTTGGCAGAAATTCCTGCTTGAAATGAGAAAAATATTAAAAGAGCCAGAAAATGACAATTATTTGTTAAATCAAAAGGGAATGGAGTCTGTAGAGGAATCATTATATATCAGAGGATCCTGACAACATTTTGTTACATAACGCACACAACACGCTATTAAAGCAGGACATGCACCTTGGGAAGCGACTCAACTCAACCAAACGTTTTTTTATCCAGTTTCAGTTTTCCCCGGTTTTTCTAAATGTTTTTCATAAATAATATTATTTCTCATTTATTTGAAGCTGGATTCTGCGTCAGCAACTGCAGGTTCAAATGGATTATGAAAGAAAAATACTCACAAACAATTCAGCAGTACACGCCCGGCATACAACGCTGAATTGCAAATTAAATTCTTCACCCACTTGAAATTGTGTCTCGCTACCGTGACCCACAACTTCAAATGGTTGAAAATTATTCATATTTCTTTAATTTGAAACCAAACATTTGCGAATCCTAATGTTTAAAGGCTCTATTTCTGTAATTTGAAACCAAACATTTGCAAATCATGTTGTCTAAAGGCACACCATAGGATGAGAATGTTTTGTCAAATTATTTCATATGAGGCTTATTATAGCCTACTGATCTTAACTGAAAATACAAAAAAGTCAAAAGAAAAATTTTGAAGCACGAAAAAAGCCTAGGTTTATTCCAGGTCGTATATTGCCATGTAAACAAAACAATCTGCCATATACAACATTTTATATCACAAACCCCCACATCTCAGACTACTCCATGGCAGATGAAAGCAATCGCCGCAAATTCATAAAAATATTTTTTAAATAAAAAAATTCTAAAAATAAAACCATGATCTGTGGGATACACTACTTACTTCATTACAGAGTCGCTTTAAACGCTCATTTAGTTCCCAAGTGATTTCACTGGATAATAGATTATAGTCGGGCTAGCGGTTGAAGTTGTATGTCCGTCTAGATGACTAGTTTCTGAGTGAACATAAAATTCAGCACATAATTACACTGCAAATGGAATGAGATCTGCATTTTGATGGATGGATACAGTCTACATGACAAACCAGTCATTAGGCGGGAGATCCCAGCTTCACAATTGTCCAGTCACAGCTGGCTAGAACTGCCCAAAACTGGTTGGCTTTCTTTGTAAAAAAGTGGCCAAGATGACCATTCAGAGACGTACAGCTAAGCAAACGCCTGCAAGCGCACCGGCCACAATCTGTGACAGCTTAATAAATCTGAGCACTAGCCTACTCAAGCCAGTACTTGAACAGTACTGGCTTGACCAGTACTGGCCATCCTGGTCAAACCAGCACTGGTCAAGTAAGAAACTAGAGGCCAGTTCATTAGAAAGCAGCCCAGATATTTGAACAGTGACTGGTCAGCAGGTGGGACATCCTGTCTCTTGAGTGGTGGAACCCACTAGATGTAATTCTTCAGGCACAAGTAGAACGTCTGCTGGAGGTTAAGGAAGTACACGTTTTTTTGAAGAATGCATGTATATATGGAATACAAAAATGAACAAAATATAACCGGATAACCATATGCTCCTCAACAATATACTATCTGGTGTAACTGAATAATAAATATGCATGTATGCTTAAATAAAACCAATTCCCGACATTATTATCGAGATATAGGGCCTAATATACAAATTGTAAGAAATGTGACTTCAAGTTGATAAAAAAGTGGTTCAATCATTGTCCGAGTTCATTGTCAAGCAGTCGTGTTAAAAATGTGGTAAATGCGACTTTCATCAGCATTTTCAAATAATCAGCTTGGCACTTACTTGTATTGCCCCTACGTTCCCCCCTACTGTCAATGATTATAAAAAGTGCTTATTCTAGCACTGCTTGGTAATGTAAAATATACTAGTATTACAATACCATAGTATGTCATTTGTATGTGAAGGTTTACACAGTTATGACCACCTCAAAAATAACAAATGGTAATACACAACAACCATATCCAGATTCGACAAGTGTACGTAGCAAACATAAATTATTTGTATGACATTTATGCAATGTTGGACCAACGTCGAATACGTTGGGCCGACGTTGTATAAATGTTATACAAATGTTGTTTTGTGTTTGCTGGGGTAGCTGTTACAACTGGTCCTTATATGTAACAAAGTGGTCTACACTAACAGCTGTATTAGATAATGACAAGTATCTATATCTTAGTTTTGTTCTTTCAAATAGAATGTTTTCTAATATAACTAATTTGCGCAGGAAACATGACCACCTTGCCAAATTATCACATTACCAATTTATTGTTGGTTAAAATAGGCCTAAACGATGTAAAACCGTCGACTATTTGAAAAATTGTGGTTCATCAGTCAAACTTGCCAAAACCGGGAACCGCGCAGGCCTGCTAGTTAAGATTGTTTATTGAATTGTTTTACTCACACAAATGCTACTAGAGAAAAATAAATATGGCCTACTAGAACTTTTAAACTGCAACAGAAATTAACTCATCATTTTTTTACAAAATATGCTATTGGAATAAAATGATACATGACAAAATTGCCACCAAAATTTACGAATAAATCTTCACCAAAGTGTTGTTTAAGTTGTTTGCGTATTTGCTGTTAGCGAAAAACGCCAGTCTTGTATTTAAATTTAGCATCTTAACTGTTCACATATAATAAAGAAAATAATGTCGTGTCATAGCCTCAGGACCGAAACATATGAATCGTATAAAAACGGAGAGTGGAGTTTACATGGCCGTCTAATTACCACCAGCATTAACAAGTAGCAGATACGCTCTTTCAACCCTTTGAGTCATAACGATGCACCAGAGCATCATTTTACATCCTTGAAAACAGGCTCAATTTTTCCTAAAGCGTTTTGGAAGTTTTTCTTATTTCTAAACCATCGGTTGCAAGAAATGCGAACGATGGTAGGCCATGAGTGGGTGACAACACTCGATGGCTGGTGACACATTAAAGGCGGGAATAGGCGGCAATATAAACTATTTTATAATAATTGTAAGCGACAGGCTAAATGTAACGAGTTCTTGGCAAACAACGATGAGTTTACGAAACTGGACCAAAGACAAATTATTTTGACCAAGAAGATTGGTGTGACCATGAGACGTTCTGTTATACCTCACTTGATATCCAAATGGCACTACTGTTGTTCCGAGCAAAGCTATAAATACTTGGCCCTTCGGTTCAGTGGGTGCCTCCAGACTGACTGATCAAACTCTTATTGAGCTCTTCACAAACTTAACACACCATGATATGACACAGTAAATAATAGTACGTGACATAAAGGCTATAGGTATGAATATTAGCATCGGTCAAGGCTAGCCACCTAATATGTCCACGAGAGTTCATCAGATAGGTCTACAAGGTTTCCATGCTTGACGCACGTCCATGGATCGAATTTTACAATTATTTTAAATCTTGTTGATGAATATGAACAGGTAATTAGAGGCCATATTTTTTATTCCATCGGTCCAATAATGAAACAAAATAGTATATATGTTTTAGGTGACTTTAATGAGACGTGTTAGTTTGCAAATTTAGATCAGTGTACACTTTAAATATATAACCCGTAACTCAATTTTGTCCTGCTTTGCATTAGATGCTACTCGGAACTCAACATACATCGCTCATTTCTGTGGAAGTCTGCAGACAGTCATCCTGGTCATAATGAATCAACACACCGGCGGCACTCCCATCGATTAATACACAATACAGTATTATATGCAATACATAGTAATCATAAACATGCATGTGAAGTTTTAAGCAATACTCTGCAAGAGACATGAATCTCTCTTAAACTCTGAGCGTGTATATATTATATGAAGACAAAGCACATCTGTCACGTCACCAATAGCACACAGATTGTACTTGCAGGATATCCGCCGGCAGGCACGAGAAGTTGGCCCAATGCTGGTTTGATGCTAGGCTATCGCCGTAGACGATGGCCAAACATGGGGTCAATGGCTCGTATTTATGGGCAGAAGCAGTAGAAGGCTATCTCAACTAACTTGATGCCATAACCTGGGTCTTCTTTCTTGGCCACATTTACAGTCAATGGTACTTTTGACTTGAGGATAATAACGATGCCCTGCAAATGCAAACAGAAGCAACAGCTTTACATAGCTGATTGCTCTTGCACGGCGCAGTGGTGGAAATACTTTTCGTGAACAACAAGCCGAAGTGAATCTAACCGAAGTGGCGCCACCAGCTCCAGGGAATGGTGTTGAGGTGGTTCATTGGTTATCGATCCTGTTAGCAGGCGCATCCAGTGGGTTCTGTTTTGTGGAGCTCTATAGGCTGAACTTCTGGTTCCAGGTCAACTGAAAGGCAATGTTAAGGAAAACACGTGTGCAGTTTTAAGACGTAAGTTAAACACATGGTTGATACAATGACTTTGGCCGGATCACACAGGTATGTTGTAATGGATACACTACATCATAGCTGTCATTTCAAAGCAGTCAAAATGATTTTTCGCAAACATGTGAACAGCTATATAATATTTATTTCCGTTCACCTTGATCAAATCATTTGAAATGAAATTGCTGCCGCAATTCCCACGTCGGGGTGAAAAATGACTAGCTTTTATGAAAATACCCAAATGCGATATATTAAACGAAAGATCAGTTAGTTATTGTAAAATTTGCAACCCCAATATGGCTTATCATTTTTCTTTGAAATATTATTAAGAGTTTGCCAGACATATCGTCGCCTCGGAGCTAAAGGATCCTATCTGACACTCGTTAGAGTGGCAGATAGGATCGTTTAGCTCCGAGGCGACGATATTCAACTGAAACATTAGAGCACTGAACTATTACATTTAGGCCTACATTTTCAGTCACTTTAATTTGTGTTCAGCCACCGCGATCCACAAATTCAAGAGACAGAAAATTAGGAGATTTGTGAAACCTCAGTCCAAACAAATATATATCTTTCAAGATATAAAAAATATATTTTACTGTTAACAACTGGTTATATGCGTGTGATACAAATACAGATAGGCTGCTGTAGTCGACAGCTGTGCTCTAGGGGTTAAATTGTGGTCAAATTGCTGCCGTTTTCCCCATTTCAGTGAACTAAAATCATCGGCTTTTATCATATACGTATGAGTGTGATATACAGATATATTCAATAAAAGATCAGAAAGTACTCTCTTGAAATAATATTATTCAAAATATGCCAACATGTATACTGTGTGTTAAAACTAGGCCGCGGCACCCTATGAAGTAATGAAGCGGATCAATGAAAGAAACCCCACCTAAAGTACAGGACCATTAGTGAAAAAAACACACGAACCTGGAATAAATCTACCCAGACGAATGCCGAAAAGGCCTTAAAAATCCATATGTAGATTTTTTAATTCAAGATGACCACCATCACGGTAACGCAATTTTTTTTCGAAACACCAGATGTATACCGCAATTCAACGCTTTTTCAGTTATAAAGTACTGTCGTTTTCGGTGTCTCTGACAAGGATTTAAGTCATTAGGAATCCATCTAGATCATCCGGAATAATCAAGTCCTTTCTTCATCACCCTAAATCCAAGACGGCCGCCATATTGTTTAAGTATATAAAGCGATCTATTCTTTCTCGTTGTTAATTCAAAAAAATATACATATATTCTCTATTTAGATCACCAACATTTCAAATAAAGTAGGATGTCCTTATCATAAATCCAAAATGGCCATGTTGCTTTTACAGTGTGAGCAACGCTTTTAATAGTTTTCTACCAGCAATAGTGTTTGGAGACTATCCGACCCGATGATAGCTGATCTGAGCGCCACGGCTTGGGCCCGAATTCTCCTACAAGTCACACTATGTCGACCAATCCGAAGCCTGCAAAATATCATCATAACTTGCACGAGAATGCGGCCTATATGTAGCAAGGCTGCATGATTCATTGATACAAAATGAAAAGAAGAGAGTAAAAGTTTGAATTCAAAGGTTCTAAACTTTGTCTTTGCCAATGATGACATAAATGTTCGCACGCTTACTGGTCGCAATAACAGTTATAGTCTAGGGGGCATCGTAGCTGGGACACCTGCTGGACAATAAGTCAAAACAAGAATAATTCAAAACATATACAAAAGAATCAGTGTTATTATCCTAGACAGTACAGCAAATTAGAATAGAGCTCATGCAATCATCTGAATCAATCATACACATAATTATATCGGTTTTGCTGCACAAAAAATGCAAACTAACAATACTTTATCATATTAAAGCATGCTATTTTGAATTAAAAGTGATACAATGGACATATAGTTTGTCTGTCCAGCATCACATGTAATAACAACGTATTTTCTCTACAGTCATGCGAGACACAAACTAATATTGGGAAAAAAATTCGCAACCTGCACCTCAATCTGTAGAATATTTGGATACAGTAAAACAGTACATTTTTATTCCTACAATGAAACGTATAGGCCAACTTTTATCAATTTGTTCAACTGATTGTCAATGTTTTTAAATTATTTCGATCTGCATGTATGTGTGGTAGCCACAGAAATAAAATGTTACATTGTGATTTATATTATATCACACAATATTGATATGCAAAGTCAAAAGGCAGCAACAAGTAAGCACTTACTGCCTTTTGACTTTAAGCGCAAGAATAGTTAACATGAGAAATCATAACTCTTTACACTTTATTAACGAACGAAAACATATATTCTCGGATTCACAGATGCACTGGTGACATTCCAAAACAATGCCACACCATAAACTCAATATTTTCAGGCGTCTAATCCTGAAATGAAAGTCAAAATCAAAATTAATGACAAGCGACATAAATTCAAAGGCAATTACACAAGGTGGTATTAATTCAATACAAAGCGTTTTAGAGTTGAATAGATACCAGTGAACGGAATCATCAATGCACGTATCAACGACACAACAACACTGTGAACTGAAAAGAACGCAAGCTTTTCCGATTCCAAGCGTAGATTCACTACCAAACAGTATATTTTATTTAATTTTTTAAAATACTTGCCAGCAAAAGTTTTATCCCTGTTGGTTTATTGTTGGTTCAACATACTATTTGTCAGACAGACAGATAGACAAACATATAAATAAATAAACAATTTGTCTGTCTGTCTGTCTTTGTCACTTTTAATTTGTTCACTGCTTGTTCTTTTACAATAGGACAACACACTCAGCATTGTTTACACAACACACAATATGCCTACATATCCTGCTGGTGGCCATATACCACAATAACCCTTTACACACAAGTTCTTTAATTTACATTTTCATCCGCTTGGAAGGTGTGTCTCGCTAACGCGACCCACAACTTCAAGTAAGTGAACATAACTTATATTTGCCTAATTTGAGACCAAACATTCGCAAAAGTGTTGATGTTCAAACGCTCATTTAATTCCCATATATAACAAGCTAATAAACAGATGAAAAACGACTATAGCATAAAGGGTTAAAATGCTCACTCGATAAGCTCCAATGACTCTCACCAGTTCACTAGAGGGGAGTCACTGACGTTGAGTGAAGTTAAAATGATGATGGCAAATTATTCAAGCATATAATGAGGTGATATTATCAGTGAATGTGTTCATAAATAGGGGCCTACGTCAATAACGGAGAATGTAATATTTTATATACTTGATAATGTCCACACTAGCACTGTGTCGAAGCAACATCTAGTCAAGTTATACTTAGTATTTGATAAAGGGCTCACATGTACGAATATTGCACGAAAAGCATGCACACAATCATATAGGCATATATACTTACACATCACACAATGTCACTTTGGTACAAAATGGTTCATACACCAGTGAGTATATAATAAATAGCCTGAACAATAGTAACAGGGCTGGACACTTGTACCGCGATAAACACAGCTGATCAAGGGTGCCCTCGCGTACACCTATGCACACTGATTCAAGCGACTGCCATCAAGGTTATCAGTATTCAGATTCTTCACGTGCACATATAATATTAGCGTTCAGATTGAAAGCAAGAGGGGTAGCGACTTTTTTATCACCCTAGCATTCAGGCGTAGCAGTACTTTAAAATTCTCCAACAGAAGTAAAATTACGCGGGATAAGCTTTATGTTTAGGGAGAGCATTATAATCGAGTTGCTGAGATCTGGGGCCGTGTTCTAAGACAATCATAACTCTTTCAAAACTCCCCAAACTGTTATTAAATATTGGTGAATTTGCAACTTAAAACATTGGCATTCTTGCGAATTAACCAAATATTTAACCTAAAAAAAACGTTATTTGATTTACAAAAACCAAAAATTGAAAAGATGATCGACAGGCGAATTAGACTGATAGCCAAGTGCGTCTTAGCCAGTGAATTATTGTAATGACTCAACAGGTAATTAGCTCATGTCTTACCCTTTAACCCGCAAACTTTCAAGTTTTTAAATTTAGCTTGAAGGTGTGGATCACGTAGGCCTAATCGGAGACCAGGTATTTTAAAATTTAACGGATCGCTATTTGAAGCTGGAAATTGCTACTGCAATTTCAAGCTTTAACCCTTTAAGCCCTCACGATGCATTAAAGCATCATTTTACATCCTTGAAAACACACTGGATTTTACTACAACCAAGGCTTTTAGAACGAAAATTTTCATGAAACTGGTTTAGAAATACATGACAATTTTCATTATTTTTTAAATCACATCAAATCATCTTCATCCAAGTCGAGAATTGCGACAGCAATTCGCGGCTTGTAGTGGATGAAGATGAAATGTGAAGTCAGGCTTGAAAGGGTTAAATTACGAAAATAGTTATATTTATGAAAAAGAGACATCAACTAAACTGCATTATTAGACTAATTGAGCGTCTACTACAACTAATTATTTATTTCAGTAGCAGTTTATTAGGTTTGAAAACGTACACGGGTTTCGCAGTACAAGGGGTGATCCTTAAAGTGCTATAGCTTGACTTGGATATAGCCGTTTTCAGACTTTTTTATTTGTCCCAAAAGAAGAAAATATGAAGAAGAAATCAGCATTAGATAATTTGGGAAAATAGTCTTGTGATCAAATACAAAATGCATGTATACATATATCACTTTAACAAATTACAGTAAAATAATACACAAAAAACGGGCAGCCTCTCCTCAGTGTAAATACACTTCGAAAGCTGTCAAGTAACTCTGATCGCCAACAGATTCTGGTCGCACTTTGAACTAAAAGCTACATTGTCGTGCGAAGCCAGCAGGCAGTAATTTATTACATGAAAAGTAAGCAGTTACTGCCTTTTGGCTTTGCAGAACAGTACATTGCATTGTCAATCATTTGGTAAAAGGAGGTGATACAAATATTTAACAGGCGGCCGTATTCTCGTACAAGTTACGATATATCGTAGGCTTCTGATTGGTCGAGATGGCCATCTCGACCAATCAGAAGCCTGCGATATATCGTAACTTGTACGAGAATACGGGCCCTGGCGGCCAACACCACCGCGATGTTGATTATTTTCATATAATTAAATTGACGAAGAATATGGTGGACAGTAAGAAAAGTCGAGCAATACTCATATCGACACATTCAAAATTTGCTGGGTACAATAGAAGTACTAGCGGTAAGTGATAAATACAATGCATTGCGAGGAAAAGAACACTGAAATTTAGCACTGGAATGGCTGATGGTAAATAATAGCCCCGAAACGTCTCCAAGCCAAATCTTGGCATTACCAGACCTTTGTTTTCAAGTAGAGTTACCCACACATTCGGATATTTTATTTCACCCTTGTGCTGGCGAATTGTTTGTTATTACTTTTCATTTATTTGACCAACATTCAACCAGTCAACGGAGCGTGTTTGCTGTGTAGGCACTCTTCAGCAGTCAATGATCAAGCACAAGAAGCGAACATTCAATAAAATCTGCTGTACAAAGCAAAATGGCAGTATCTGCTTACTCTACAAGTGGGAAGTTACTGCCTGGCTTTGTAGGGCATTAATATTTGCCGTGGTGGAGGGCATATCGGGACCTCTCAGCATGTGGGGCATCCCGTCTCTGTATTGGTCGGACCGGCCAGGTGTAGTTCCTCGGGGTGCAGCTCGACATCTGCAGAGGTAAATTAAGGAAACAAACAGGCTGGTTGCACTTAAATAAAAGGGCAAATAAAAACACTGTAATCTTGATGATAAACACACACACACACAGCCCAAAACCTGAACATGCAAATAACTAATTGACAACTTAAACCCAGAAAACACAAAACATTTGCATAACATTTGTACGATGTTGGACCAACGTCGGAGACGTTGGGCCAACATCGTACAAATGTAATAAAAATGTTTTGTGCTTCCTGGGTCAACGCTTTCAGTGCTGCAGTCTTCCTTCACAGTTTTCACTCACTCGACATTGGTGATGCGGCTGCTGGCTTCAAATGAATGAGAAATATCTTCACGTAACCCTTTACACCTCACGATGCACCAAAACATTTTTTTGCATCTCTGAAGAATGACTTAATTTCCTACACCTAGAGGTTTCCGTAAAAAAAATCATGGAACTGTTATAACATTAACGATATCTGTTTTTCATTTGCCACCCGATCCATCTTCATCCACTATAAAATTGGCCGCTTGTAGTGGATAAAAATGATAATGGTGAATTGAGGATTAAAAGAGTTAAAAAATAATTTAAACCGGTAGATCTGTGGAGATCTGCGTCTCCACCTTTTTTCAATTTCAGTCCATGTTTTTCTTGTCGTAAAAAAGCTCGGAACGATTCAAAGTTTCGCCCGCACTGAAAGAGTTCCGGGCTAACAATATGCAGTATCAAAAGCAAAAAATAAAATTAGGAAACAAGAAGTCTCAAGTTGTCAGGATGACGGGCAATGCAGCTAAATTTAACCTTAAACTCACCCGATATATACAATTTTACAAAATGCACAGTCGTCCATTAATTTTCATTTTAACTAGAAAGAATTGTTCGGAAACAAACACGAAAGCAGCCCTCCGTTATTGCCAGTCGGCCATTTCAAAATTGATATATATCAGCAAACTTTCTCTTATGCAAAATTTCTGAGAAAAAAACAATTAAAAATGACCGCAAGGCGGCCATTTTGAATTTCATTTCTGCGAAATTATTCATGGTGTTCTTGTGTGAGTCCTTACATTTTGTTCTATAAGCATGGTGCAGCTATTTTGCTATGTTTTTGAGTTACGTAAATATCACAAAATCACTCAAATTCAAAATGGCCGCTAAATGGCCATTTTAAAATCGTTTGCTCCCAAAATTTAATCAGGGCATTGGCTGACATTGCTGTGCATATTTGCCATTTAAAAAGATCAGCTGGAAACTTTTTCCAGAAACGCGCTAACGAGTATTTCTTTGTCAGTGGCCCTAGAGTAATCAAAGTTGATCATATGGGAATCAAAAAATTCCCCGGTGGTATGTGATGGTTATGTGAAGTATGAGGAAGCAGAAGTTGATAAATCAGCTATTATGCAGATTTCCGAGATAACGAGACCAAAAAATAAAAATGGCTGACTGGCAGCCATTTTGGATTGTATTAGTGCTAAATTTGTCATGGGTTATCCTTGTGTGAGACCTTACATTTTGTTTTATATTCATGGTCCAGCTAATTTGCATTTTTTAAGTTATGTAAATATCACAAAATTACTCAAATTCAAAATGGCCGCTAAATGGCCATTTTGAAATTGTTTTGCTCCTAAAAGTTAATCAGGTCATCGGCTGACATAGCTGAGCATACTTGTCAAATTCAAAGAAGATCTGATGGAAACGAGCATTTCTTCCGATAGTGGCCGTAGTAATTAGAGGGTTGATAAAATTAGTTATCAAAATGTCACCAAAACAATTCCCCAGTGGTATGGTATGGCTGTGTGAAGTATGAGGAAGCAGAAGTCGATAGATTAGTAGCTATTTCGAAAACAAATAACTGCGGCGGACAGTGTGGAATACAGTAAGCAGCCCGCCTCGGGATGCATAATTACCTAATTGTCAACTACATTACTATTAAATAGAGTGCTGTATATTTTTAATTGTATTTGGCGTTATCTCATAAAATGAGCAATTTTAAAAATGTGATAGACGAATTGAAATATAGTGTGTGTTTAAAAGGGATAACCCTTGAGTGCCCATGGGGGCTACTGTTAGTGAATTATGGCACAATTCCTGATTTGCATTTTTAAATAAAATAACGGGATTGGGGATAGCGGCAGCCATCCATAATTGTGTCTTCTAATTTTAATTTAGCGATGAAAAGGTTCAGACAAAAAATTACAATTCGAGCCTTCAAATCTAACATTAACATTACTACAAATCTAGTTTACCCAAACCTCTTTTTACATATTTTGTATATTTGTGTCTTTTCTTATATTGTTATGTTGTTACTTTTAGTTTTGACAAATGTAACAGCGGAAAAAAGCGGAATAATGAAAAACATCATAAGCATCCCGATAAAATTGAGGTATTTTTACCTCTGAAGTTCACTTTATATATATAACAAACTTTGCAAATAATGTCAACCCACTAGAAATTGCGAGTCGCACAAATCATGGGGGGGGGGGGGGGTGTATTTGTCAATAATATACACTGATAATAATCCAACGCGGGAAGTGACTATAAACAAAATAATATACTTATATATACATCAGCAATAAATATACAGAAGCCAGGAAAACAAATGAAGCTCGACATAAAACTAATTGTACATAAATATTCAATATAAAAAAAAAACCCTGGAAGAAATGACATTTTCACGACTACGGATAGTTTCTTGTCATAAACATATCACAATAAGAGCTTTTTAAATCATCAACTTCATAATCATGGATAACTACCCCAGCAGACGCAAGACGTAGAATCAAAGTTGGATTAACGTTGATCCAGCGTGGTAGACGGTGGATCAACGTTAAAGATTCATACAGCTTTGAAACGCGCATGTGTGGGACGGCCAAGTGTAGGCCTACATTAACCTATAGAGTACACTTTGACAGCATTAATATCAGCGACTGAACTAATTACAAGATACTACTTCAGCGAGAAATTGGCCCAATGCTGTTTTAATGCTAGACCAACGTCTGCGACGTTGGCCGACATTTAACCAACATTTGGTGAGTGTGCGGTGTTGGCTGGGAAAGCTCTTACTGCCAATACGTTGGAGGTAAACTGTTTCCAAACCCCCATGGTAACATAACCTTTTGTGTCACAACACAGAGCCCACATACGAGAAATGGTGAATTATTTCCTCATAGATGTCGCTCAAGTATAGAGTTTATATGATTTGGGAACTTGCTCTTAATGCGGCGATGGGTATGAAACGCATATAGTATTATTATCTTGGCTGATAACTGTGGGGTGATATGTCATTGTGGAATGTCCAGGGGCCACTGTTGCATTCTGGGGACCACATTGTCCCGCTTATTTTGACAGTTGACTACACCTTTAAACCAAGGTTGATTCAACGTCTTAAGTCTGCTGGGACTGCACCCGGTGCCACCGAAATGTAATCCAATGCTAGAGGTTGCAATTAATATAAATATATTATAATATTACCCTTTACATATAACCAGATGGTCTATAATACAATTCATTTACTAAGAAAAGTGTACAAATGGTCTGTCAGAGCATCAATTATAATTATGAGCAAGAAAATTGGTGTACTCTCTTGGGCCCCGTTAATTTCAGTCTGTTTTTTTTAAATCCGGCCAATTTTTGCGGATATAACATTTTCAACACTGTAGCCGATCAACGATAAAATCCCCCTCAATTTTGTGAATCACAAATACAAAAATGATTTGTTCATTACCTTATTCTTGGAAGCTCAAAATCAATTAAATTGTTCAACACTTTTGAAGTGGAGTCGTGCCAAAGAATCTGTAAATTCTCAAATAAACGAGCCAATAAAAAAAACATGAAAAATTGAATCTTTGCTGGATAAATGTTGGGCCAGCGTCATAGACGGTGGACCAACATCGCGCCAAAAATGGCTCGTAATCTGGTGTTTATTGGGAATAAAAAAAATTTGATCAATTACGGTAATATATCAAAATGGCAGAAAAAACTAATAATTATATTTAATAAAGAATATGAGATGCAACTGTAACAATAGTAACATGTAAAGTGTAATGTAAATTATTGTTATTATCGTTTATGTAATGTTTTAAAAACTGATCCACCTCATTTGTTAAACACTTTCAACGATTTTCAAACAAATATAATTCAGGTGCATAACAGATTTATGCCAGCTTAGAAATTGCCAGTTTAAAAATTGGCATGAACGTACCTTTAATGTTGGATTGAGTATCATCTTTCAACCACAAAAAAGAAGGTTTTACATGAAATGGTGTTCCCCTGGTAATTTATACATTTTTATCCGCAACTAAAGACATTCAAGCTTTTGAGCAATATATTCAACAATTCAGATTTTCGCCCACTTGAAGTTGTGTCAATCCGACTTCTAACTTGAAGTGGGTAAAAATTTGCGCTCACTTGATTCATTATTATAATACAATACACCTGATACACGGGGACTATTATTGTTGGATAACTCAGATTCAAAACGTCATGTCCTTTTTGCGTACAATATTCACCAAAAGCGGGTTGCCGTTTTTAAATTATTATATCGCCTCATACTAGTCTGATCTCCATCCTGTCTTATTCTCTGCCTGACAAATGGGAGTTGTCATGGTCGTATCGTATGGTGTCAGTAGCTTACATAACAATGCCAAGAAGAAACGGCCAGGCTGCTTGTTGATGACACTAAGTATTTTTCTTACTAGATTGTCTGCTCTGCAAAATACAGTATCTGCTTACTTGTCATATAGTACAGAAAGCAGATACTTCCTTTTGGTTTTGCATGACAGCGCTGCATGTGGGGCTTTTCGCTGATTGTTGGGTTCACGTCAGTGCTTTGTTCCCACAAACGTATCATTATAGTGCCACAACACATCAAAATCATTGCACTTAAATGATTTGATCATCAATTCGTCGCCTCGGAGCTAAATGATCCTATCTGCCACTCTAACGAGTGTCAGATAGGATCCTTTAGCTCCGAATTAACAAAATAACTTGCAGCACACCAAAATGCCTGGGGCATTTCAAGCTGAAACGAGCGCCATTTGAGCTACTGTGCATATACAGAACTGTCATTTATCATTCACGTTTTATTTCTGAGTATACGCTCGTGGATTTGACTCTTTGTGTACAGACAGTTCTCGTCCAGCTCTTGGTGAGATCACGTCTCCCCAGCGAACACGAGGCATTCACCCAATGTTGTTTTAATGTTGTGCCGACGTCGAAGACGGCGGGCCAACATTAGAACAACATTGGGTCAATGCTTCGTGTTCGATGGGTCCTGAGCGGTCACACACCACTATATCTATCAGGTTAAAGGTGACTTGAACAATGTAATCAAACCAGAAACTCAATAAATTGTTATTTTTACACTCGCGATTCCCATTCAAATACTTTCTCCTTTAAAAGAAAACATAATATAGTAGTATACGAATAAAAAAGGTGCATATTGAATAAGTCAATATGACAGGTCATTATAATATGTACTATGACATCTATACAATTTTGAGAAATTTGATGAGTAGGTGTAATCATAGGCTCACACTTCACGCTGCATTGGCCTAAAATATTCCATCTAATTAACTAAACATGTGATAATGTTATAAAATAAAGAGTGTAAAAAATACTAATTAAGTGAGTTTCTAGGTTGATAACATTGTTCTAATCACATTCTCACGTGATTTCTATGCTGGTCTGCGACCGCTCAGTGCGATCCCACCAAGAGCTAGATGAAAACTGTCCGTATCCACAAGAGTATACACCCTGCAATAAATTTTGAGTGTTACATGACACTGACAGTTCTGTACATACACAGTAGCTCAAATGACGGTTACTTAAGCGGTCGGCTCAGCTTAATACATCTCATAATATGATAACTCATTTTAATAAGCCTGCACGAACACAAGATGGTGGCCAGCAGCAAAAATGATCGGGTTCTCGCCAATAACCTCAACAATATGACAACCTTGCAAAAAAATTAAGTTCAAATTTAGTCGTAATCAACAAAGTGACGCATTATCATGTTGTCCGAAATTTTTTTTGTAAGTGGGCACAAAATGTTGATGACATTTACCAGGCGTACACTTGTGTGACACATAGGTACAGCAAAGTGACAAGCTGTGTTCAATACATGCCAGATATGGATGCATAGCCACCAACGACGAAGCAACGAAATGTCACACCAAGGTGTATTATCCCTATCATATTTGTGCCGATATGATAGCCAATCACCCCATATAAGGACATAATTATTCATACCATATAAGGGGTGATAGATCACCTTTAACCCTTAAAGAAAGGAAGTATTTTGCTATAAACCAAGAGAGCAAAGGGTTATTTCAATTTGAAATCATCATAAATGACAAAGACATCAAAATTTGACGTCTAGAGGGAATCCCCGTGCTGTAAGGCTTCAAAAAGTGAACGACATTGGCCAGGGTATATTTGTGGCTGGCTACCACCGATTTCGTGTGCATGTGGGTAAAATTCCGGCTTTATCCGAGACTTGTTTGCTGGCAGACGAGACACTAAGGGCGACCATACACAACCAATGTGAGACGGGGAGGTTAGAAATGAAGCGGTGGCACCAGTGACAGAATCGGCACACGGTTAGCATGCGCAGCTGGAAGGCTGGGTTTTGTGTAGCTCGATCGGCATCTCCTTCGGCTGCAGATCGACTGAAAAGCAAGGTTAAGGAAAATACACAGACAACACCTTAGCACAGACAAACGACAAACTACTACACGGCCGCGCAAAGGCAAACAGCAGTCACTGCTTACTTGAAAGAAAGTGCTCAGTTCCTGATGTTTGCCTTTTTGTGCTGCAGCATATAGGTCACAGTATACATTAGGTGTGTTGCTGAGCTCCACAGCGGTGTTAGAAGCTGTTAACCCTTACAACGCTGAAATACTTTTGGTATAAAACATCGAGATGAAAGGGTTTTTTTCAATTTAAAATCATCACTAATAGCCTAATTAGCTCTTTCATTTGAATACCTATGTTAATATGGGTCTACGGCTATTCGAAATATTTTAATTCTTTCAGTGCGGGGACCGTCTTTTTACGTCAGAATCTGACGTCTACAGAGGTAAAATTCTGACGTAAAAAGACGGTCACCGCGCTGAAAGGGTTAACGATAATAGAGGAAGCGTGTGTTAAACACATATGGCACAAAGAGACAGGACAATCCAAAGGAAATGTAGTATCTGTATTTGATGAACATGCGACGTTTGAAAATAGGAAGCATAGTAGCCTACATCTAGACATTACACAATAGATTAGAGCACTTTAATAATCAACAATAACTAGGATAATAAACTATTTTACTGAAGCAACAACAACAATTTTATTATCAAACACAACATATATAATTATACTTAGCATAGAATAAAACAATATATGTAAAAAACAGCATACTTCCATATTTTGTTGTGTTTGATTCCTGGTAAAAAGCTTGATTACCCAGCAAACAAAGAGACGTTGATACAAAGTTGGTATGATGCTGGTTCACCTTCTACCACGCTGGTGAAACAGCATACCAACATTGGGTCAACGTCTCATGTTTGCAGTGAATGGAAGCGCGAGGCCAAATTCGCGGACAGAATGATAAAACTAAGATACGCTATCCTCCAGTCAGACAAGACCACATAAGTCCAGGAGCTCCCGCTCCGAATTAGAATTTGATTTAAGCAATTTTGTGTAGAGTTATTAATGTAGTCCTAGGCTAGGTCAAAAATCAAGACGCAAGACAACTAGGTCTAAGAAGCTCAGTCTAAGAGTAAGATAAAAACTAGACAGGCTGTCAGAGATTGCAAACCTCCATTGAAATTAATGATCCTAATCAGTATCCCAGTAATGGTCTACCTATCTGGCACGGTTTACCCGATATCAGGCCAATCGAGGTAACTAATAGCTGATTTACGGTCATTTTGCATTTGATATAAACTAGTTAAAAAATTAGGGTGCATCCTCCCCCGAAACCTCAAATTTTGTTTTATAGTAATGAACTAGCATCTAACACAGTTTGCAAAATATTGGGAATGTGAAAGTAAATAATGGCTGATAGGGGGCCATTTTGAATTTGATCGAGTCAGAATTTTTCAAGATGCATCCTCAGCTGAAATCTCACATTTCATTCTATAGTAATCGTCTAGCAATCTAGCACGGTTTACCAAATAACGGCTATGTGAAAGTGAATAATGGCCGATAGGCGGCCATTTTGAATTTGATCCAGTCAATTTTTTTCAAGATGCATCCTCTCCTGTAATCTCACATTTTGTTTTATAGTAATGGTCCAGCTATCTAACACGGTTTACCAAATATCAGCAATGTGAAAGTAAATAGTGGCCAATAGGCGACCATTTTGAATTCGATCGAGTCGAAAGTTTTTAAAAGGCATCCTCTCCCGAAACGTCACATTTTGATATAGTAATGGTCTAGCTATCTAGCACGGTTTACCTCATATCAGGCCTATCGAGGTAAATAATGCTCATTGTCGGCCATTTTGAATTCGTAAGTTATAGTAATGGTCTAGCCATCTAGCACAGTTTACCAAATAACGGCCATGTGAAAGTGAATAATGGCCGATTGGCGGCCATTTTGAACTTGGACGAGTTGAATTTTTTCAAAATGCATCCTCTCCTGAAACCTTATAATTTGTTTTATAGTAATGGTGTAGATATCTTGAGCCCTTTTCATGATATTCCGCAATATCAGGCCTGTTGAGGTGAATAATGGCCAATAGGCGGCCATTTTGAATTTTATCAACTTGAAATTTTTCAAGATGCATCCTCTCCTGAAACCTCACAATTTGTTTTATAGTAATGGTTTAGCTATCTTGAGCGGTTTTCATGATATTCCGCAAAATCTTTCAGTCGAATTTACCGATGTTATAAATTAGGTCAAAGTGCTTGGTCAACTTCAAGGTCGAGGTCCAAAAACCTGAAAAGGCACAACTAGGGACCTGAGAGAACATGTATGTGCAATATGTCATCGGCCCAGTACTTTTCGAGATCTGCTCCGGAAACGAAGTGCGCGTGAAAACGTCTAAATAGGTCATAGTTCTGAACCAAAAGTAGGTCAAAGTTCAAATACCCCAAAAGGCACAGCTAGACCCCCTAGGGGTGTCGTGTGTAAAATTTGAAGACAATCGGACAAGTACTTTCAGAGATATGCTCCGGAAACAAATTGTTTACGGACGGCCCAACGCCGTAACATCATCATTTTCTCCTCTGCGACCTTGCGTATTGAATTCAGATTAAAAATATTTTAACCTGTCCATTATCCACCTGGAAGTAACCCACATACCAAAAATTGTTATCCTAGCTTATTTTCTCACAAAGTTATAGGCAAAAGGAGAGGCAAAAAAAAAACGGAGGCGGAATCCATAGCTCCCTCTGTCTCACCTACGGTGACGGCGGGAGCTAAAAATGGGCCAGTAGATCTTTTTAACATTTTAACGGTCAGTCCCCGTTTCTAATGCTAAGAAAAACTGTGTGAAGAAAAACAGAAGTAACTGCATCCTTATAAAGTATCAGTGTTTGTTTTTATCGGTCAGTGCAACAGTCTCTTTAGATTTGTATTGACGTCATGTATCTAAACAATTTGAGCACCCACGTCGGATAATTATATGCACCATAATTCAATATAAGTAATTCTTATATAAGATATAACTAAACGTTATTTTATGGTATAAAACCATGTAATTCTCATTACTTTGAGACATCTCAAGGTGAATGAAAATTAAAGCTGGGGATTTGAAGAGTTAGTTGAAATACCCAGCAAACACAAAACATTTGTATAACATGACATGACATGACTGAAAAAGTAGTACATTCAATTACAAAGTAGTACATTCTGTAAATTAGAAAAAATATTGAATGACCGCATTCTTTCATACAGCCTGATCACACAAAAATACATCATGCGGATACAATTTAATCTTGTGCTATGTGAATATTATTGTTATTGTACGATAAGCGAATCTAGGCGACTGAACTCGTCCATTAGTGTTGAAGAAAGAAACAAAAAATGTTTTCAAAGCCTGGGCAGGCTACACCATTGTTTGTGCATATAAAAATATATTATGATGGCTGACTTCGTTTTTTTGTTTGAACAGATTTTTTTTGTGAGTTTTTTTCCAACAAATTATTTCATATTAATCTGCTATTCTTGTGATATTATCTTTACTAAAAGTAATATTAAAACAAAAGTAGCAGTTTTTTTTATTTTTTGAAAAAGGTTAAAAACGATAAAGGTTAATATAGCCAGTTTTCCTTACAATGCTTACCAAACACAATATAGGATAGGTAACTAGGGTATCTGTATTTATTAAAAAGTTGTAAAAATCTTCCCTATTAATGTTGTAAATTTCTTGTTAGTAAATTTACGAATGTGGAAAATTTTATCTATTAAACAAATCCAAATATCAAATTATCAGAAGCACGGATGTAGAAAAATAAACGGATTAAAAAAAATAATCTAAAAGAAGAACAAAAGAGACATAGAAAATCATATGTTTATTTTATATCAAGTTATATACATGATGTACATACGAAACCATTTTATTGCCCTTATTTGCCCCCCATAAGCATTCTTGCATACCAAATATTTACATGTTAGTTACAAAATAATTGTACAAAATATTTAAAAATTAGAAGGCTACCACTCCTAACGAAACTAATATGAGTAATTTATATAGCAAATTACCCCCGACTTGACACCAACCTGCTTGTTTATTTCAAAATCTTAATTATCTCAAGTAAATGGTATGTGATTGCTGTTGAAGGGCTTTATGTTGCCTTCACTAGGCGAAATCTAACATCGTGGCCCTATTCAGTAAACTATAAATTAATGCCCTTGGGCGTGAATAAAATACTAATTGTCGGTGGCCATTAGGTATTTATAAATAGAAAATAAGACACTGCCAATTATGGTAATGCAATGGAACGAGCAAAATGATTTTGGTGCCTCAAGTCAACTATGCAGCAAACGAGACGCATTAATTATAATACCCACCATTAAAAAAACCATTGAAAATACATTGATAAATAATATTTAAATATTTGTTATCACTTATTTTTTCTTTATTTTAATTTTCACACTTGACTTTAGTCCCCTTAGTTTTAGCTATGGTGCCCTGAGATTTCGCAGTGCATATCAACTGTTATAATTAAAAATATAAACTGCTATGCAAAACTCTATATATATTTACAAACGTATATTTTTTAAATTTGAAATAACAGTAATTTCTAGAATGTGTATTGTAGTCCAGTGCAGATAGCAAATACTCAGTCAGATCAAAGTGGCGAAGGGGTGATAGGGTGTTAATGGATGTGGCCAAATGTATAAGACCTGACACGGATATTGAATATTTTTTGCCAATTTAAATAATTTATGATTTCATATTTTGAGCAAATTTAACTGCACTTCAAGTGTAATAAACTTCGATTGAAAGCACAGTGAATTACTGCCACTCAGCAGCGAACATTGTACAATCTATCATTGAACAGGCACTTGACACACACACGGCTGCTAAATTTGAAGGTGAAAAGGTGAACAAAACTGTATCAAGAGTCAGATCATTATTCTCCGGGCATACCACTAGCTGCATTTGAGGCCAGCTCACTTTAAATCTCAGTGCTGACACGGGAGTTTGTTACAATATTTGAGCTTTACGGGTAATATCAGGCGTAGTGAATCTATACTGCAAAGAAGGTACATGCATGCTCCTTGGAACATTGATAACATTCTCAAACCATCGATCAACACTAATTTGTTATTATTATCACAATTAATTATTCCATTATTATTAAATCAATTCCTTAGTCCCAGTGTGCAAGAAATTAATACTTAAAGCATTTTGTGTGATTGAATCATAACTACATGTCCTACATTGAGCACATACACATTTTTGCTGCTTGTTGATAACAAAAACTGTTGCTCAGATAAAAATACTCCGATAATTATCATATCCTACCAATAATGGTTTTCATTTGAGTAAATTGTGTCATGCTTGCTTGTCCATTTGTCATGTCCAATTTCAATTTTGACAATAAGTGTTTCCATTTAATTCAGGTAATGGCATATACAAGGCAGAGTTGCCGTGCAAAATATCAACAAATTCAGAAAAATAATAATAATAAGGGTAATATAATTGCAAATAAATAGCACAATGCAATAACTTATTCAGCCATGCTACACACAATAAACAATGACTGATAACATTTCCCATTTCGCATTCATCCAAGATTGCATCCCGTGAATAAATAACAACAATAATATGATGATTCTTCGATCATGCATATGATACCATCGCCACCTAGGAATTAGAAGATGTTAGGTGTCACATTAAAAAGTGGCACTTAGCACCTTTAATTACGTTCTATTGTCTGTACTCCTCTCCTAAACGGCAAATTGAGAGAATGAATATGGATTTTGGTAATGTGTGTGCAGCTACAGTCTAAACTGGACAGCAATATACTTCAAGAGAAGTAAAGCATACATAGAAGTTTCATGTGATGTGTGTACACAGGTGCATGTAATTACCAGATTATTGTGTATGAGGGAGGCTAAGACAATAATATTGCGATCACATTGTAGAAGTTGAGAGTAGTGACCAGTGCAATCCCACATCTCCTCTACTTATATTATAATAGATTTCATGAGTGTATTTCTATCCCAGTTATTGCTGAAGCTTCTGTATTCACACTGGCGTGTGAAGACTAACTACTTGAACAGTACTTCTTAAGTAAGCAGTTATTGCTGTTTATGTTGCGGATAATATACGTGCTACTCTAAAACAGACCGAATATTTGGAAGGCTATTCAGCTAAAAATCATATTGATGTAGAAAATACAGCATCAAAGCTCCTAACACAAGAAGTTGAGGCTATGTAACCTCCTAATACGACATTGGTCCAACATCAATGAACATCCATCTATCTATTCTTATTCATTTGCCTTGAGATGGGAATTGCTGCAGCATTTCACAGCTGAAGGTGAATAAGAGTGTCCAGATATTCTAGAAAAAGTAATATCATAAAAGCAGAGATGCAAGTTTTGGTAAAATGTGTCTGCTTTTAGGTTTCTGATTTTGTATACCGGTATATCAGACTTAGACATTCAAAATGTTTTATTTTACAATTCAATGTTTGATTACTGTGCCAGCTGAAAATGTCTTAAAACACAATCAGGAAAATCTGATGTAAGTATGAAAACATGAGTATACAGAAGCAGCTTGAGCATGTAACACATTTAGTGGTTCCTCTACAAGACTTGAAAGGTGCTTGACATATTATGACAAACACTAAGAAATATTTAAATAACATAAGGTGTATCATTATGTCCTAATTATAATGGGATGCAGAAATTACCACAAATACGGTAACCATTCTATGATGCTTAAAATTGATGAAGCTAAATTTTGATCCTCAACAAGGCACAATCCAGCATTGCAAAAAAAGTCACAATCGGAGGTATAAATATCTTGTGTGACCATGCTGTGATATGCGACAGTGTGTGGGCTGAAAAGCCGGCAGGAATGAGGTGTGCCACCTCCCGTGCCAACACAACACGCTAGATTAACATGGGTTCTCACATTGTCCTGACGTTGAATCTAGGCTAATCCAGCATGTTATGTCTGCGGATGGGCACTAGAGGCACATGACGGGAATATACGCTGCATCAGTTCGCTCACACATTATGAGAAATATGCAGTGTGCATCAACATGCACACTTTCCCTCTTGCTGCATTGGCTCCTGTGGTGTGTCCTTTAACCTCACCTCAATCACTGGAAAACAACGTTAAGGAAACAAAAAACAAGCACAACTTATAATCTACATGCTGGCAAATAAAATCCAGTCACTCACACGACTACAACAGCAATGCTAACACCTTATAACTGTGTCTATTTTTTATATGTTTTTATAGTCTTTACTATGGCACTAAAAAGTGTGTAAATGTTTGTTAAGACAACAGTGCCCTTATCTAATCAAAACTCAATGAAAAAAATAATTATCCATGCCCGGTAAAAATGGTGCTAAGAAATTATGAAAAGAAGAAAGCCAGAAAAAACACCAACATGCCAGGTAATAAGATACATTGAAAATCAAGGTACAAAATCATCAGTTCAAAACCAGCAGAGTGTGCACACAGTTTGATTTACAGATTTAAGCACTAGCTTCACTCAGTATTAACAGTATAACTGGAAACTAAAAGTAAAATTTATTGTCCAAAGTCAGTATTTTTCAAACCGTATCGGCAGTGGTATCAGACTTTTGAAAGAGGTAAATTGTTTTTCATGTAGTATGACTATGACACGTGAATCACTTATATATTTGTTATCACCCTGCTGTACAATCAACCGTGGAGGTGGAGCCTGTGCTGCATTACAGGTTTTCTAGTAGAATTTAAAAACAATTATTTGCTGTCACATAAAACAGCTCTTCTCAGATTAGACTCTAAGAACAACAAACCACATTATCATACTGTATCTTTCTATGGCCACTAGATACATCATCAACTTGAAAAACGTATCTTCCCATTGTGATTGCACAAGCTATCACTATAAACTTTAAAGTAAAAACCTAGAATTTACAAGACCACTTTAGAATTCATTAACCCACAAAAGATAAGACATCTATCAAGATACATACACTACACAAATCATTGTGCAAACCACGTCGTCCCCTTGGATATGAAAGGGTGTATCTGACAATTTATAAAGTGGCAGATACACCCGTTCATATCCAAGGGGATGGCATGGGGTTCACTATAATCAAATCAAAATTATCTTTTTAAAACTATATATACACCAGAGGTGAAGTTTATGTTTGCTCAATATGCACATATTAATATCTAGCTAAAACGAATACCTGGTACATACAAATCTAACACTTGGATAGAAACTTAGGGCATGGAAATTTGTTATGTAAACTAGTGGCAAATCCAAGAAAGTATTAGATATCCAGTCATCACAAAACAATGAACTGATGCTGGTCTAATAATGGTCCACTATCTATGACGCTGGCCCAAGATTAGATCAGCATAGGTTGCATATCGTGTTCACTGGGACTGTACATGATACACAGGAAACTTCTGGTTGGACACTGAAAGAATGGTTGTCCCTGGCAGACTATTTTGTAATCTCTGAATAGATCTCACATATCTGTATTAGTAAATTACATCCCAGTAAACACAATATGCTCGCCAAATGTAGGCTTAATGTTGGAGCGTCGGTGAGCCAACATTAAGCCAGCATTGGGTCAATGCATCATGTTTGTGGAGATGGTTGAAGCTTGTGCGACGATGCATACCTGTGACTTAGTATTAACCCTTAGCACACTGATGTCGACTACAGTTGACTATAGAATGGTTTTCTCATGTTTTAGTTGTCTTGTATAACCAGGTTTTAAGAATTAAATATTTCTCAAATCTCTGATAATCACATACATTTCGACCTAGATTTTGCAAATTAAACTAATTTTCATCACTTGAAGTTGTGGATCGCGGTAGCGAGACACAACTTCAAGGGGCTGAAAATTTAAATTTATTGGCTCAGTGCTCTAAGGGTTAACGTGTACCGGCAATGGGAAGTACAGAGACCAAAAAGTGTAGAAAAAAGGGAAATATTATTATACAATAAAAATATGAAGTGAACTTACCGGTCTAGTCAAGTAGCAAACAGCACGATAAAACCATTCACGAACACGCACAACCAAACATTGCGACTGTAGTGACGTCTTTTAAAACAAATTATAAATGTGGTTCGATATGTATACATATTTTCAAGATACAAATTTTGGACTTTTTTAAGTTTGTTTGAGGCTCAAAAGTCTGCTACAAAAACTACTGGAATGTCATTGGGAAATTAGGAAAAAGCTTCAATTATATCTTATTTTTTTTATTTTTGCCGATCTTGGCATAGAAACAGAAAAGTGATTAGGTAATTATCATTGCAAGCTGAGCACATTTGCAATATAAACCAGCGATTGATTCATAAAAGTAAAAGTTGAAAATATTTTTTTTCTCAAATAAGGTAGTACCGGTACAACAATCCTCAATATAATGTGAGGCTTGTCTATATCATTTCATTGCCTTGAACTCACGGACTAAAAAATTGCTGGTTTTTTTTCGTTTTTTAAAAGGAACCTTTAAACAGGCCATCTGAGAAAGGCATTAATTCTGAATATTGGTACAATGTAGATATGGAGGAAAAATCTAGAAGTTCAGATCAGAGAATGTTTCTGAATATTATGATGACACTGACTAGAGTCAGCGTTGGGAAAACTGGACCAGCTTGAAGTCAGCATTGGGACAATAAACTGTTATATTTTTACATAAACTGTACATAAACTAAACATTTAAATCATCACATTACATCTGGTGGAGAGGCATCACATAGCAGGCCTACTTTTCATTGTTTGATTTATAGATTGCCGACTTTCAATTTGATTGTTGTAAATGATGATATAGTGGGGCTCTATCTGTTTTGGGCTAATAGCAAATGAGTAGTATCATGGTATTCAGTGCCCCTGTGATGCTGTGCCCGTTTTGAATCTCAGTTGAAGTATTGCTTCAACTTTTTATGTTGTAAACATGGTAAATCTTCTCGTTAAAATTTTTTGGTCACATATTAGAACAAATTAGGCTTTAATTATCAACAATGATACAGTTTTATGAATATATCTATACATTTGGTTCTAAACTGTAGGTTATAAAAAGGCAAACTTGCCTTCAAACAGAGCTGGCTGTGAAGATACACCCTAAGAAAGCAGGAGAACAAGCAATGATAATGAGAAAGATACTGACAATAGGAAGATATTTCCCCGTCCATGCAGGTCAAATAGCGGGGATAGCAGTTAGTAAAGCCCAGGCTTTGTATCCAGATGAAGTTAGCATGCAATTTTAGTATTTATACCAAAGACCTTCTCGTTACTGTGCTTAGTCATTATCTTTATACAACACACTATCCTGGTTCACTCCATGTGGTCCAGTGTTAAGAAAAGTACACTCTAATTAGCTGACCTGAGTCATCAAATGTCTTCTGGCTCACCATCATTAGCTGACACAATTATGTTAT
Source organism: Flabesymbios commensalis (assembly GCA_964017125.1). Classification (NCBI taxonomy): domain Eukaryota; kingdom Metazoa; phylum Annelida; class Polychaeta; order Terebellida; family Flabelligeridae; genus Flabesymbios; species Flabesymbios commensalis. The sequence goes on along the minus strand of OZ024916.1, from coordinate 49,326,868 downwards.
TTAGGGTGTTTTATTAACCCGGCACCATTGTCATATTTGGAATAAAATTAAATAAAGAGAAATGGTTGTCTAATCAAAGGTTAGTTACAGCATTAAAAATAGCATAATGTTGTCATAAAAATACATATAAAGATCCATATTATGTACCCTTGGGTGCTAACCTGCCACTTTACAAAAAGGCAGTTTAGCCCCTTCCAGCTCCAAGGGGACAATAAGTGGATCATAAGAGTCACAAATTTAATATTTTTACCCTTCAAGTGCTAAGCACCAGTATAAACGTTTCAATATGTCTTACTAGCAGGGTTAACATTTATTGGGAATGAAATGAGTGCTTAAACAGAAAGATTTGCAAGTGCTTGGTCTCAAATTAATCAAATATAATTAATTTCCACCCAACCCAAGTTGCGGGTCGCATTTGAGAGACACAAACTTTAATTTAATAAGATGGCGGGGGAAGGGTTAATACTATGTTCTGAATTTTTATTCATAGTGTTTGGACATTTTTCACTAGAAAATGTGTGCTTTCTCTATTAGAAGCAGGATTGAAAAAAAATGATTGAACATTATATGATGACTTCATAACCATTTGTGCACTTAATCTGATTTTTATAGATAAATCACAAATGCCTCTTTCGCTCTAGCATGATGCTCTGTACGTTTAATTCATCTTGTTTTGCTTGCCCACTTGTGAAAAATATGAAGAACAGACCTTATCAGGACAAAGTTAGTATGTGTGCAGATGTAACAAAGGATACTGTCTTCTTTTTTCTGTTCAGTCTGTTCCATTCCGGGTAACGCTGCTGCTACACGTCGAAATAACTGGAATCACAAAAAATATATTTCATGTACCGTATATCAGTATTTATCTTGAAAACATGAGCATTATACATGCATTTAAATGACTTTGATACTGTTTGCTTTTAATATTATAAGCTATTTAAAACATTTGAGTAAAACTATTTCTTTTGCAATAATGGTACAAATAAGCAATTATTGAAATAAAAACTACAAATCAGATCTAGTGAAAAAAACCTTTTTTTTTCAGAAAAAAATATGTAAAATTATATTTATTTGATTTTTTATGATCTGCTGCAGCAGTGATGAATTTACCAAGGTGAACAGAGTGTATAACATTAGATGAATTTACAAATATTCTTATAGGGTTCCCACAGAGATCTGGAGATGAAATTCCATGACTTTTCAATGACTTTCCATGACCATTTTTTTGGACCATTTCTTGATTCCATAACCGAATATAAAATGTATATATAAAACTGTGGAGCCTCCACTAACACAGAGGCCTGATCTATACCCATTTTATAAAGCGGACCCGTACCCAATGGGTGCCGGGGATTTTTTCACTTTTCCGATGTAAAATACTTTACAGTTAGGTGGAGTGTCAGTGTCATTGTGTGTCAAAAGTGTTTTGTAATAAACACATTTTTCTCAAAAGAAATGTGAGAGATATTTGTGAAAAATCAAAATTTCATGACTTTACCAAGCTTGGATTTTATTTTTTCATTTTCCATGGTTTTCAATGATTTCCCATGACCGTGGGAGCCCTGTCTTATTACACCTACCTGTTTAACATTATAACCGGCCTTTGCACTTGTTTCTATGAACATCACATTCAGCTCTTTAGCTTTCCTCTCTCCTTCTTCAGTTGAAACTTGTCTGCAGAAAAAAAAAGAAACAAGTGTATTCAGGTGGATACTTTTTCATATCAGACAAGGTGTTGAAGCTCTGTACTCTATTACAGTGCACAACAACTGCATGCGCATTATATTGAAATTTAAAAAAAATTGAAGAAAAACAGAGTGCACACAGTGTGCACGACTGGCACTCGCCCGCTCGCCAATGCGAGTGAAAAAAACGTGCGAAAAAAATGGCCTAAAACTCGCCGAGCTTGGCAAGTGCATATTTTTCCGTAATTTAAACATGCAGAGTAGTCTGCTGTGGTCCAGAATAGGGTTTGAAAATAAATAATATGTCACGATAGATTTGTTTCAGTTCATGACAGGTTCTAAAAGAGTGGCGACGTATATACGGCACAATTGAAGATTCAGCATCAGCGCGATGACTGCCTGTACATGTAGGCCTACTGTATAATTATGCTACATGTGTATGCATCGTGAGCTGGTTCTTTCCGAAGATTCCCTCAGGTTAGCCCACAAGGACAAATAATTGACGTAAAATGCAAAAAATCACAATAAATCTGTCATTTTGATTTTCTTTCAGCCGTTATTGAACTTGTCTGAGAAACTGTTTATTAGTAAAATGCATAACAAATTTGAGCAGGATAAATGAAAAACTTTTCACGTCATAGCGTCCACAAGGTCAAATTATTGACTTAAAATGTGAGAAAACTCAATAAATCTGCCATTTTGATTTTTTTTCCAATTGTTATCGAACCTGTCTGAGATATGCTTATTAGAAACATGCATAACAAATTTGTGCAAAATAAATGGAAAAATTTTCATGTTATAGCGCCCACAAGGTCAAATTATTGACGTAAAATCCGAAAAATTGCAATAAATCAATTATTTTGACATTTTTTTTCTACCATTATTGAAATTGACCGAGAACTGGTTACTAGTAGCATGCATAACAAATGGAAGGATACATGATTAACTTTTCACGTTATTGTGCCCACAAGGGCAAATTATTGACCTAAAATGCCAAAAATCTCAATAAATCGGCCCTTTTGAATTTTTTTAGCCATTATTGAATTTGTTCGAGAACTGCTTATTAGTAATAGTCCGGTGGATTTTGACGAAAGCGTGTTTCGCGGTATGGACGATGTTTTATGATTGATTCTGATACAATGGTATGTCCCGAGCAGAAATCAGCCGGGTGCCACTTTGGCACCCTTGGGCGGAATTTTTGAAGGGCAAAAACAAAATGGCCGCCAGATAGTTCAAAGTGAAATATGATTTTTCAAGAAATGAAGCCAGGATCAAGTGTAATACCTCATTTTCATGTGATTTTGACTGGGCAATCCATATCTTGTATTATTATTATGACTCAAGTTCTTCTTCAAGGTCAAAAGTCAATTCCAAGGTCAAATGAACAAAAATACCATTTTTAACAATTAAAGCTAGAAACATGTGTAATACATTTTGTTCATGGGATTTTGTCTGAAAAATCTACTTAGGGTATAATTTTGTTGATCCAAGGTCATCTTCAAGGTCGAATGTCAGTTCCAAGTCAAAAACAAAATGGCCGCCAGATATTTCAAGGTCAAATATAAGTTTTCAACAACTGAAGCCAGGAACAAGTATAATACCTCATTTTCATGTGATTTCGACTGGGCAATCCATTTCTTGTATTATTTTTATGACTCAAGGCCATTTTTTAAGACCGCCAGGGCTCGAATTTCGAATCCTGTGTCTGGAGGACAGTGTCATCTCAATCATCTCACCATTCTCAGGAGGTTCTCCTGGCCCAGTTTAGCCTATATGTGCACAAAGGTGGCCTAAAGCCCGATTCATTTCATTTAACACCTCTTCTTTGCCCTGAACGTCCTTTTTTGTTTAATGCCTCTTTGTTGCAATTGAAGGCCTTTCCATCTCCCTATAATTCCTCTTCTTCCCCTGAACGCTTCTCTATTGCTTTTTAACTCTCAGTCTCGTTTTAACAATCCCCATCGATCTTTAACGCCTCTCTATGGCTTTTCGACACCTCCCCATCACCATTTAACATCTCCATGGCACCTTTGACGCCTCTCATTGCCCTTCAATGCTTTTGGTTCAACCTTTGTTGCCCTTCAACGCCTTTTTGGTGAAATGTAACGCCTCCACAACACCCTTTACTGGCTTCCTATTGCCATTTACCGCCTTTCCATCACCATTTACCGCCTTTCCATCACATCTGCAGCGCCTGTAAGTGTCTCACCATCAGCCTTTTATGCATATCCATCAACCTTTATTACTTTTCCGTCACCCTTTGACGTCTGCGTCTTCATTAAGTCGTCTCCGTCGCCCTTTAGCTACTCTCCGTCGTCTTTAATGCCTTCTCCTCACCCTCACTCGCCTATCAATCACACATCCAACTTCTCCCCATTGCCCTTTAGCGCCTTTCCATCGTCGTTCAACGTTTCGTGGTCGCCCTTTAACGACTCTCATCACCCTTTACCACCTTCCCATCACCATTAAACACTTTCCCATCACAATTTAACGCCTCACCATCGCCCTTTAACACATAGTGCCATTTAACGCATCTGCAGCGCCTTTTAGCGCTTCTCCATCAAACTTGAATGCATGTACATCACTTTTAACGATTTTTTTCGGCCTTTAACGCCTTTCCGTCGCTTTTTTCCATCACCATTTAACACTTCTCCGTTACCCTTTAACGATTCTCCGTCGTCTTCAATGCCTTCTCATCGCCCTTAGACCCCTATCCATCACCCTTTAGCACCTCCCTTTCACCTGTTAATGTACTTCCACTGTCATTTAACGCTTCCTTGTCATAGCCCTTTCATGCCACCCCGTCACCTTTTAATGCATCCCGTCGCTCTTTAACACCCCTTTTAGCCCCTTAACGCCTTCTCGTCTTTCACCACCTACACATTGCCCTTCAATGCCTCATCATTTCCTTTTAATGACTACTATTTTTCTAAACTCTTTTTAGTCCCTCCTTCGCTCCTCTGGGGCGCCTTTTAGCTACTTGTCGACACCCTTTGGTGCCTCCCCATTGTCTTTTGACTGCCTCTGTGTTGCCTTTTAGCGCCATCCACTGATCTGTTATGCCCTCCATTGATCTGTTATGCTTTCCCGTCGCTCTTTGCCACATCTTGGTCACCCTTTGATATCTTCTAGTTTTCTGATCATTTCACTTTTATGATGTTTAATCATTAAAACCCTACTAGAATTAGAGTATCCAGTTAAAGTCAAACCAAGACAATTTATTATATGAGCTCTAATTTGTAGCATACTATGTTGAAATCATATTTGACCTTGAAATGACATTTGACCTAAAGGATTACCTCAAATCACCAAAATCATATTTTCTAGTTTAATTTGTTAAAAATCATATTTTCGCTTACCTAACCTTGCAATTGACACACTGACCTTGAAAATGACTCTCAATCATTAAAATAGTAGCAGTAGAAATGGATTACTCGTAAAAAATACACTAAAAGACGCACTACACTTTTTGCTATTTATGTTTGTTAAAAAGCGTATTTTTGCTCTCGGAAATGACTTTTGATGACTTTGAATTGAAGTTGACCGTGAAGATAACCTTGAATCAGTGATATTACAATTGGATTTGTCAATCAAAATCCCATCAAAAGAGGTATTACACACGCTCCTAGCTTTATTTGCTGTAAGAGAACTCCTAGCTTTATTTGCTGTTCTCTTACTTTACCTTGAAATTGACCTATTGACCTCGAAGATGACCTTGAATTATCAAAATAATATCAGATTTATCTAATGCCCAGTCAAAATCGCATGGAAAACAGGTATTACACATGTTCCTAGCTTTATTCGTTAAAAATGGTTATTTTGCCTAATTGACCTTGAGATTACACCTTTTGACCTTGAAGATGACTTTGACTCATGAAAATAATACAAGAAATGAATTGCTCGGCCAAAATCTCATGAAAATGATGTATTACATTTGTTCCTAACTTCATTTGTTGAAAAGTGACATTTGACCTTGAAATAGCTGGAGGCCATTTTTTTTACCTTGGAAATGACTTTAGACCTTGAAGATTACCTGGGATCAACTAAATAATGCCATAAATGCATTTTCAGACAATATTTCTTGCAAAAGAGGTATTACACATGTTCCTAGCTTTATTTGTTAAAAAATGTATTTTTTGCTTCTTTGACCTTGAAATTGACTTTTTGACCTTGAAGATGACCTTGGGTCATAAAAAGAATAAAAGAAATGGATTGCCCAGTCAAAATCACATGCAAATGAGGTATTACACTTGTTCCTGGCTTCATTTGTTAAAAAAATATATTCGACCTTGAAATATCTGGCAGCCATTTTGTTTTTGCCCTTAAAAAATTCCGCCCCCGGCTGTTTCCTGCTAAGGACATCCCCTAGAACCAGAATCAACCATAAAACATCGTCCATACCGTGAAACACGCTTCAGCTACAAAATGTCATTTGACAACTGGACTAAAACATGTATAACAAATTTCAAGAGGATATATGGAAAACTTTTTAAGTTATCGTGCCCACAAGGTCAAATTATAGACTAAAAATTGCAAAAAATCACAATAAATCTGCCATTTTACATTTTTTTTTTGCTATTATCGAACTTGTCCAAGAACTGGTCATTAGGAACATGCATATTTGGTAAGGATACATGAGAAACTTTTATTGCGCCCACAAGTAAAAGTTACCGCCGACGCTGGCGAACTCCAATTGCAATAGCCCACCGTTTTTATTTTAAATTAAAAGGCGGGCTAAAAACTCCTTGTTCCCCAAGGTTTATACAAAAATATTTCAGCGTTGTGAGGGTTAATGTAGAGACCTGTGGACTTTCTGTGATTCATCACTCAGGTGCTTTTTATTTCTTCTTCAAACAAAATAATTTGAAGGAGAAAAGAACATTAACCCTTACACTGATGCATACAATTTGCAGCATGTGTGGTTTCCCACTAAGTAATATCTGGCACGTTTATCTGATGAACAGCTGAAAAGCCATTACAGTGCAACCTGTACATACCGGACCCTGTGCAAACCAGAATCCTGTATATACCGTAATAATTATTTGGTCCCGAATTAATTACACTTTTGACTGCCTCTGTGTTGCCTTTTAGCGCCATCCACTGATCTGTTATGCCCTCCATTGATCTGTTATGCTTTCCCGTCGCTCTTTGCCACATCTTGGTCACCCTTTGATATCTTCTAGTTTTCTGATCATTTCACTTTTATGATGTTTAATCATTAAAACCCTACTAGAATTAGAGTATCCAGTTAAAGTCAAACCAAGACAATTTATTATATGAGCTCTAATTTGTAGCATACTATGTTGAAATCATATTTGACCTTGAAATGACATTTGACCTAAAGGATTACCTCAAATCACCAAAATCATATTTTCTACTTTAATTTGTTAAAAATCATATTTTCGCTTACCTAACCTTGCAATTGACACACTGACCTTGAAAATGACTCTCAATCATTAAAATAGTAGCAGTAGAAATGGATTACTCGTAAAAAATACACTAAAAAGACGCACTACACTTTTTGCTATTTATGTTTGTTAAAAAGCGTATTTTTGCTCTCGGAAATGACTTTTGATGACTTTGAATTAAAGTTGACCGTGAAGATAACCTTGAATCAGTGATATTACAATTGGATTTGTCAATCAAAATCCCATCAAAAGAGGTATTACACACGCTCCTAGCTTTATTTGCTGTAAGAGAACTCCTAGCTTTATTGGCTGTTCTCTTACTTTACCTTGAAATTGACCTATTGACCTCGAAGATGACCTTGAATTATCAAAATAATATCAGATTTATCTAATGCCCAGTCAAAATCGCATGGAAAACAGGTATTACACATGTTCCTAGCTTTATTCGTTAAAAATGGTTATTTTGCCTAATTGACCTTGAGATTACACCTTTTGACCTTGAAGATGACTTTGACTCATGAAAGTAATACAAGAAATGAATTGCTCGGCCAAAATCTCATGAAAATGATGTATTACATTTGTTCCTAACTTCATTTGTTGAAAAGTGACATTTGACCTTGAAATAGCTGGAGGCCATTTTTTTTACCTTGGAAATGACTTTAGACCTTGAAGATTACCTGGGATCAACTAAATAATGCCATAAATGCATTTTCAGACAATATTTCTTGCAAAAGAGGTATTACACATGTTCCTAGCTTTATTTGTTAAAAAATGTATTTTTTGCTTCTTTGACCTTGAAATTGACTTTTTGACCTTGAAGATGACCTTGGGTCATAAAAAGAATAAAAGAAATGGATTGCCCAGTCAAAATCACATGCAAATGAGGTATTACACTTGTTCCTGGCTTCATTTGTTAAAAAAATATATTCGACCTTGAAATATCTGGCGGCCATTTTGTTTTTGCCCTCAAAAAATTCCGCCCCCGGCTGTTTCCTGCTAAGGACATCCCCTAGAACCAGAATCAACCATAAAACATCGTCCATACCGTGAAACACGCTTCAGCTACAAAATGTCATTTGACAACTGGACTAAAACATGTATAACAAATTTCAAGAGGATATAATTATGGAAAACTTTTAAGGTTATCGTGCCCACAAGGTCAAATTATAGACTAAAAATTGCAAAAAATCACAATAAATCTGCCATTTTACATTTTTTTTTTGCTATTATCGAACTTGTCCAAGAACTGGTCATTAGGAACATGCATATTTGGTAAGGATACATGAGAAACTTTTATTGCGCCCACAAGTAAAAGTTACCGCCGACGCTAGCGAACTCCAATTGCAATAGCCCACCGTTTTTATTTTAAATTAAAAGGCGGGCTAAAAACTCCTTGTTCCCCAAGGTTTATACAAAAATATTTCAGCGTTGTGAGGGTTAATGTAGAGACCTGTGGACTTTCTGTGATTCATCACTCAGGTGCTTTTTATTTCTTCTTCAAACAAAATAATTTGAAGGAGAAAAGAACATTAACCCTTACACTGATGCATACAATTTGCAGCATGTGTGGTTTCCCACTAAGTAATATCTGGCACGTTTATCTGATGAACAGCTGAAAAGCCATTACAGTGCAACCTGTACATACCGGACCCTGTGCAAACCAGAATCCTGTATATACCGTAATAATTATTTGGTCCCGAATTAATTACACTCAAAACAATACTAATTAACCCTCTCCAAACTGGAACCTGTCTACTCCGAATACCGGACTCATTATTTTCCCCAAATGCATAAATTATATTGTATTTCACCTGTCCAAACGGCTAACCGGAATTGATTTTTAAAATATTTTTTTTTAAATCGCATACGGTGCACTAAGGGTTAAACATGTGGCGGCAAAGTGTATGCATTGGAGAAGGTGCGAAGTTAATGTTGGTAACACCCTTTCCGCATTAGAGAAACTGTTGTATAGCGCCTTCACTTTGAGATTGGTAAGATATTTGAACAACATAATGGAATGATATAAAAATTGATTAACAAAATATTATAATAAAATCTTTTGACTAATAAAATATTAAAAGTTTGCATCAATTCATAAACATATCAGTGCATTAAACATAAAGAATTCTCACGAAAATTAGACTGTGTTTTTGGATAAATTTATTCTGTTTGTGATACTTAATGACCCAATAAATAAAGAAATAACAGTAGGTGAAATATAAAAAATATTCGACTTAGTCTTTCATCGTTGGATTATTCCAGAATTATTTTGGACTCCTAGTTAAGGCATTAAATGTATTAAATGACATAATTATACAGAATCAGATCATTTAATCCAGTGTCATACATTCCAGAAAATAAATAAAAGTTACCAAACAAACGAGTGTTGTCGTCATGAAACAGTAAAAAAAATTGCTGCGATATGATATGGTTGTTAACGATATGATATCGATGTTAACGTTGAAGGACGATTACACGAATGTAATGTTATTTTAGATAAGGCGCTAAAAATCAATGTTTATAAAATGAAAAATGCGCTCCGTGTGTGAAATATGTGACACACAATTACAAAAATGTACTGTTATTTTAAGTTAAGTGCTAAAATTGTAAATACATTGATAGATTATCACGGACACGATATGTATACCCGCTACTAGTTTTACTATGTATATTGGCTGTATTACTTTTTTTATATTTGAATAATGTTTGAAAAAAAAACCGACGACACATCCTGAATTATAACCGTCATGTCAATTGTACAAGTTATCTCTGTTTGTTCTTCTCCAAAAGTAAAAACCCTGTGTAAACCTGTCCAAACCGGAATAAAACTTTGTCCCTAAGGCATTCCGGTATAAGCAGGTTCTACTGTATATTACAAAATCAGTCAGTTAGCTATCTTTAAAGCGCAAATAGAAAGACACCACAAAACAAAAGTGAAAAAAAAACACACTTTTTTTTAAAGAATTTACTCGGCGACTATAGTGTCCCACGGCAGGCTGGGCTTGGTTTATAACAGTGTAAGGGTTAAAGCGCTGAAATATTTTTGTAAAAACAATGGAGATCAAAGGGTTTTTGTCAATCTGAAATCATCATAATTGTCTTAGTTGGCTGCTCTTGATTCATTTGAATACCTTGAAAAGCTTTTAAGGGTTAGGAAATTTAGTTCATGCACATGCACTACTAGAAATAATACCTTTTATCAGAGAGATCAGTTTTATTTCCTACTAGCATTATAATAACATCTGTTCCTCTTTCTGTTCGAACATCATCTATCCATTTAGATGTCTGCTGGAAAGAATTGGCATCTGTAAAAAAAGTATGTGACATTGTCAAAAAGAAAACGATCTGAATGTGGATAAATAATCGATTATAGTGTGTTTACAAATAAAGACTTTGATATTTTGAACAACATATCAAATCAAATAAATTTGAATGTACAAATGTATACAAAATTCTGTTACAAATAGTGTTTTTTTGCTATTTTAGAACAAGATTAATTGTTATAAAATTACTATTGTAGCACTGTTTAAGTTAAATAATCATCTTGCTAAAAGGAACAGAAATTAACCCTTGTAAGTGCTGAATTGTTTACCAGTATTTTTCATTCATTTGAGGCTGGAATTCCAAATTCCAGCTTCAAACGAATAAAAAAAATATTATTTATGAAAAATAGACAGTCCCAAATTGAATTATTTGACTGAGCATCTACCAGAAGATGTGTTACAAATTTTAGTTGTATATTACATAGTTTGAAATTTGCTTGAAAACATATATATATACGGTTCCCACAGCAAAAGCGTTAAGATAAAGACTTCTGGGGCAAGCTTTATAAAGTTCAGCCAAGGTATGCATTGTACCCGGCAGATAAATTTGGTTTGATTGATATCAGACACTATTCCTTACCATAACTGGATGTCGTTAAGCACAAGAGAACCAAACCACAGAGCCAAAAAGCATTAACTTTGTGGATTGGTTCACTTGTGCTTAACAACATCCAAATATGGAATAAGAATTACACTTACTTGTGATATCATATACTACTACAGCTACTGATGAATCTCTAATGTATGATGGAATTAAACTACGGAATCTTTCCTGCCCCGCTGTGTCCCACAACTGCAAGCGTATCTGTAATAATCCAGAACAGAGCATTGATGATTTAATCTCAAGTTTGTGTACAAATCATGCTTTTCATCAATTTTCACACACTTTATTTTTTAGCTATCATGAAGGTTGAAGTGATAACTACATGTATGTAAATTGTAAAGCTATTTAAATAATGTTTGGTTCACTTTTTTTATTTACAATGGCTTTAATTAGCATTACTAGCAATACATTTTTGCATTTGGTTTGCAGTTGGTGTGTAATATAAAATACAAAATTGAGAGTATTAGTTCCACTTTATATACATGTGTATACTTGCTGCCTATTTTAGCAATGTATTGCACATTGTGATTTAATTTGTCATGGAAGGTCTCAAATTAATATATGATGTGGAAATCTAGCAAAATTGAATATATTTAAAAGGAGAAACATACCGTTCTGTCTTCTAAATACATCGTTTTTGACAGAAAATCAATTCCTATTGTGGCCTGCAATCATAACAGCAATCAATCAGACAAAACAACATTGTGAAAAATATGATTAGATGGAAAAATATACAAGCTAAAATCTGGCCTTTCACTAGCTGATATTGATACCAGTTAGTGTTTCACTTTCATGGTGATTAAAATTAACCCTTTAACCGCCAAGTTATTAAATTTAAATTTTCACCCACTCAAAGTATCTCGCTGACACGATCCACAAATCAAGTGAGTGAAAATTATTCAGATTTGACATAATGTAGGTTAACTATTTTCAAATCTTGCTAATAAAAAACAGCGGTTAAAGTATTAAGCACAAAAAGAAAGACATGACAATTAAACCTTCAAACCATCAAGGTGTATCGAAGCATCATTTTGCATCTCTGAAAAATGACTTAATTTCTGAAAAATTTTCTGGGTCTGTTTTAATAAAAACATTATATTTTTCTATTTGCCAAGTGCTTAAAGTGATCTTCATCAAATACAAGTCAAGCAATGCAACAGAAATTTGTAGCTTGTAGTGGATTTAAAGATTAAAATGGTAAATTTAGAATTGACAGGGTTAAATAGTTAACATACACATGTTTCTGATTATAATGGGTGATCAGAAAGATAAATTTATATAAACAATGAAAAAAAACTAACCTGATACGTGTTGTCAAAACTGTCATACATGAATCTAGTGATTAATGATGTCTTCCCAACTGAAAAACACATTCATATATATTTAAAAACTGAAAGGTTCATATAGATTAATTTTAAGATACAGGTATATTTAGTTCAATAAAAAAAGTATCTATATTGCCAAATGTACTTTAACATACATGTACTAAGAGGAATGTGGAACATTTTTTGCAAATCACTACAGGGTCTGTTCACAATCAGGTGCCCATTTACATTTGTATGAATCAGTGTTTATTGTAGCCATTTCTAACATGGCGCAGCGTCATGTTGCCTTTTGTGAGCGCCATGTTGCCCTTTATACATGTCATATGAGCCATGTTGCCCTTTTGTGCGCCATGTTGCCCTTCAGGTGCGCCATGTTGCCCTTCTGATATTCAGACAGTGAAGTGCCTCATTGAACTATTGTTACGTCATATTTAATCCACCCAGGCCATTGTCACAGTGGAAAACACCCCGATCACTGATGTCTCCCGTTCACACCTATGACACAATACCTGATGACGGCTTGTGTACATAGTGGTAATAACTGACGATGTCTACACACCTAACTGATTCTTCTTGTACACTTAATTGGGGAGGGGGGGTGTTGGAAATGCCCAAACGAGTCAACTGGGTGCCCGGCGGGCATGATGAGGTGCCCTCAATGATCGGTGGCGCCATGCCCCTTCTGAATCCTAGATAAAACACTGTGAATAGGCCTGTAACCAACATTCTCTTAGAAGTGATTTATATTATGTTTTGGTTCATTTATTATTTAAATTAAAACAAATAGACTAAACATATATCAAGAATAATTTGGAAAGGAAGAAAAAATATTATAATTATTTAAAAAAGGAATGTCTCAAGTTGCATTGTCAAAACTTGCTGAGCATTTAAGTGACATTCAACTCAATGAGTAGTGGAACTTACGTAACATGTGTCAGTCCATCTATGTTACGTAAGTTAACCTTGTGAAAATAGACCTTCAAACCTATTTCTTTATACAAATGATCATGTTATTAATTATAATAATCATTTTATTAATTATTTTATTATTGGCATTTTTTCATAATGAGTAGCCAATCAGCTAACAGATAACATATTTTTTGTGGATACATGTATCACACTTTATAAGCAGTGAACCATTCAATAGTGTCAGTCCACCATTGCCATGCCGGTTACGTAAGTATCACCAGACGAGTTTTGTTAAAATCGACATGTTATGTTATCGTAAGTACATAATTATTGGGTGGGTAATGTGTTACAACTACTGCAGAGGCTCCTGGACTTGAAAATGCTTTCTAAATGATGTAGCTATCTAAATAACATTTCTAAGGAATCAGGGTGAAATGAACTTACTTAACATGGACATTCTTACAAAACCAAGTGTTGTGCACTTACGTAACGTGGACAATTGAACTAACATAACATGGACATTCTTACAAAACTGTGTTTATAAAAGTCATGTGGGCAAGGCTGCTTTGATCAATCTTGACATTTTGTCTACTCGTTGCTAGTCTCTGCATTAATTAAACAAAGAAAATTATATAACACATTAGATGTACAGGACTATACAGCATGTACAATTGCATAAGATTATATTTAGGGGGTCCTGGGTCATCATTTCACAATTTACTACATTGGGTTACGCAATGTCAGTTATGCATTACGGTGCCAACAGTAAACAAGCAGCTAAGGCTAGTAGATTATGTTTAAAAATCGGGCCAACAGTATACATGTAGATGCTGACCTGTCTTTGCAACAACATCGCCTGTTGACATTCTAATCATAGAAATTCAGAAGACTTTGGAATATAAAGATCAATAGGACCATGCAGAAGCATGTTGTATTAGCGGTGGCTATTTTTATGCCCAGTATATAATGAGCAGTTACTGAGCACTGGCCAAGCACAGATCAACATCAGTTTTAATTAAGAGATCACCGCCACATGTTGATTGACAGCAGTCGTCATACACTAATTTATAAGCAAGCCCACTCCCTTCTCACTAGTCGTGTCAGGTATCCTGATGATTGACAGAGCTCCATAACCTGATAACACTCACAGATCCCAGCACACAGTCAGTGTGTGCTCACACAAAGTTTATTTAATGCTGACAGGCCTCATACAACGCTGGCTCATCTTTAAAGCAGCATCGGGTTAATGTTTTATCTTTGTTGGGATGTGACTGAATTGTCTGGCCAATTTGTGAACTTAGTAAACAATATAGGTCTGTGACATCAACCTGCGATTGTTGATGAGCATGATCAGCGCACCTGAATGTATAGTGCCATAAATAACGTATACAAAGTTTTGAGGCACATGTTATGAGCTCTTCTTACAGCACAACCAACTACAACACCTGTAATGACATTGTGGCAACAGGTTTTGATCGGAGAACTGTATCAAGATTATACAGCATTGTCGATCAAAGAAGCTTCAGACTTCAACTCAGAACTCGCAATGATGTCTGAGTACAGCGCTCACCAAAAAAATAACCTTTTTTTTTTCTTCCACTCATCAGCCGACCGATGCCTTCAAAGAGAGATGTCATGAGAATTTGACTCGCTTCAAATGAGTATGAAGAGGTTCCAAAACAAGTCTTTGAGATGAGAAAGCCACAGCAGGTCATCTTGGCTAAAGCTATTAACAGACTGTACTTGCGACTTCCCGGTTGTCAACTTGATTATCTACTGAAATCAATAAATACTACACAGAGTAAAATCTGTTTGACAAAGAGATTTATCTCTAATTCTGATCTTGCGGACTTCACCTTATGCAAAGCGGGTCCAGATGGCATGCACAATATAGAGTTTATTGAACTCTCATACATACTGAATGTGGTGAAATTAGAGAATCTGTTTGCCTGTGACAGCACATGACATGACATGACATGTGACGTGACATGTGAAATCTTGCTCTAACGATATCAAGTGGCCGGGGTATGAATATCAACTGGATGAAGCTACAAAGAAGAAGGGATACTGGGATGGTTGCTAGTAGTAGTACATGATTGTCTAGTAGGGATTGAATGTTGTATGGGCCTAAATGACCATTAGTGCCAACAAGTGATGGTAAGTAGTATTATACTAACTACTGCTATAAAGAAGAAACATTTGGCATTTGTTGATAAACACAGCCGCATGAGTGATTGCACGGTGACGAACACACCTTTTTATGGCTTTCTGGACATATTCAGCATACCACTAGCTGATGAACAATCTGCCAGAAGATCACTGCATATTTAATTTTGCTTTTGCTGCAATGTCTACCACCATTCAACTGAACTGGATCACAACTACATGTACGCTTATCATAGTAGCCTACTTAGTGTTCAGGCATCTACTACCAGCTGATGACTTGGTGGAAGACCACATCATTATGATATTCCATGACAACACACATAATGAGTGGTCAGTGAAACATGGGCGTGGACTAATGGATAACCAGATGAAAAAACAGCTTGAATGGAAGCCCGCGAAGATATGGGACTTTTATTATGGCGCTTCATCACAGCTCATGTGTGCAACTTCCTTTCTTCACATCAGCAGATTTTGACAGAATCCAAGTTGAACACATATATTGAGAGAGGAGTTGGTGGTGTAAGCTCAAGGCTAGCATGGCAGTGGTGAGAAAAGAGCAACCTCTATGAAAAGCCAAAGAGTTATATACTCCTACTGCTCGAGCAACATGATTGATGTAGGACACAGAGCTCTGAACATATAAATCTTTGATAAAGGGCTTCAGTTACAAAGGTAATCAATATAAGTTTCGTTTATAATATCAATATAATCTTAGGCCACTATGTTTTTTTTTCTGTTTTAGATGAGCGCGCGCATTAGATTTAGGCTGCGCATTACCAAAAAAAACATGTGCTTTTTTCTGCTCAGCGCGCGCATTAGATTGTTGCCGATTTCAGAAAAAAACAAGTCAATTTGGGAGATAAAAAAAACATTCCGAAAAAAACAAACTTGTTCATTTCGAGAGATAAAAAATATTTTTCCAGCTATGTTTTTTTTTGCTTGTTTTTTTTCGTCGCCCTCATTAACATTTTTTAAAATAGGTCAAAAGATTTTTTCATTTCGTCGCCCTCATTAACTTTTCCAGAAATATGTCCAATTTTTTTTTATTTACCTTTACCAAAAATAGGTTCAATGTTTTTTTTTTCTTAAATGTTTTTTTTTACCGCCCTCCCTCATTAGATTTTGGATTTTTTCTTATCCAAAACAGAGAAATTAAACAAAGTGGCCTTACTTAGGTAGGCTACGCTGTAAAATTGATGTGCGATGAAAAATGTGGTTTAGCATGCAAAATTAAACTTTGAAAGCAAAGTCATAATTTTCAGGTGTAAATTGATTTTTGCACGTAGTTAAATCTCAATCTGATATTTAAAGACATGATCGAAAATATTTTTTAATGTGCATTTTTGAAAGGACATGGCTTAAAATTAGATACGAGAATAACTCCCGATTCAAACGGTTTCTAAATCTATGTATATTATTTTTTTTTTAAATGTCCAGAGTTATAATGTAGTTATTTTTTGTCAATTTTGCCTGAACTGTGTACCATACAATACCTTGCTACAAGCCTAGGCCTAAAAAAAATATTGTTTTTTTTCGATTAGGCCACACAAATTTATTTAATCGTTTTACAGCTTTTTTTCAGTATTGGGGCGGTCGGGTGGCGGGAAAAAAAAAATCAGATAAAGAGGTGATTTATTTTTTTTGATTGGTCCACAATACAGAAAACGACGAGTTTACCAGGTTTGGGCCAATTACGAGCGCTGACATACTGCATTATCACTAATAAACTCACCCCCCCCCTTAATAAACGCCCTCTCCCCCGTTTTTCAGGTAGGCTACCCTATAAACTGGCTTGAAAAAAACTCTCCTGTCTTTAATATCGACTAACCATTTCGTTTGCTAAAACGGCGGCCGATTTTGCATACAGGTTCGTTCGTTGTGGTCAGGTTCATTTAACAGAAAATTAGTCTTATTAAAGTCAAGAAAAAAACATGTTTTTCTATTTGACAACTTCCCTGGACAAACTGAGAGAGATAAGACGTGAATGAATAGCCGCCGCAGCCAGCTGGATAACTGCACAACAAGACGCTGTGTGTCAGATCTGGATGTAAGACGGGATTTGCACACGCCACCACTAGACGCCAAACCGATGCCGGTTCAATGTAGGTCACTATTGACGACGGTGGCCCAGCATTAGAACAACACTGCCCCGACGTCTCTCGCGGACAACATTCACGTGCATACAGATAGCGTCTGTGTGCGTGCGTTGTCTTCAACTTCAATGCTGGGTTAACAACGAAGATACCGGTCCAGAGTTGACACTGCCTGTTTGCCATTGAATATATCAATGAGAATGTCATCCATAACATTTGTTTTTTAATTCTTATTTGGCAATATATTATGGATCAATCCAGGTTTTTCGGGTTGAGTTGGAGTGTAATGTGTGTGACACATTAACAGAACCATAGAGTGCACAGTGTCAGCCTTGATCTATCAGCTATTTTTCACACCTGATGTCGGCACCTGGCTGCACGTTGAGTCGTGTCAGACTGACCGCATCGTGTCAGTTTTGGTTACAACGAAAGTAATGACTGTTTATTGCATTGACACAGTAAAAAAGAAACAGTTTTCATTTTTTTTTAACTTTGAATGAATAAATCCACGACAGCGGGGAAAATAAAAATAAAATTTTCGAAATTTCAAATTTTTTTTTGCCATTTTCGGAAATTTTCGGCGGAGATTCGGTAAAACAATTAAATAAATTTGTGTGGCCTGAGGGGATGATTTACCGACTGTAATCAAAGTAACTCTTTTAAAAAACGTTACGAAAAGAAAAGGGGGGGTCGAGAAGCACCCAAAAAACAAAAAAGTGCTATGTTAAATGTACAGATAAGACATGCATGGAAGTGAATTTGGCGCCAAATAAAAAAAAAATTCTTAACTACTGCTTGGTAGAAGTGACAAAAAATAAAATAAATTTCCTACCTACCAACTGGTTAAAATGACAACAAATCGGAAACAAACATACATTTTTTTGGCCCTATACATTATACATGACTGATCTCACAGGTGAGGCTTTGAAATACTGGTAGTGGAAAGTTCTAAGAATTATATTATCAGCTAAATTTAAAACATTAGTATCAAGATGTAGCATTCACTTAGAATTAGCGGAGTTGTGCACACCTGTAGGCTATGTTGTGCATAGGGAGTATAATAATTAGAATATTATAAATTTATAGATTTTCTGAATGCAAATGTTAATTATAGTTCAAGGTTTCCTGAAGGATTTTTCGTTCTGGGGGAGTTAAGAGTGATCGGGGGGGGGGGGGGTGTGTTAATTGCGAAAGAGGAGTAAGCTATTTTTTTTTGGGGGGGGAGGGTTTGGGGCGGGGGCCAGTTTTAGGGGGGGGGGGGGGGGGACTCTAAAAGGGCCTAAAGGTGACACTGAAAAAATTTAGAATAAACCATGGAGACAAAAGGTTTTTTTAAATTTGAAATCATACTTAAGTCTTAGGTTTTTTTTCTGCTTCATTTGAATACATATGTTATAGGTCTACGGCCATTATGATTTTGTTACTTCTTTCAGCGCCGGGACGGTATTAGATGTCAGAATCTGACTTCTGTAGACGTCAGATTCTGACGTCTATAGATGGTCCCCGTGCAAAGCCTACAGCCTTTGTAAAAACTCTATTTTGCCACACTTTACTGTATGATAAAAAAGTCCACATTATTAGAAATCAGCTTGCTATGGATTCTAAATTTTTTCAATGATAATATAATAATAAGTCAGAAATCCTTAAAATTTTCAAAATTTAAGCAATTTTTGGTAGATGTTGGGCAAACCTACTTAAAACACCTCATTTTAACACCTGTGAAGTTGCCCAGATAAAATATCCTTGTTAGCTATTGTACAATAAAACTGAGAAGATATAGGCTATTTGAGACAATGTTCATTCTTGTATATCTGACGGACAGATCTGTCTATGACAAACTTACGTAACCTGTAAATCTTCATCTTTGTATATTAATCAATATGGACACACTTAAGTGGACACACTAAAATGTAACATGGGATAATTTCCAGGTCACATACATACATACATAATATGGACACACTTAGTGGACACACTTACGTAACATGGACACACTTAGTGGACACACTTACGTAACATGGACACACTTAGTGGACACACTTACGTAACATGGACAATAATATGATGTCCATATGTTTTTAAGGTATGATTTTTTATTTTGTTAATTTAGCCCTGTTAATTTTTACAGAATCTTTTTTTTTTGGGTCAAAGGGACATGCCCAGGTCTAAAATCATAAAAAAATCGATGATTTTATTTTAGCTTAATAATATGACCATATGATGTAAACATGGACATAGATTAGAACTCCAAAAGTTTTTTTATTTTTGTGCTGCGCACTTACCAGCTAGGCTAGATATAGAGGAAAAATTACCGTATTTCTTATTTTTGACATGGTTGTCAATAATTAGAAATCAGGAATTTAATGAGTTTATATGCCCAAATTTCTGATTATTATGTGCAGATATGGTATATTTCTGTTGAAATATGATTGTTACAAAATTTCATGAAAATCGGTTGACGATTGACCGAGAAATCAGCGAAAAACATGCGATCCTGCTTGATCACTATTATAGTTTTAATGTGACTTGTCTTTGGGTAGACCTATATTGTCCTATAAGGTAAATCCACCGCCTATAGCCTACTTTGTTCGACGGTGGAGGATGGTCCAAAATGAAAGTTAGCTTCCCGGTATCCAGTTAGTCAATTCTCAAAAGATTGTCACAAAATTTTGCAACCATTATTATCTAGTCATTTGGCAACAACCCTGAAAATTTCGTGAAATTACATTGAGTATTGCAAAAGTAGGACCATTTGACATGTAACGCAATTCTGAGAAAAAAACGGAACGGAAGTTAATGGGTTTATACATGTTAGGCCTATAGTGGAGCGTCATAAATAGGCCCTAGTCTAGACATTTAGGTTTTCCTACTAGACTAGGCCTACATGTCAAAGGGTCTAACTTTTGAACTAGACTAAACAATATTTTTTTATGAAATTTTCAGGATCGATGCCAAATGACTAAAAAATAGGATTTAGAAAATTTCATGAAAATCGGTGGATATCGAAAAGCTAACTTTCATTTAGAATGAATACTCCAGCAGCCCTCCATTGTGGAGTATCAGGCTGGAGGCGGAAAAAAGAGGCTGGCAGCTCTAGTCGACCAGCTGACTCTTCAATGCTGCCACAGTTTTTGATTCTATGGCAGCTGCCGGAAGATAATTCCAATCAGTTATCAGGGATAGTCTAAGGTCTATGACACAATTATCTGGAACGCATGCTTTTCGTCGATTTCTCCGTCAATACTGAACCGATTTCCTTGAAATTTTGCACAAGACATTTTCTATAGTAAAAGTCACTTTAAATCTGTCACTTTCGCGTTGCATGTTTTTCGCTTATTGCTCAAGCAATTTCCATCCAATTCTCATGAAATTTGACAAGCGTTAGTTTCTAGTCTTACGGCACCTGCCCTGAAAATTTCAGGGAATAATATTATGTAGTTTAAAAGTTAGACCATTTGACATGTAGTTTTTGCGAATTGTGACGCTCCTCTATAAACCCATTGAACGCTATCAGCTTGAATCACGAAATTCCACTACATGTCAAATGGTCTAACTTTTGAAATACTCATTCAAATTTCACGAAATTTTCAGGGTAGGCGCCGGAATAGTTGAAAAGAGTGCTTGCAAAATTTCATGGACATTGATTTAGAATTGACTGAGAAATCAGCGAAAAACACCCAACGCTGGTGGAAGTTGACTGCAACTATAGTCATGTCCTAATATCGGTAAAAATTTTGTAAAGTTATATGCAGAATTGCAAAAGTTAGACCATTTGACATGTAGTAAATTGAAAATATTACGTTCCTCTATAAACCCATTACGCTAATTCTGGAATTTTATTACATGTCAAATGGGCTAACTTAATATTGAATATAAATTTGCAAAATTTTTACTGGTGTTAGGACATGACTTGGAAATGTCCTGTGCAAAATTTTTAGGAAATCGGTTCAGAATTGACTGAGAAATCGACGAAAAGCATGCGATCCAGATAATTGTGTCATAGACTGTAGACAGTGTAGATCCAGTTCGATGCCGAAAAGAATTTTGTCCCAGGCCAGGGCAGTGGTACTGGTAGGGGTCTACTGGCAGTGTGGTGTTAGCTCTGATGTGTTTTGGACCATCCTCCATCGTCGGACAGACTTAGTTTAGGCTAGCTAGACTCTAGTCTAAATGTAATGTTTTTTGAGTAGGCCTATGCGATGCTAGATACACTAACTTAACAGTTACACATGCTCCAGCACTGAGTGACAGAGCCCTGTCTGGGCCTGGTTCATTTTTTTTGACAGCCGCCGGTCTGGAGTCGAGACAAAAATGACAGGTCGATTTGACCACAACTCACCACTCTGTTCCCCCAGGAAAACAAGCTTAAACTTTCTTAACGGATTTCCAAATTCGCCAGGACTAGACATCTTTGATATCTATCCAAAACTGACCAATGAATTGAGAAGGAAAACGTCAATACTCCTATTTAAAACAAACAAAAGTTGAGAAAATGAGCTTTATTTTCGGCTCTCGCCACGTCCAGAGCCTCGTTTAGGTATCGTTGAGCATGCGTGATTTTCACTACCGGTAGATGACGTCACCTCGAGTGAATCACAAGGTTTGTTTATATTATTTGAGCCACGTGGTCAGCTTCAACAGCTCCATTATGACACATCATTGATTCTGTAGTTAGCTACGTGTAGGTCAATGGACACATGAGCCTGTCACGATTTTTCAACTATAACGTTATCCAGTAGGTGAAACACCAGACTGAGACATAAAATTTACCAAAATCAAGTCAAACTAGAAGAGTCTAGTTTTTTGTATGAAAAATGAAGATGTCTCCCCTCCAGCAGCATAACCATAAAGGTTGATAGCTAATAGATGTAGTGTCGATGGCTTTTGTAATTGCGCTAATGTTATTAGAGGTGTGGTCAACTATAAAAATTTGTGGGACAAAGGTCCCCCAGAAGGCAATAGTGCCCGTGGGTAGGCCAAGGCCCTATTCCATAATAATACTAGATATGCGTCTCATACCCGAAGCCTCATTAAGAGCAAGTTCTCAAATCACAGCAAGTTCATATACACTTGAGCGACATCTATGAGTTAATAATTCAAAGCACTTTGCCCCTGCCCCTACTTGGTCGCTGGCTTGCAAACAAACTGACTGTATTACTGTGGGGATTTGGAAACTGCTTGACCCCAAAAGCTTGTATTGACACTCAGTAAACACAAAACATTTGTATGACTTCATGCAATGTTGGACCAACGTCGAAAACGTTGGGCCGACGTTGTATAAATGCTATACAAATGTCTTGTGTTTGCTGGGCTGCAGGAGGACTTTCTCTCAAACATTTTACATTTATTCAATGTTGGTTCAATGTTGGGCCAGTGTCGCAGACGTTGGCCTAGCATTAAAACAGCATTGAATCAATGTCTCGTTTAAGTAGTATCTTGTAATCAGTTCAGTGGCTATATTAATGCCGTTAATCTGTACTCAATAGGCAACTGTTGGCCTACACTTGACCGTCCCAGGCATGCGCATTTTGCAGTTGAACACTAGTTTAAAGCTGCTCCTTGGGATGAGACATTTTCAATTTTGTCAATTTTGAAAATTCAACTTGGATGAAGCTATAGAGCCTACTGATCTTAACTAAAAATACAAGAAAGTCAAAAAACAATTTTAAAGCACCGAAAAAGAGTGAAATATTTATATTTCCAGGTCGTATATTGCCATATAAACAAAACAAGTCAGCAATATACAGCACTTTACACAACATATTCCCACGCCTTGGACGGTAAGATCAAAGCAATCACCGCTAATTGGTGTCCTCTAGTCAGGACATGAGGGGATACACCTGCAACTCTGATTGTCTGCCCAACTCTTGGCTGACGCGTACGGCATCAACATGTGGCCCAATGATCTGGGGGATACACTACTTCATTACAAAACTAAAAACGAAATTTGATGTCATCCCAAGGAGCTGCTTTAAATGGCTCCTGTGTAAGGTATATATATAGAGAGACTATGTAGGGGAGGACGGGGCATGTTCGAACACCGGGGCACGTTCGCACCCTGTAGGTAACTCAGAATTGAGGGCCACCTGGTGAATTAAAAATATAATTCATGATGTACCTCCACCCTAAGTCACTGTTTCTCCCAAAATTCATCAGCTACATTTTTTTTGTTTTGCTCCCGATTCAAATATGTGATTTTCGTCTCATTTTATATTTTTTAGGTTATTTTTTCTGAATAGGCCTACTGTGTGAAATACAATTTTAGTAGTCAAGTAACTATTTGCTGTTCCATAAATAGAACACAGAGGTATACAACATAGGCTACAGGGAAAGTATTTTTTTGAACCATCACAAGGGATAGGCCCTACGGGCAATACTTGTGGTTGAAGCTGAAATGGCATTACGGGGCACGTTCAAACGCGTTCAGATATGCCCCAGAAAGGGTGTGAACATGCCCCGAACTTGCCTCACAACCAATGGTCATAATGGCAACATAGTTTATCTTATTCACGCATGTCCACACTCACCATTACATGCTGGCACTCACTCAGGCAAACATGACCACACTTTTTCATACAACACATGCTGTTTTGTCCGGTAACCAGACGGTTGGTGGATAAATGCCACCAGTGCCGGTGGCCTAATGGACAAGCTGCCACCAGCCAACTGCTGGCAACGTAATGTCAGAAGCCAATGAGCATGCTGACCCTATCCCATTCAGCTGTGTTCACAAACTGCGATGTTCAAAACACAATGTGGCTTCTCAACACTCCCAGCAAACACGAGTCGTTGAACCAATGCTGGTTCAATTCTGGCCCACTGTTTGCGACGCTGGCTCAGCATAAAACCAGCACTGGCTCAACGCCATGTGTTTGCTGGTCTGGCAGTGCTGGCGGCGAGAACAAGCCGACACCGACCTAATGTCTGTTAAATGTTAGGCTAGCGTCGCCGGTGCTGGCCAGTATCAATGGGTGAACGTGTCGTGTTTGACCACCTGCGCACTCACACACAGAGACACAGACAGCATGAGCGGTGAGAAGTGAACCTATAATGTCTCCCCTTCTGTGTACATAGGGGAGACACTTAAAAGTAAGACACCTTTCACTATAGGCTATTAAATTTCTCATTTATCTTGTAAATGTAATCACCATAATATGTGATTAAATCAATTTATATATTTACGTAAGAAATAGGATTTACACATTTTCTTGAATACACAAATTTTATTATTGGTTGTAATATTAGTTTTGAGAGAATTCCATAGTTTAACCCCAGCTACACTCACTGTCATAGATTTTATGGTAATGCGAACATATTTTTCATGGAACTCACCACTTTGTCTTGTAGGGGAGACTGGGGCACCTTGAAACTTGGGGCACCTTGAGACAGGCCTGTTTGACACAGAAATTATTTGCAATTTGTGCGCCATCTGGTCTATGTTACCAAAACTAACCAAATGTTTGCTTTAAATACACCACACACACAAACTATGGTTTCAGATGTGAGGTCGGTCAGGGTGGGGTGTGGGGTGTTCCCCAAAACTGTCTCAAGGTGCCCCAAGGCTGTTTCAAGGAGCCCCAAAACTAACTCAAGGTGCCCCCGCTTTTTTCAGGCTCTGCAACATCTAGCATTGGCCACTGCAGGCTTTAGCAACAGATATATGTAATATTCAAATTTTGATTTTACGTAGATCCACGTTGTTTTCAGGTACCTAATATTGTGTCTCAAGTTACCCGAGGTGGTGTCTCAAGGTGCCCGAGTACGGGGTACATTGAGACATATTTTTAAAATATGTTTTGTTAAAAAATGAAAAATTACACCTTTCCGAAAATTTTCATCTCTTGCTCAAATATACACCACTGAATACTGTATCCATATGTGTCGTCAAAATGTTTTATTTCGAAAATTAAATATGTGTTTAGGTGGTAAAAGTTTTCCTTTTCAAGGTGCCCAGGTCTCCCCTAGGCCTATTGTATGAATTGGAATTGATTGTAAATGATGATTGTATTCCTATAGGCAAAATATTATTTTTCATCTTAAACATAACAATCAGTGTTTTATAAGCAATTAACCCTTTCATGGCGGGATTATGGCGTCATAAATTGCCTGGGCGCTAAATTAGTTATTTTTTTAGCTAAAAAAAGTATTTAATGTATTTAATATTTGGCGACATCTGCGATGAAAGGGTTAAATCAACAAATTTCAATATACCACACTAATAAAATAATGGACTGGTATTAGTACGCATATCATTATTACCACAAATAGCTCTAATTACTTTTTCCTGGATTAAGATGATAGAATTTAACTTCGTTTTGTAGATGTGCAGCCGCACGATTCACTGGCAAGTATTAAATATTAAAATTAGTGGATGTTGGACACAGTGGACATTGGACATGGTGTACACAGAGCACTGTGTATGTAGTCCCCAAACTATAGAACGGCGTCACACTTTTGCATGCACTGTAGGGAGTGTACGTAGCGGTGGAAGGATTGTCCGCCCGCTTCAGTGGCTTTAAGTTACCTGACTGGTGCGCCTCGCTACAGGCACGCTCGCATCGTAGCGTGGTCTAGTCAGAACGGGGCTTAGCGGTCCCAGACACTCGTCATTGATCGGGAAAAACTGAGCAGTTCCGGACGGTGAGACGCTAACCCCACGTCATTACCCCCGGGTTAAGTGTAAACATATGAACCAAGCCAATTTGTGGTGGTAGCGTAGGCTCGTCGCTCTGTCTGGGGTACGCACAAAACCAATATAGAGTAATCAAAACAGTAAAAACAGACATTTGTGAAAATTCAGCGTTGGTGGTTGGTACCATCGCAGGCACATCATAACGAGTTAATATTTATTAATTATATCTGAGTTCCTGTCACACCAATATTCCAATCCCCTTAACACCAATGTTACAATCCTCTTAACACCAATGTTCCAATCCTCTTAACACCAATGTTACTTTTTTTTAATTATGCTGCTGCGCTACGGGTAACGGCCAACCTTTATTAATCTAATTATTACATTAGTACTTAATAATGAAATTACTTCTATAAGTAACCTAATTAAGTAACATTTCACATCATTATTTCAATTACGCCAGGCCTGGCAAACTTTATATTTACAAATTACGATTGTTACTGCTCATGCAGCTGGTCCCGCAGTAGATGTCGTTAGGCGCTACTAAAGTGTGGACCATCTGTACGAAACGTGCTGGAGTGTGCATTTTTCGTTTAACTCTGGTTTGTTTAACGGTTGCGTCTGGTACAATTTGGTCGCCCTTGGCGATATTCGAATTGTTTTTAACATTCGGTGGTTTGGTCATTTCGTTTGAATTAGGGGTTTTAACCCGTAAGTGTAAAGGTACACGTGAATACGTTTGCAAACCTCCGCCGCTCCCGTTAGCGCGGGAAACGGCGGGGATTCGCGAATGCGGCGCTACATAAGGGGTGAATTGTTTAGACAAATTTACTCTATTAGCATTATGCTGTGAAGTAGTAGCCAAATTCGTACCCTGTTGAACCGCCACAGACCGTGTCTGTGTTTTCGCTTTCGGTTCAGCTCTCTTCTTTTCGGAATTCTGTTTTAAAGCCGGTTTCCTTCGAACTGTCACAGTATATTTCAAATTCTTTGTATTATTTTGCGTTTTACGCTGTTTTTCTGTACCTATGGCGGGCTCGTTGTCTAAGTGTGCAGGTTTAACTCGATCAAGGGAGACCGTTTCAACCTTGCCTTCAACTAGGATTTTCATGCCGCTCCTCACGATAACCTTATACGGGCCGTCGTAAGGGGCGGTCAAAGGCGGTGCAATTGCGATTCGTTGCAAAAATACATGTGAGCATGTGTCGATTTCCTTATATTGGAAAATGTTGTTACGAATTGAGTCGCGCGGTGGGCAAAGACAGAGATGCGACATGGCTACGAGGAGCTTATCAAAATAGTTATCTAAGTCTGTATGTGCGTCAACGTTATATTTATGTGAAAATTCGTCCGGCAGTCTGAGTGTCGTTCCGTAAACGATTTCGGCGGCTGACCTACCCAATAACTCTTTAACAGCGGAACGTGCGCCTAGCAATACAGCAGGTAGTGTTATTGTCCATGGATTCAGTGATTCGTGGCTGCTTTAAGCTGACGGTGGAAACGTTGGACCATACCATTCGATTGGGGGTGGTAGCTCGTTGTGCGGCTTCGTACTATCCCGAACTGGTTACATAAACGATCCCATAATTTTAATACGAACTGGGCGCCCCTATCCGTGGTGATAGTGGCGGGAGTCCCAAACCGTGCTATCCAGGCAGCGACCGTTACAGCTCTTTTATCCGCTAGCGGCATAGCTTCTGGCCAACGTGTGGAACGATCTACGCAAGTCAATAGATATCTGAAACCATCGGCATACGGCAACGGTCCGACTATATCTATATGTATGTGGTCAAATCTATCTGCGGGTTCGTCGAATTTGCCGAAAACTGGCTTATTATGGCGAGATATTTTAGCGGTCTGGTAACCTTGCAAGAACGGCACCACTTAGCAATGTCTATATTCATTCCGTGCCAGACAAATCTTGTATTAATCAACAATTTCGTAGCTCTATGCGATGGATGACCTAAGCCATGTAAGTTCCCGAAAACCTGTTTTTAAAAATTTTCTGTAACTTACGGCCGAATGTGTCCTGTTTATAAATCACACCAAATCAAATTGTTATAAAAAGATTTGAGCAATTTAAAATTCATAATAGATGAATTGAATGCTCAACCGCGTGAATTTTGATCCAAAGCTTTCATCTGTACTTAAATCTTTATAATTTATGGTTGATGTATTGTCAATGAAGGTCACGGTCGGTCGTGACAAAGCGTCGGCCACGAAATTTGTCTCTCTTTTCACATATCTTATATCTGTTGTGAACTCTGCGATAAAAGCCAACTGCCTTGTTTGTCGCAGTGACGGGCATTCGGTGACTGATGACAATACGAAAGTTAAAGGCTTATGGTCGGTGTTCACGAAAAAATAACGGCCTTCTAAGATGTGCCTGAAATGTCTGATAGTAGCGTACACTGCTAAAAGTTTGCGATCGAACGCACTGTAACGTGTCTCTTACTAAAAAAGAAAAGTGGCTGCCAGACATTATTAATGCACTATTGCAAAACGCTACCTATGGCGAAATTACTGGCATCGCACTTGATATTCAACGGTGCAGTATGGTCTGGGTGTACTAAAAGAGTAGCATTAGCAAGTATTTGCTTAGACTTGATAAACGCAGAATTTGCACTTTCATTCCACTTCAAATCAAAATTTGACTTAGGTGACAATCTTGCATAACCTTCATTGGCGGCCGTGAGCAATTGATTTAACGGTATCAATTTATCCGCACAATTTGGAATAAATCTATGGTAATAGTTAATCATTCCCAAATATCGACGTCAAGCTCTTTGCTTTTCAGGCCTAACTAAATTTTTTATTGCATCAACAGCGCTGGCTAACGGTGAAATGCCTGCTCCACTAACATGGTGTCCTAGAAAACTTAGTTCGGTAGTACCGAACTGGCATTTCTCTGGTCCTATAATTATCCCGTATTCTGCTAGACGGGTAAAAAGAATCTTCAAATGTTTCTTATGCGTACGATGATTGGGGCTTGTTACCAACAAATCGTCCAAATATACGAATATGAAATCTAATCCGCGCGTAACCTGATCTATAAAAGCTGAAAAGTTTGGCCGGAATTTCTTAAGCCAAACGGTGTCCTAGTGAAATTGAACAAACTGACAGGTGTTGTAACCGCTGTTTCATGCACGTCGGATCGTTTAACAGGTATCTGGTAGTATGGCCGTAGCAAGTCTATTTTTGAAAAAAAACTTTCAACTCCGCTAAACGTTGGGTAAAGTCTTGTATGTGTGGAATCAGGTATCGATCCGGTACTGTCTGAGCATATAAACTTCTATAATCTCCGCACGGTCTCCAGTCTCTGTTTTTTTTAGGCACCATATGAAGCGCTGACGACCACTCACTGTCGCTGGGTTCGATAACGCCCAACTTTATTATGTCATCGAACTCGCGTTTCGCAGTGACTAGTTTATCAGGTGCTAAACGTCGTGGGCGCGCGAATACTTAGTGGCCTTTTGTCACTATCTTGTGTGTTATACGTGTTTAACTGGTTCGCCTTTCGTTGTAGGACGAGTCAGTTCCTAAAACTGACCTAATAACTTCGTGTAGTCGTTCTGAACGGTGTCGACTCTATTCAGTGATAACGGTTTAATAGACGATAAAGTAGCTTGTATAGCTAAACCGGTTCGCATGTCTGTCAGACAACGACTTTTTAAGTCTACCAGTAAGTGCCCGTGTCGATTAAATAGTTACACTTGTTGTGTTTGTCTGTGACATATAAGAGCTTACACGGACATAACGCAATATTTGTGACGTCGCGCTGAATTATCGTTTTATAGTACGAACAGGGTTCACTGCACAAATGCGATTTTTCACCGAAAGTTTTGTGGTAGTAGCAAACCTGTGAAGTGACTGTGTCGGGCGGTTGAGCAACGTTATTTTGCATCATTTGCGGCGGCGGTGCGTTAGGACGACTTTTTTGTTATTATTTGATACATTTTGCCTAGTAACAGCTTGATTCTTAGGTATAAAATATTTTGCTTGAACATTCCGGACGAACTGTGTCTTGGCGGCACGGTTCTCGTTTGGTTGTGAGTGTCCGTATGTCTTCTTCTTTGTAGCCTTGGCTGTGGCTGTCTCTAATTTCTTGAACCTGTGAGCCAGGTCTTCCAACAGTCCAATGAGCTTCCCGCTCTCACTGACGTTTATCTCAGCAACCCCTGGCTTAGCTTCATCGACATCTTTCTCAGCGGCGACAGCACAGTCGGCCAACATGGCTAAACTTTCTAGGGACGCACTATCTGGCTGTATAGCTAAATGTGCACGTACTGAAGGCGGCATTTGTCGAATGAAGGCTTGGCGGATAACAGCCTTGCCTACTACCGCTTTTGTTCCAAAACCAGCTGTCTTCTACAACCGCCTAAGAAATCTGGACGGTATGTCGGATCCCAGTTTTTTCACCTGAAATCACCTTGTTGACTCTTTCCGGTGTCGTTAAGCCTCGTTGTTCGATTAGGATCGCTTTTAAATTTTCGTTTTTATGAGTGAGGAACGGCTGTAATAAAACGTCTCCAACATCGGACGACACTTTGCCAGAGAGTGCAGCACATGTGTAACGTTCATCATCGTCTGTTATCTGGTGTAAATCAAATTGTGTTTCTATTTGATTAAACCATAACTCCACATCTGTTGAGTAAAAAGTTGCTATCTTGAATTTCGGCAGATTAGCTGAACGTCGTTGAGGTTGACGTCTGATCGGCAAAGGGCTTCTTGATGAATCACTCCGTGACAGCCCTCTCCTACGTCTATTGTGTGCGATCCGCAGGAAAGCAGCTTTTAATCAGCGAAACTCAGCATTTTCGTCTTTAATTTCTGCTGCATTTTCATCACTCATCGGATAGTACGAATCTTTGTGACGAGCACCTTGTTCGTCGAGTGGTGATGACACAAAACCTTCATTGTTGCCTCTCGTGGCCATTTTGAAAATTTATTTTGTTGAAATTAGTTTAAAGAGTGAAACGTCTGAGTTGCTGGCCTATTGGCTACTTTGCAAACTCAGACGGGTATTAAAATGGTATGCATTTAAAACATACCAACTGTTTTCATCGCCGCACTCCGCGCAGGAAACTGTGTGCTAATTTGTCTAGCTTGAGAAAAGTCTAGATGTGAGATAATTCTGTTTATAAAGATTGTCCATTTAGATTCGCAGAGTGCAGGGGTTGCAGAAATGGCTGAGAAGTTTTTATGCAGAAATGTACGCGTGGAAAGGTTGATAGTATGTCATTAAACATATTAATTGTGGTGATTTTAGGTCGTTAATTGCATGCAAAACAAATGCCAGAATAAATGCTAAATTAATGTATCAAAGTAGTCGCCGTAGTTCAACTGTCAAGTCTCAATTTAGATTGTATAAGAAATAATTAAATCATGCCCATCCTGTGAAAATTTCATTCTCGTAAAAAATAGGCTGAATGCGTCTTATGCGTGTACAGTTCGTCTTAATTTATAGAATCACTTACTGAAATTTTGACTGAAAGATGTCTATAAAGTTTGCTTAAATAATTATATTGATGAATATTTCCCATAATGAACATCCTTTTTTTTAAATGTTCACCATGAGAATTATTCTTATCGACGTCCGAATCGATCGCTCGCTCCGATATGTATCGGTGCTTGTAGACTAGTGCCCAACGATGTAGACTGTATGCTCGTATGATGTGTGGGTTGTATGCATGGCAGTACACTGTCGAGTGGTGTGTGCCTCGGCTAACGTGTGCTGTGCACGCGGTGTGTGTATAGTCGGTAAGCGTGCCGCCCCAGCTCAGAACTCATTAACATATTTAGCAGCTCAGGGCTGTCTGGAAAAGGTAGACTACTGATTTGTCATTCACAAAATATCACACGATGTTTGACCTGATTTGCAATATTTAGTAATACAATTAAAATAAAATCAATCTCTTTTTCCTGACTGAGAAAGATGTTTTGGAAAAAAATATTCTAGTCTTATTTTATTTCCAGATGCCGCATAGGTCTATGTTGCCCTGACATGTGAGCGCCATTGGCCGTTGGTGTCGTTGATTAAAATGGCGGCCTTATTTATGCTAATTATGCGATCTGAGCCGATGGGCTGACACCGCAATGCATGACGGGTGAGCAGGAACACGTGAGGCTATCTCGCAGCCAATTGAGCTGAATGAGGGTCACAGGCTACCAAAATGGCAGCCACTTACCGATTCACATTAAAATAACACTGCTACCACTGAAATAAAAGTTATGATTACAGTCATAAAATATCGACCTACAGTCCTAACAATAATGTTTTTATAGACCAAATGGGACCTTTTATTCACATATATTTCGGGCGAACAGTTTTAAGTGGATCTAAACCTATTTAAAAGGTGTCTGAGTCGAGGCATAATTTCGATCCATAGACAAATTTTGCGTAATCACTAAAAAATATGGGGGGTATGCTCATGAAAACCGCGTCACCCAAATGAGGTGTCAAAACGGTTTAAAAGATAAAAATTTCAAAATATCATCCTCTAAGTCGCCGACAGTGGCGTAATTGAGAAAATAACATTGAAATCTGTTATAATTTATGAAAGTAGACTATTCCGTCTAATATGAATTTGTCTAGGTCTAGGCTGGATGTCTGCGAGATCCGCCATTTTGAAAATGTCGAAACCAGGTGGGTTTTTAAAAAACTATCCTTTCTGACTCAAAATCGATGGTTTTTTGTTGCTCAGTGAAAGCAATATGCGTGAATGAAGCAGCGAATAAGTTCAACGTCAGGTCACCAATATAGGGGGGGTGGTGGATTATCGTGTTGCCGACATGTTGAAGGTTTACGTTCCACCATCTTCCATTAACTCCTCCGTCGGGACGACGCGATTGAATAATGCTCATTTAATCATTCTTCAGGTAGTTCTCACTTTATTGAAGTCTAGACATTCATATAACACACAGTTCCCAAGCGGAGTGGGGCGATCGGTGCCATGCGGCTAGGCCCCTGAGCTCTTGATGGAACGTCCGCCCGCTTCAGTGGCTTTGAGTTAACTGACTGGTGCGCCTCGCTACAGGCACGCTCGCATCGTGGTCTAGTCAGAACGAGGCTTGGCGGACCCAGTCACTCGTCAGTGATCGGGAAAAGCCGAGCAGTTCCGGACGGTGAGACGCTAACCCCACAGACATTTTGGAGTCTGGTCCATGAGGAAGACCAATACGGTTATGTTTGCAAAAAAATTAAGCCGAATTTTGTCTATAACACTCAAACAGTCTAAACCGGGCCTCAGAGTTTTGGGAATTCCTGTTCTAGTTTTTACTAATGTCTCATCCGACAACCTCCCTATATTCTAAAATCCTTCTTATTTCTCTCTCTAAAGAAATTGATGTAGGCCCCATATGAGTTATCATAACCCTATACACAAAACTATATTTACATACTGATATTTTATCTAGTACGGGCCTAGAGTCAGTATTATTTCAGAGGACTCTTTTCAGTGGCGGATCCAGAGGCGAGTGCACCCCCGTTCAGGGTCCCCAGAACAAAAAAAAACACAATATCCCGGCCGAAATATGGTCTAGAATGCGTCCTTAGAGCCTTAGTGTCAATTTTCATGCTGATATTTCGTGAGCAGGCGTCTTTATTTCACTTCATGAACACACCAAATCGATTTCAATTCGTTCATGTCTTTGCAAGGTGGTACAACAGCTATTCATGAAATATCTAATAAAACAATTGATTTGTAAATATGCGAAATTTCAGTTCGTTATATGCGCTGTTTGACGGCTCTTTAGAAAGCAGGACACCATTTTTGAAAGAGTATAACGCATGACACCCTGTTAGAAAGAGTATCTGCATGACAGGTCTACAGAGGGTGACACTACGCCAACAATGGGTCGATCTTCTGTATACGTAGCGGCAGCACACCCAGCAAACACGTGCCATTCACCCTTTACTGTTTCAATGCTGGTCCAACGTCTTAGGCACTGGCCTGTGATTGAAACAGAACTGTTTGATTGTTCCGTGTTTGTTGGGGTCTTGCGGCACTGTCATGTGAGTGACATTTTCATCCTCACGTCGCCAGAAAAGCCAATATATCCAGATAACACGATAATTGGCCCAATGCTGATGTAATGCTGGGCCACCGCCTGTGACGCTGGACAAACATTATTCCAGCCAAAACCCTTTAAGCCTTTAATCACGAATATAATCGTGAATATATTTTTCTTATCACTTTTTAAAAACGCAACTACTTGACCTAGCAGCCTCAAACGTTATATTTGACATGTTCATAAGGACTTTTTCTCAGAAATATCAACCGTTTTCACACAAGCAACACCCCTCTTCCCGGAAATTAGGACACACATATCATATTGCAATAAACTTAGTAGGCTCCTGGCATTCCGCCTGGCCTAATTATTATCCTATATAAAATAGGTCTGGAAGTACCAAATATAATTCAAATATACTATCAACATTTAAACCCTACTGTTGTATTATGTGGCGACGGCGACACGCCAGTACCATCTCTCCGACCGAACTCGTTTTGGGCCAATTTCGGGTCAGGCGGAATCAGAGGTTGACGAGCCGCTGCTTCCGCCCAGCCCTGTACCACGCTGATAATCGCGCCAATCTCGTGCATTCCAGTCTAATTCGCTTTTGGAGACGGATGCCTAGTCCGCCGCTCGTTTCACCAGCCATATGGCCTGGCCATCACTCTCTGTCGCGGGATAGCACACCGTATTTGACACTGTCTGAGAAACATCCTTGTTACAAACTTGCATTTATTAACCCCTTCTGCCCAGGCAGGACTTAGAAGATATAGATTTGGGCTTGTTTGTTGCCGCCCAACATATATGTCAGTTTTGTCCGCCGTCAGTATTCAACAGCCATGTAAGCGCACACTTCTAAGACCGTCAGGTACAATACAAATGATGTCAGCTCGCTTTTCAAGCTCGAAGCGACGTTGTTATAGTTGCAGTGTTATTTTCAATAGCTAATAGCTGCAACCGCTCATTTAAAATGTTGTCCAAAAAACTGACTGAGGTGGTGATGTAGAACATAAATATATAAACCTTGTTGGCACATGAAATAAATTGATATCAGATATGTGGTATAATGAAACTACTGGTTATTAAGATTAATACCTCATGATTTATATAGCGTTGACTCGTCTATTGCTATTTAAAGCTTTGGTACCAAAAACAATGCGTTAGATTGATTATTGGCAATATATTGCCAATTATATACTTCATCTCCGGTATTTAGACTATGCCATTTAATATCATTCATAATAGCAACAAAGTGTTTAAACATTCTGCATGTAGGCCCATACCTAGAATTGATTATTCCACGGCTACCTAGAATGGGTTGTTCTAGATTATCAATCCAAGTCAAACCTTAGTTAATTTTGGTGTTGAGAAAAATATTTCAACCCACAAATAGAAGGATAAAAACACATGTTTAGATAGATATGGAATGAGATTTGAACATTGGACCTGCGCTCAACTTTAGGGTTTAGCAGTATTTTTTTGTTTGTTCTTAAGTGCAAATATCATTCATTAAAAGATTGACGTTCTGGTACCGAATTAACCTAATTAAATTAGCTAAATTGTGAAATATATATATATATATATATATCGCGCTTTATGTCATTCAACTATGTGGTTCAGACTGTGAAATGCTATTTACTCCAGATAAGGAAGGTTCTAAAAAATATTTATAAACACAGTGGGAGGAGACGACCCTATGTTCAGAAGGTCCTATATGTTCAGAAGGTTTGATATTCAGAAGATTCTATGTACAGAAATATTTGTTCAGAAGGTCAAGCAATATTGCAATTACGGCATTTTGCCTTATCACGGCACTATAGTATACATCAGTAGGCCATGGACGTTTTTATATATTTTTTTCGTTTTGTATGGACAGTATAGTTTTAGCGGAGACGACTCTGTCCAAATGAATTAAATTTGGCATAATAAACTGATGAAGGGATGAAGCAAAGGTAGAAGAAACGAATGTCGCAATTGAGAAATAGACCATATATGCATACTAGTACCCGGATGTTTAGTGTTGTTGTGGCGACAGCAACTGCAGACCGAACTCGTTGTGTCCGATCGCGGGCCAGACAGAATCCGAGACTGACGATTGAGTTGTTGGCTTCCTCTCGGCCTTTCACCACGTGTGAACTCCCACCACATTCGCTCACTTCGACTCAACTGCTCTGAGAGGACGACGCATAAATCCGCCCCTCACTTTTGCGGCCCACGGGGCCAGGGTGGCGTTTCACTAAGCGATCTTTAAGGCCAAAATGGTCTTTAAAACGCCACATCCTCCTTAAATATAGATTTATCCCTAATTAAAGATTTGACTGTTTCACAAACGATCATTAAGGAGTGTTCTTTAAGTCAGCCGTTTCACTAAGGATTTTTAAGGCGAAATCTTTAATTATAAAGATGAGATTTAAAGAGTGGCCGGGGGCACTCTTTAAACAGGTAAAGATGATCTTTAACATAATGTTTATTCATGAATTTGACTCTGTATTTTATTATTTGTGTAGAAAACGACAGCGCATCAATGATCAAAGTTGTAGGCCTAATCAGATGTTATTTTTTTCTGGAATTAATTATTCCTTTTACTCACAGTTTCGTTGATTATCTTCAACATTGATGTAGGTTACTCTAGGCCCACTGTTTAAGGCCTATACTTTTTCAACTCTAGAATAAATGTCTATAGCTATAGAATACTTGATTCCAACCTAACCTAAACAAAGCTTTGGTTATGTGGCGGTAGCTGGTAGATATATAGGCCTAGTATACCTACCCAGACATAGTACAAGTTCCGTGTGTGTACAATAATGGAAGTCATTGCCTACATGGTGCGGTATCTGCTGGCAGATGAAATATACTAGGCCTATATAGGCCCTATCTCATAGAGGCAGGCGACATGCTTGGTTGGCTTTCTCCCAGATGCTATACAATATAAGCCTAGGTAAATTACATTATAGGGGTGACACGTTGTAAACTTAGGCTAATATAACCTAGGCTTATAATTAAATCTATAATTTTACCAGGTAGGCGTCGATATCTTCATGTTTACCAAAAAGCCTATAACCTATGCTCTTGTCCTGTTCACGATGTGACGCACGGTCTAACGAGATTGATATAAATTTACTGGTATTCAACTTGATCTGAATATAATTGGGCCTGGAGTGTCGACATTGCGTTATTTATTTTTATATTTTATATATCCTTAATATTATTATCTAAAAACTTGACTGACTTAATTACATTTATAAACAAATAACCTAGGCCTACCTGTAGTGGTTCATTATTCTATGGTAGACTACACGTGCTCCGGTGAATGTTTACAAAACAATGATGTCATCCCGCTGCCGGCAGATTGGTTAAAAACAACGGATGTTGTGGTGTATCGTGCGATATGATGATCGTGCATAAATTATTTAGCACTTGGCGATTAAGATTCATTCTGACCTCAGAGATTATATCTCTGATACCACACGCTCATTTCGCCGTATGCACGCATGGCGATTGACCAGATTTATCAGCCGTTAGTGAGCG
Source organism: Flabesymbios commensalis (assembly GCA_964017125.1). Taxonomy (NCBI): domain Eukaryota; kingdom Metazoa; phylum Annelida; class Polychaeta; order Terebellida; family Flabelligeridae; genus Flabesymbios; species Flabesymbios commensalis. Next base: position 49,289,182 of record OZ024916.1, on the reverse strand, counting down.
TTACCACGTGATTTTATAACCATTCCCATAACCACGGAACTATTTTGGTACTCACTTCGACTCATTACTTATCCTTTTTTCAATATTTAATTTGATCTTAGAGTTTGCTACAGGTAAGGGCTATTTATTCTGTTTAGTAGTGGATAAATTGAACCAGCACAATTCGCATGTCATTCAGTAATTTATATTTGCCAGTGTTTTGAAGCCGATTATAATTCTGTCAGAAAAACGTAAACATGGACCTTCTCACAGCAGCGCGTAGGCAGAAAAAGTAATCCATTGAATATTTTCTATTTCTATGTGAATAGAAAATCATATGTGGCGGAGTAGTGGTGTTTTATATTTGCCATATATATTCAGGACACTTAAGCGTGTTTATAAGCCTACAGTTGTTATATCAACAAAACTGCTCAAAATGAGCAGTTTTTGTCCAAACATGGCGTGTGGTTACAGAGAGAGAGCGGGGTTGACCTGAGCGACATCTATGTGTGGAGAATGATAAAGATTAAGACATAAGGTAAAGATCGCGTTAGTGAAACGGTCACACAGAAAGATCTTTAGAACACTGGATGATCTTTAGTCTAAGGATATTCTTGCCTAATGATCAGTGAATGTTAGTGAAATGGCCCCCAGGTCGTCACTCTCTGCCGCTAGGCCTAGTAGCACACCACATCTGACACTATCTGGAACATCATGAATAATGCAAAGAAAGAAAGAAACCTCCTGGTGTTAACTTGATTTATCCATCCCTGCTGACCGGGCAGGACTCTGAAAATATAGTTTGGGCGTGGTGGTCTTTTAGCCAGACCTCCATGCCAACATAGTCACCGCATGACTAGAACATAGTCTATAACATTTCATGAATTTTGGTTGAGAATTGACTGATTGTTCAGCAAAATTCATTGACACTAGTTAATGCGAATCTTAACTACAGGCTTAATAGCTGGTGTAAGCCGAAACGAACAAAATCAAGTGAAATGCAAGGTTGAACTGAGATTTGTCAATTTAGTAATTGCATTGTAATATACCTGAAACTGAAACCATTCTGAATATAGGACCTTCTGCACGTCATAGGACCTCCTAAGGAAATATTTCGAAACATAGGACCTTCTGAATATATAACCTTCTAAAGATAGGACCTTTCGAAAATATCACATGCTGAACATAACACTTTCTGAACATAGGACCTTCCAACATATGGCATTCACCGATTGGAGAAGGGATAGTTGATGGATGGTATCTGCAAATGTTTTCCATTGAGGGTTAGTCAATATAGAGAGGTCGATTAAACTTGCTTCACCAAGGTATAGGCACTATACTCTCTTGGCTTTGTGCTCTGTATCTCAGACTCCAGGGCTTAGACCGAAGAACGTGGATACGTGGAGAAGGTCACATCAGACCTATTCCACACTATGTGACCTATGTAGGGCCTACTTTTCGGAGCTACATGGCTACAGTGAGCAGTTTTTGTTAAATCAGTAATGTAATGAGTAGGCCTAATCTCATAATCGGCAGCAACCAGCGTACCAATGGTACCAAACATATCTTAAACACATGGATGCCAAGACTTTGACTTTGAGTAGCTAATCTAGCAGCCCTCCATTGTGTAGTATCAGGCTGAAGGGGAAAGATGTTGGTAGACTTAGTTGATCAGCTGACCTTTGAACTCTGCCACAGTTTTTTTATTCTATGGCAGAGAATTCCAATCAGCGACAGTTTGATGCCAAAATGAATTTTGTCCCAGTGTGGTGTCCCAATATATGTGGTGCAGGATACGTATGCCTGATTGTGCCCACCACGCGTTCTTCTATCTGCTGGGATGAATTAGCCGCCATTGATAGGAATTTAGACTAGCTGATTTCAAATTGTGAAATTACATAAAAGTCTAGAATTTTCTCGTCTTGTTTTTAAGTCCATCTAAAGTGGTCCTAAACTGCTGAAGAATATTCTAAATGATCTGACCAGAGAGAAATAGGCAGTCTCCATCTCTTAATTTAGGGGGACCCATATTCCGGGGTATCTCTAAGGCAAACACCAACGTATGGTGTCGATGAAACGTTTTTTCTAGTTTTTAGCCATTTATAGCGTGTACCCAGCTAGCACAAAACATTCTGCTTATAATTCTCAAAATGTTCCCGATTTGTTATTGTTAAATGAGAACATTCGCATAACATTTTGGGAAATATTCTGTATCAGGGAATATGATACGCATGTTCTACGGATGTTTCGTTTTAAATTCTCAAAGTAGGCCTATTCCCGATTTGTTCATTCGCGGGATATTCTGCACCAGGGAATATTATCCGCATGTTCTAAGAATGTTCCCAGTTAACAATTATCAAAATATTCCCGATTTTGTTGTTATCATGTTTCCATGGATCAAGGTGTTGGAAGTAACTTGTTTTGTTGTTGATGCCAGTATTTAGTGGGGGGATCTGCGCATGCGCGAAGTTTGAATTGTCAGCTTAAATTGCCACGCAGTCCAGACAGGTTGGATCCTGAATAGTCAGAATTTCACAATGTTTCGTAGCGACCAGGACAATACAGCGTGAGTAGGCCTATATCATACATATTACGATCCTAAGATTATTCTGACAAAATAATTTAATAATCATTGATGAATTATCCATCATGTAATTCCAGTGTATATATTCCTCAACCCTCCAACTGGTGTGAGATCACGAGTTGCATACTGTTAACATGGTGAAATGGCTACGCTGGTATCAGTGTATATGGCTCTCTGTAGCGTGTAGGCCTATACAGACACTGTTGCTTCATGCTATGATGTAGGCCTACCCTATATTTTGATGTGAAAGTAAACGTGATCATAAAGAGCCACTAACAATAATAATTTGTCTGTTTATCGTTGTAGGCTGGCTGTGTGTGAAAGTGACGTTGCCCAGGAGCACAAACCAACAACCACGAATAGATGGCTTTTATTTAAAATAAATGTGTTGGTGTGTTGAAGAGCTCTGGTGTTTGGTGTTGGTTAATTATTCTCTCAATGTGTTGATATATCTCCAGAACATTCGTACAATATTATTTGAATATTCTCAGAACGTTCTCGCCATAATATGTTGGATTTTGTCATAACATTTCCTAAACATTCCCATAACATTCATTGAATATCATTTTAATATTCTGGGAACACCCACAATGGTTTTCCTAATATGTTGAATCATTCGCACAATATTATTCGAATATCCCCAGAACGTTTTCGCAATGTTTTTTTTAGCACATTCCCAGAACATTCTCTGGATATTTTTTAATATTCCCAGAATATTCCCACAAGGTTTTTTTCATAATGTTTGGGAATAATGTTCTGCTAACGTCTAAAAAACTCCACACAATTACATTCCCATAACATTCTCAAAAACTATTCCCCAATTTTTTAGAGAATATTCCCCCACTGTTTCCAGAACATTAAATTGCTAGCTGGGTATAGGCTACTGGAATTCCTTTTTTTCGGCCTACATGGACACCCTATGAGGACTGAACATTTCGAGAGGTTGAAGTACACCCCACGTCGATCTGCCCATTTCTGCAACCCAGATATTGTATCTTATAGGTCTATCTGCAGCTGCTCCTGATGGCATGGATGGGGTTGACATTCCATCGCAAAATCGATAGGCTACAGTGACAATTGTTATCTTCAAAGAGGCGAATCTGCGAAGAGACCGTGGAATTTTAAGGGTTGTCATAAATATAGATAAAAAAAGAGCAGGAGCCCAAGAAACAGTACCGTAAAATGGGGTGACTTGTGACAATGGGGTGACTTGGGACAAATCAATTAAATATTATTTTAAAATATGACTGTAATGACAATTTTTATATTAGAAGGTATATTTTTATAATAACAAAGACAGAATATTGTTGATGTGCCAACTGCATTATGTTTGGCGGAAAGACCTCTACCATTTGAAAGTAGTGAGCATTTTTAGATGAGTGCAATTTTATGGACATTTCTGAAGTTACTTCTACTTTTGACTTGTGGGTACCTTTATAATTTGATGACCCAGTTATATTTTGGACATGAAATAGCCATAGGTTTCAAAAATGTTATGTTAAGAATAAAAATAATATCAAACATAGACTTTTCCTGTAAAGTCACAATCCATGAATTTTAAACTAAAACATTTTTGACGTGGGGTGATTGGGATACATTTTTCCGTAGTTGTTATGCACATTTGTCACCCCGCTCGTCCCAAGTCACCCCATTAAACGGCACCAATATCTTACAGGGTATGTATTTTGGTGTAGACATGCAATTTTGCTGGGGTATATGTCTCTGTTATATTGTGATATTGTTGTTCATAGTTTGCCCATGCGTATTTTACTATCAGTTGAGCTTGTTACATTTCATTTTGGTTGTAACTGTTAAAAAAAACAAAACACAAAGAGTGTCCCAAGTCACCCCATGTGTTATTTATTTGTTTCAGTAGTGTCACATACTTGAGTATGTAAAAACTAATTCCACTGTGAGTGGTATTATGAAAGATTGGGACTATATATTTCTGTCACGTAAATTCCAGCCTGATTGGCTGAGATATGTGTTAGATAGGCCTATACACAAAACGCATTATGACGTCAAATCACACCCATAAAATTGGTCTATTTTTAATCATCAATTCTAAATACAAAGCGTGAGTTATACTTTAAATTCAACACTAAATAATAAATTTAGTTTTTTTATACTTAATATACTTTAAATAGATATTTATGGAGACAATCTCAATGAGAACTGTTAGTTTTAAAAATACATTACATATGTCCCAAGTCACCCCATTTGCGGGGTGACTTGGGACACTTTAAATTATTAAAAAAAATTGTGTTCGAACAACACAACTAAACAAAAACTTATATTTAACGATTCCAGTGATTATATATTTGAGCTAAAATCATTTATACAGTCATATTGGAAAATGTCTTGAGTGTGGATATGAAAAACAGTTGAAATCGTCCCAAGTCACCCCGTTTTACGGTAGGGGCCTATACCCTGGGACACATGGGATTTCATACGGGCGGATTCCCCGAATTCCGTAATGGTTAAGTTTGTGTAAGAGGCGTGCATGGTGTAGGACAACATCAAAATTGGCGCAATTACTTATTATAATAATCCAGGACAACATTGACAACATCTGTTTGTGTCTTGCCTTCAATAATTTGAATAAATTCGTCAGTTGTAATTTAAAGAATTAGATGGCTTTCACATGTGTGTTTTGATTGAAAGCCAATGTTGTAGGCCTACAGGTGTTAAATTTTGTTTTTCGAAAATGGGACATCAATTATTTGTTTGCAAATGACGTACTTAATTCGAGTAATTTGGGACAAACACAATTGAGGGATATGGGCCTGTAGTTTCACTTGGTTGTAAGGATAGGGCCTAAGCCTATACATATGTATACATGTTCATAGAAACTCCCCCCCATTATTACTATGGTAACCTAGTAATAATGGACATCAGGAAACTTCTATAATGTGACGTCACAAGAGTGAGTAGTTACTTCATTAGTGACGTCATAGTTTTAAATTTCCATAGTGACGTCATCAATAGGCCTTTAGCCACTGGTTAATTATAGAAACCTATCTGGTCTGATGTTGGTTTAAAACCAAAAAACAACATATATTTTTTACATGATCATATGAGCCAAATATATAATTATTATTCTTTTCCACGTTCTAGTTATACCACTGTAAAAATAAACGTCTGCTAAATAAAGATTTATCATAGTCAGTTCAGGTAAACAGGTCTTTACATTCCAAATTCTGACAAGTGGCTGCTCCCGCTATCAAAAATTCTCGGGATTTTTTGTCGTTCTTGAATCGATATAGCACCACAAAGTTTATTTGGTCTAATCCCGCCGGGGGTCTAGTCTTTGTTTACACTGCAAATACGAGCGATAATACAATATGATAAGTAAACAGTTCGGTTTGAAACAGGATATTCTCCTACGAAACATGACTATGTCAAGTTATCCAATGGATAATTTAGTAGGCCTAGAGTAATATATTTTTCATAGATAGAGAGAGACCCAGAGGGGTGAATACGTTGAGAATTTGATTGCCCTAGGACTAGGCTCAGAACTAGGCCAAGGCTAGGCATTTAATCAGAGATCTAGATGTGTTGCTCGGGTTAGCTAGCCCCGTGAACAGGCTCCTTGGGCCTTCCGATTAGCATCCATTGTTCAACATTAATTACCAGTCCACGCAGCTGATCAGAATTATTTTCGTATTAAAGATCGGTGCGTATGCCTAGTGGGTCGACTGATCAACAACAAGACTCCACACCTTAGTGCACCTCAATCTAAAGGGACATCAAAATATCTGGTCCCCAGGGTCCTAGCTGTGATGGTGTGGTGCGGCATCACAGCCGAGATAATAGCCTGTGCAACAGTCCTCTCTCTCATGGCTTTTCACTGACAGACAAATTTACGCTAGAGACGGAATTACTATCTACCGAGATGAAGGATCGGCCTTCTCGCACACACACAAGCCACACTGAACGCCTGTTGCGAGAACTGCCCCAATATAGATGTTATAAATTTATAAGTGCATGGATCCTGCTATGACAATGAAGGTTGAAGCAAGCTGGCGTCGCCGGTCACAGACACGGCTGATCAGCGCCTTATTTGATGCTCCTGTTTTAAAATGTTTGCGCGCCCACATTATGCACATCGGTCTGATTAGTTCCACTGTATAAAACCTGCATGCCTTCTAATAAGCTTTTAGGGTCACGGTAAGAAAATAGAAACAATTATTCCAAGCTCGAATCGAGCAGTTATCATGGTTATAACACGTAGGCCTAATATATAATCAGATTGTATATTTTCCTTGGTTATAATCCTTATAAACTGATAAAATGCCGCCAATTTGTCTGAATTTATGTAGGTACGACTACTAGCTCCCGGTCTGGAAACGCAGTACCATATGCAGAGACGTAACCGTTAGGGGCCTATTGGCCATGAAACGACCCACCCTGGGGGGGGGGGGGTCGTTTGACACGTGATCTGCGACTGATATCGTAGGATATAGGCTAAGACAAAAAGAAATGCATTGATGTTTGGCTAATAATACGAACAGTCGGATCAACATAGGGAGTGTTAATCAGTCGTGGATCCACCCTCCCCCAGACGGCCCCGTAGTCCCCACTCGAAGCCATGTGAGACCAATTTTTCTGGTGGCGAATTTTCGCAGGTACATGGAAGTAAGGGTGACCTGGGCGAGTTCACACAGGGATTACTTATTCAGAACAGCTCCCGACATTTGACATATAAATGTATTTTCGTTCTGTGCTGCCTCCTAGTGAATGACTGTATCAGCACCCTTGATGTCATGTTGGAAGGGTATTTTTTATAACAAATTACGTAAAAGTAAAAATAACCTAATCTTTCCAATTTGGTAAATCAAAATATTTTTTGCTGTCGCACAAAATGTTATTTGGCTCAATGTTTGACATTGAACGTGACAGTTTCAACTCCTATAGCTGTAGTGCCCTAACTGAAGTTAATAATATTTTATACATGTTGAGGGAGTTTTCTATGAGGTTAGTTTTTCTAAATATATATATTTTTTCAAAATACGTCCATGTGGGGTTTGTTTGAATAATGGGACAATGGGCTAGTTCAACTGTTCATATTAACCCCACAAGGATATGATCGGGGACCGATTGATGTTATGGCAGATCGATTATCAAAGAACATTTATTTTGTGTTTCGCGAGATGCAAACATATTAATTAAATTATCATCAAGATGTTTAAAAATGTGTTCCTACACAATAACATATTATTTATCCACAGCGGTTGCTTCGTGATGGATGAAGAGGACGCATTGAATAGAGAAGAAGAACGACTTTACTTCGCTCTTGTGGCCAATGATGTTATTACCTTGAGCAGATTTCTTGATGAAGGAACTTCTGTTAACTTTAAATTTGAAGGGCAAAACCAATGGGGGAAAAGTGCCTTGCATTTATGCAGCGAGACAGGAAACATGGAATGTGCAAGTCTTCTTTTGGAGAAAGGTGCGAATGCTAAGATCATTGACAACTGGCAGCAGACTCCTGCTATGTACGCTGTGTGTACCGAAAGAGCTGATATGGTGCAGCTTTTGATTGAAAAGAACAAAACATGTATAAATATTAGAGACAGGTAAAGTTGATGAACATTGCTTTTAATATTTTAATATTAATGATGATGTAGCAGAATAATATTACACCCCATTGCTGGACCACTTAAAATATCTGTTTATCAATATCTTTAATAAAATATTGATCTAAAAGGGATTACCAGTGGCATAATATAGCATACGTTACTTAAATTGACAAAATTATATGACATACATGTAGGCCTAATCATGCCAATGTAGTCTATACATGGTTACTATCATCTTGTCCATGGATCATTACGCAGAGCGTAGCTTCGGAATTGCTACCACAAATCACTAGATAGTCGAATATGGGTTACTATTGGTATACAGGCCTATATCCCGAGCCTATATGGCTTCTATAGCGAAGGCATTATCCTGCAATGACAAATTTTTAATTGGCCATAGCTCTAAGCTGATCTGAGCAATATTTCACCTCAAGGGCTTGACCTACACTGAGCATATTGTGCAAAGCCAAAAAGCAGTCACAACCCGAAACTCCGGCCACGGGCAGCCCGTGGTTGGCTTTGTGTACTCGACGCAGACGCACACGCAGACGCACACTCAGACGCACAATGTGACGCACAATCAGACGCAGACGAACGCTCCCATGTTTCGAAGTTCCCACGTTCTGATAACCAAGATAAAGTTCCTAGGTCGGTTTGCCCATTGACGTGTAGCTAACCAGGCCACCATATTTAGCTGAATTAAAACAGTAGGCTAGGCCTATTATGTTTTTTTGCTCCAGAGGTATAATTGTTAGGTCTAGATTGTAAAACCACCTGGTGCAATTTGTTCACCCTTGAGCATTTATTTTTATTTTTCAGACTTGGTGGTCATTGCTGAAAATTATTCGTAACAGTTTGTTCCGGCAACTTAAAGCTCCGAAATTCTGAAAAAAAATTTTACAACACCTATTGACATCACTGCCGCAGATGGCAGCCAATATCAGAATATATGTCTAGGCCTAGCCTAAGCATGCTAAATGTCGGCTATAGATCACTCTAATATTTTACATGAAAGTTAAGGTAATAGGAGGGGGGGGGGGGTAAACATTGAAAAAGGAGGTAGAAACTCAAGCTCGATCAGCCCGCGATGCTGTTGTCACGAATGCAAGATATTCATCAGATGGTCCACCATCTGCGATGTGATGCTGGCCTATAGGCCTACTGAAGCTAAATAAAGTAGCCTAAGTTTACTAGTGCTTCCATATGTTTGTTGTTTTATTGTTGGTCCAGTAGCCTATCGTAGACGGTGACCCAAGTTGAAAAAAAAACGTTTGGTCAAAATAAAAAAGAACCAACAGGAGGTCTGTTTTAAAAATTACGGATGTGAGAAATCCTTCAGTCCTTTCCATCAAAGATCGACATAGTAGGCCCTATTCAAACAACGAGAGTCATTTGTTATATTAACAGCTTTGTCGTAAACAGGTAGGCTAAATGCTAGGCCTAGGTCTATAATGACCCACACCCCGCTTTCGCTGGGTCAGATGCTATCCCCACCACAATGTTGTTTTAATCTTGGCCCACAATTTACGACGCTGGCCCAGCATTAAATCACCATTCTGCATCAAGTACATAAAGCCCAGATTTTATGCGTCTGAGTCTGCGTGTGCGTCTGCGTGTGCGTCTGCGTCGAGTACACAAAGCCCCGTGGTTCGCCCCTCACGGCCCGGCACGGGATTTGGCCGCGGGACTCCGAAAAAAATCGACCCAACTTCCTCCATCGCAGACCACGGCCCGGAGACAGCGCTGACGCCTGAGCCAGGCAGTAGGTCTACTTAGGGCCTATAGGCCTAACTGCTTAGGCCTACGTTTCAACTATAGACAGTTACCGCTGGTAGGCGTTCGCTTCAGCACTATATTTTTCCTCAGATAGCTATTCCGGATTTCTGAGAAGTGATCATTTTTTTGCTTAAAAGTACATATTACATACTGTAAAATAACATTATAACAGATAGTGATGACAAAATTAAACACAGTAGAGCTTAAATTACTATATTATTACTGACGACCTCAAAACTCCGTTACCATTCCTATAATGTTATTAGAAGTGGCTGAGAGGTCAATCAAAATAATATCAAGTTAACATTGTATCCTAAAATGTGCAAAAAAGCATGATCTCAGAGACATTGTGAAGATTGATCTATCTAAAAGATTGGTAACGGAGTTTTATCTCGTAAATTATTTAAACTGTCTCTTGTGAATATCAACAGAGAAAAAATATTGATAAAACTATTTTCAAGGACACTTCAGGTTTAATCCTCATTATATGTCACAATAAATTTGCATAAGCGAGCTGACGATGCAAACATGAAAAGGAAAATTAATAATTAATACCTTGAGAATAAAAATCTGTTACCATGTACTATAGTTATATAAAACAAGGACTAAAGAAATTGTTTGAAATATATGTCCCTCATGTTAAGGCACACAAAAATGGATACTGGGGTCAGCATGGTCAGTTGATCCCCCGGGTCAATCGATCCACCCCCTTCTTCTCTTTGGCAATTCACTGGAATTTAAAATGAGAGCCACCTATTGAATAACAGACGAAGAAAGATATTTCAGTGTGCGTTGTAGATCGATTTCAGCACATGTAAAAAAGTTATCCAACAACATTTTTTTGAAGCAGAAAGTGAAAATCGTCTTATCAGGTAGGCCCTATGTGAAGGGCTGTAAGGATTTGTATGTGATGATCCAGGTTTGTGGTGACTAATGCTTGTTTAACATGAATTTCACGTGGAAACCACAAAAAATGTAAAAAATATCTATTTTATTTAGCTCTTATTTTCCACTATGTTGCATGGATATCATATCAAAGTAGCCTAAATAGTTCTACAAAAAATAATAATGTAGGATTCATTCAACATCAAAAATATTCACCGTATATACGACATGATACACTATTTTCTACCGCCATAACGGCTATAGCATGTGCTTCTAGCAGAGGTATTTTGTCTTAGTTTGTTACAGTATTATATAATCACAATGTATTAGTTATTTTACCTTTTTTCATCTGTTTTAGAAGTCTGATGACAAAACATTGTGGCAATGTCCACAATGAAAATTAATAATAATTGTTTTTCTCCTTCCATGGGTCAATTCAAAATTAAAAATATTTTATTTTTGGACGTACTATTTCCCATATCCGCAAGAATTACGTTACGTGATCACATTTTTATAGTGGAAAAAATCATGTTATCCGTGATCACGCATTTTTGATAACGGAAGCTACACACCTAATTAGGAATATTTTGAATGCTAGTATCCAGCGCTAAATGCGTCCTAATACACTAAATGAAATAAAAAATACCAATCCACATAGACAAAAATATTTGCACTTTTACATGAAAAATATGTGAGATAAAAATAAATAGCCAGTGATCACGTAACGAATATTGCTGTGCTATAAACAACATATGAAATTAGAACTTCTTATTATGTTGAATACAAATAATGTTCATTTATTGGGTTATTTATTGATATATCCATAATATATTCGATGAAAAACATTTCCTATTACCCTCCGTTTTCAAGGTGAAGAACATTCAATAATGATGTGATCACGTAACTGTGATCAAGTAACGGCTTACTTTTGTTTTCAATTAATTTTCTCCTACACAATAAAAATGATCTCTCTGACATCGAGAAACATTGTGATATAAACCAATGGCTTGCGGAAACGAGTAACGTAGAAATTATTAAAACAGCTCCTTATGATGACATCAATTCTCGTTTTTTATTTTGTAATGAAGTAGTTTATCCCACAGATCATGATTTTATTTTTACGGGATTTTTAGATTAAAAAAAATGTTTTTTATCCACTATTTTATGAATCCGACTGTAGCCCAAACAAACTTTTTGTATACCTAAACACCTGCTAAAGAACGTTTGAATGTTCCTACAGCGTTGAGCAGACATTCAGTGCTGCGGGGGAACCCCCTGATCAGCCCGTTCCCACAGCAATTAAGGGTGGCAGCTATTGATGTAACTATGTGGTTACTTTGAACATGCCGTCCGATATGGTCAGTATTTGACGTCTATATTGTGGTATGCTGTTAACAAACTTGTTTACATGACACTATCTTGGAAATAGAGATTGTTTTGTATTTTTCAGTGCCCTAACATTTTTTTTACATTTTTATTTTTTATTTAAGATCAGTAGGTTAAATAGCTTCATATAAATTAAACTTTCAAAATTGAAAATTCTCATCTTAAGGGGCAGCTTTAAAATACATATAATTCTTTCTGACACTAAAAGGATACTTCACAATTAGAGTGATCACAAAAGAAAGATTTGATAGGTTTTTTTAATTACCACAAAATGTTCGATTTAATTAAAATCAGGTCATTCACCCTTTAACTAGATATAGTGACTTTGGTTGAAAAAAAATGAAAAAATCTATGACGTAACGCTGATATTCATGATCCCATTGCAAGTGTTTTTTATTTTCATGTATTTGGTCTTTAAGTGATCACGTAACGGTGATCACGTAAAATTGTATTTCAATTTTGTTTTCGTTACATTGTAAATATGCATGGTGTCACATTGATTATACAACCTCCAACATAGCGCCCAAGTGTTCTTTTCCGAAAAAAAAACATCCTCCATCGAGGCGCCTGCCCTGCCTGCCCGGTTGGCTAGCCGGAGTCTGTCACAGGACGGTGGAAGGACAAATCACAATGAAAACAGAAATATTAATCCGCACAAAACTTTTAAAAAACCATGTCTATTTGGCGTGATCATGTAACTGTAATTTTGCATGGCTATATTAAATACATAAACGGGATTGAGTATAAATAGGCCTATGTATAGTCAGACTGCGCACAGATGGCAACTCAGAAGAATAGACACGACAAAATAACAAATTGGTTAACAGGTTAACAGCTATGAACGTTGATCTATTATTTGAAGAAACTGAGAAATAATTTCAGGTGTATAATGTTGCTTTTTTTTGTTGGTTGGATCAACTGACCCCGGTAGGTGGATCAACTTACAGTAACCACGACCCCGATTGATTGGAGTTGATTGGAATTGGTAGGGATATTTTTGAAAATTGGCTCAACTGCCCAGGGGGGGGGGGGGACGGGGGCACTTCCATACCATACTTGGGAGTACTTAGGATGTGCCGTTTGACAAGGTGCTTTTTTGAGCTTCCAACTCTCGGCACAATTCGCCTCGCGGCTAAAAAAAAAACATCCTGTCTCAATTTGAAAATTAACACCGAATTCTCCCAGGATATAGGGAAGTACCCACGTACAGCAGCACAGCTGGGTTATTTTATAAACCGTTAAATATAATTTGCCAAAAGTACACTTGCGTTTGGCACAGTCCTAATTAATACACTGGATAGGTGTACATAAAATGCCCCCCCCCCCCCGGATTACAAATCGACTCAACGATGTCCTTGGTGGGTGGGTGTGACCAATCAATCGCTAACAATAAGCGCCACCTGGTGGGTGTTCATCAGCAACATTAAACGCCACCTGGTGAATGGTTAACAATACTGGCAAAGTAAAACCAAAGGCTCTTAGGTAGAACATCGGATGATTTTGTCATTATTTAATGTTAAGAAGTAAATGCGAACGGATTTTGTTCATGTTTCTCAATAAAAATTAAATATTGCAGTCATAATTGTTAAAATTATATATTTATTGAAACTGGAATACAAAGAAAAATACTATAATGCTGATTAGAACAGGACACCATAAATTGGATGCTCTAGCTGGGTTCGAGTAGCTGTTGGTGATGGTGCTTCGTTAACAGTGATTTGTTTAAATCTTTTCAATTTATCCAGAAAGCAGCTTGCCTAGTGCTGAGCTGCTAATTTACAATAGAAACTTTTTTCTTATATGAGGGATTCTATAATTTTAAGCACCAGCACTGTCCGCACCTTGTAATATTTATTATTGAATATTTTGATTTAATTTCATTACATTGATGCAATGAATGACCTTTATTTTACAATATAGCAATATTAAAACTCAAAAAATTCTAACATAAATGTGTTTTTTGAAAGAAATAGTATGTAAATTTAGCCAATTTTAGCCAAAAAGCCTTGTCCCACATTCTAAATCTCACATAAACAGGTGATATATTCTATACTTCCTGTATTATATATTATATTTGTTTCTGATATAATGTTAGTGTAAAACACTATCTATCAGATTATATACGAGTTTTTAAAAAAAAATTTATTGTTTTACCACTTTTTATGCAATTTATGTCTGTCCCACGTTGCAGCGACTCTCCGTAACGCTTATAGTTTTCAGGTAATTTCTATACTTTTTCTGACTAAAATATCACTTGTCTGGTACAAAACAGTTGCGCGAGACCTTCATGCAGTGAATCGTGAAAAAAAAGGATATTAAATGTGTTTTTGTGTAGAAATAATGAAAGGTTTGTGCAAGTCTTTGGGTGAGTATTTTAATTCAACGTCTCTCCATAACGCGATTTTTTCCACATAAATACTGCAATTAAACTTTTTAGCACCCTACAACCTCCAAGCCTACTACAACCTCATTTGAAAAAAACAAAAATAATCATATTATAGCATAATACATAGATGCTATGCACGATTTAGTGAAAAAAACGTCTCTCCATAACGCGTATTTTCTGTCTCTCCATAACAAAAATAAAAACGTTATGGAGAGAAAAAGCAGTCACAAATTACCCTTTTACTCATTTAAAAATAGGTATAAACCTTTATGAATTTGGTATTTTAACCAACAAGTGACACTTGTTGAAATAGTAACTTTTCTTTTTGTCTTTTAAATTGTGTTAGCATCGATATTTAGTATTTGTTATTTGTCACTCCATAACAGAAATAATTGTCGTGATGGAGAGACAATGTTCGTTATTATTACTCTCCATAACGGCAATAATCGTAACGGAGAGTAATTCTTATTTCATTATATATAGGGTTATTGTCATAAAGTGATTCTTTCTAAATTAAGTGATCAACATTATAATAGCGATGTTTAGCTACCTGTTAAATATGGTATACTTTTGTAGAAGGGATACTGAGAAATTTAAGTTTGAAAATTACTCCGTAACATAAATTGGTCCCTCCATAACGGTAAATTAGTCTCTCCATAACGGTAAGAAAAATTTAAATTGATAAAAATAAGCATATAAAATTGAAATTAAGCTCTGCTGACAACGCTATGTCAATAAACAAAGCTAAGTTAATATATGTTTAAATTTTTGACAATATTCAGACAATCTCATAAATCAAGGAAAATATCATCACTGGTGCCTAAAATTATAGAATCCCTCATATGAGGGATTCTATAATTTTAGGCACCAGTGATGATATTTTTCTTGATTTATGAGATTGTCTGAATATTGTCAAAAATTGACACACATGTCAACTTAGCTTTGTTTATTGACATGGCGTTGTCAGCAGAGCTTAATTTCAATTTTAAATGCTTATTTTTAACAATTTAATTTTTTCTTACCGTTATGGAGAGACTAATTTACCGTTATGGAGAGACCAGTTTATGTTACGGAGTAATCTTCAAACTTAAATTTCTCAGTGACCATTCTACAAAAGTATACAATATTTAACAAGTAGTTGAACATGCCTATTATAATGTTGATCACTTAATTTAGAAAGAATCACTTTATGACAATAACCCTTAAATAATGAAATAAGAGTTTCTCTCCGTTACGATTTTTGTCGTTATGGAGAGTAATAATAACGAACATTGTCTCTCCATAACGACAATTATTTATGTTATGGAGTGACAATAAACAAATACTAAATATCGATGCTAACACAATTTAAAAGACAAAAAGAAAAGTTACTATTTCAACAAGTGTCACTTGTTGGTTAAAGTACCAAATTCATAAAGGTTTATAGCTATTTTTAAATGAGTAAAAGGGTAATTTGTAAAGAATTTTCTCTCCATAACGTTTTTATTTTTGTTATGGAGAGACAGAAAATATGCGTTATGGAGAGACGTTTTTTTTACTAAATCGTGCATAGCATCTATGTATTATGCTATAGTATGAATATTTTTGTTTTTTTTCACATGAGGTTGTAGTAGGCTTGGAGCTGGTAGGGTGCTTAAAATTTTAAATGCAGTATTTATGTGTAAAAAATTGCGTTATGGAGAGACGTTGAATTAAAATACTCACCCAAAGACTCGCACAAACCTTACATTATTTCTAAACAAAAACACATTTATTATACTTTTTTTTCACGATTCACTGCATGAAGGTCTCGCGCAACTGTTTTGTACCAGACAAGTCATATTTCGGTCAGAAAAAGTATAGAAATTACCTGAAAACTATAAGCGTTACGGAGAGTCGCTGCAACGTGGGACAGACATAAATTGCATAAAAAGTGGTAAAATAATAAAATTATTTTTAAAAACTTTTATATAATCTTATAGATAATGTTAGATGCACTAACATTATATCAGAAACAAATATAATATATAATACAGGAAGTCTAGAATAAATCGCCTGTTTATGTGGGATTCAGAATGTGGGACAAGGCTTTTTGGCTAAAATTGGCTAAATTTACATAATATTTTTTTCAAAAAACACATTTATGTTAGAATTTTTCGGGTTGTAATATTGTTATATTGTAAAATAAAGGCGATTCATTGCATTTATGTAATCAAATTAAATCAAAATATTCAATAATAAATATTACAAGGTGCGGACAGTGCTGGTGCTTAAAATTATAGAATCCCTCATATTAAACGCTTTTTTTATTTGGGTTTTTCTATGCCTATCTGATATCTGGTTACTGTCACGCTGTCTTGGATACATTGCCGCGCACATTTTAGGCGCACCAGTTGTGTTATCATAGTTAGGCTGACTGTTCATTTAATGACAAAAGCATGACATTTTGCATGCTATTAGAACATACCATGGCGGTATATTTTAGATATAGGGCCATTCCAAATTTGACCCTTGATCTTAATGACGGCCAGTTTTTCAATAGCCGGCAGAATATAGGCCTACATGTCTCAATATCTCAGTTTCTAAATCACTTGGAAAAATGATCTTGGTGTTTAAATATACATTTTCAGGACCAAGTAATACAAAAAAAAGACAAAAACAAATACGTAAATTTGACCTTAACGATGCCCATTTTTAAAAATGGCCGCCGGAATATACATGTTTTAATATCTCAGTTTCTAATCTACCTAGAAAAAAAAATCTTGGTGTCTAAACATACAGCAGCTGGGCCAAGGATTACAAAAAAGACAATTATAAATACGCAAATTTAATATTTAACCATCGTGGTAGTCATGTTTTTCTCGAAATAGCCTCTAGAATATAAATGCTTTAATATCTCAGTTTCTAATTGATTTAGAAAAAGGCTCCTGGTGTCTAAATATGGGCCTACATTTTCGGAACCAAAGATTACACAAAAGGCAAATAAAAATAGGCTCCGCTATTTTTTTTATCTCAATGGTGGTCATTTTTCAAAATGGCCGCCAGCATATTCATGTTTTAGAATTGCCGTGTCTAATTAACGTAGAAAAAAGATCCTGGTGTTTAAATATACATTTTCAAGACCAAGGATTAGGGAGAGCAATCTGAAAGACGTATCTAAATGATCTGATAAACGTTTTTTTATCGTTCTATTGATTTACTTACAAATCATTGCCACATTAATGCAGATAAGATTTGCATGGCGATGCTTTTTGGTTGATACAGGCTGAGACCTGTAGCATTAAAAAATGATATTTGCCATAAAATATTATTTCCGGTCTACAGTCAGTTGACTTGGCGGAACGTTTAAAACCAATTAGGCAAATGATGGGTTTCATTTACAATCTGACAAAATTGAGCATGATTTACCTGACTAAAGAACCTGACAGCATTAGCAGATATTACATTATATTCCTAAACATGCTAGAAGGTATTGGCTCTATTTTCGTCAAAATAGTAACATATCACAGATCTGTTTCGCATGGAACCAGCAACAGACACAGAACTATTATTGTACCATACGCTTGATCTTGATGCTCTGGTCAGAAAATATTCCCGACACCTACAAGATGAAAGTATACTGGCTAAACTAAGATGATGTTATTATTCAGATGGCCATATTAGTGTCTTGAAACATGGTAAATGAACCTCTACAACCTCGCCAGACAAGTGAGGGAGATAACTTGGCGAAAATGGAGACAGTAGTTCTGATCCACAACAAGAAAAAGAACTGGTTGAGGTTCTATTTAAATTGTCCCTGTGTATTATCATAAAGGTAGTGTCATAAACAGCTCTACAAGATTGGGCAACAACATCTGTCATTATTTTAACACAGATCAAGTTGTTTATCTACCAAACTCAAGGGCAAACACCCTGGTAGCTATCGATCTTATTGACCATAACACGTGTTTGGCAAGTCAATATCGTCGAAATAAGGCGAGTAGATTGAGGCACACACATTTGCATACTCTGAACAGTGATCATTATGTTCATGGAAGTGTTTTAGTCAAGCTACCACAGTCATACACTCCACCTCGGGGTGGCGGAGGGGATCTCTGGCTCCTTATGTTTAAGGGAACTAATAAGTCAGACTGTAATCTCATACCTGACAGGAGAGAGGAGGGATTGCTGTGGCACGAAACTTAGCCTAAATTTAAAATTGTAATAGTAAGTACTTGTATTAATTACGTTTTTGGGCGGCTGATAATGACAAATTGTGGCTAGCCGCCTTGGCTTGTTTTTTGGATTTTTCAATATAGTGATTCCAGTAAAAGTTACTGAGAAATATGCATCAGACTTGAATTTGAAAAAACAACAGCAGAAAAGCTTTTTCAATTAAAATATTATGTGGCATTTATTGAACATTAATGGGATTTGATTAATGACATTTCGATTCCAGTCAAAGTTACTGTCAAATTGGCATCATACTAAAAATCTTTTTTTTTCGGTAGAAAAACAAAGGAAAAGTTTTGGTGGGAGCCATCTTGGATTTTTCAGTGTGGCTAATATGAAATAGAAACAGCGAGGTCAAAAACCATTTGGTGGCGGTCATCTGAACTGTGAAATATGGCGTAGCCTATCCATTGAGAATTGGCTTTGACTCCCGGCATGTTTGAATTAAAATCGAAAGCTATAAGTGTGCAAATGTTCATGCTTTTAGGCAAATGTGAAAAATTCCAACATAACCCCCCCCACCCCCCCTAACAGACCCGACTAATACTGCTATGGTATGAATGCATCCGCGAATTATTAAAAATTATCTGTATTTATTTCCCTCCAAGTTATTTGAATATACCATTTTCTAAATTTAGTAAATGTTTCTGAAGATTGCATGTGCTCTGGTAAGGCATTCCAAACAATTACGCCTGTATATGGGGAGTTATAATGTGTTCTAGGAACGAATAATATTTCATTAGTTGAAGATTTTATCGAATAATCTTAAAATTCTTTAATTTTGGTAAACATGGTCTGTACATATTGAGGTGCATTATCAGTGACTGTTTTATAGACAGACTGACCTGCTTTAATAATGTATACATCAAACGAAAACCATTTTAATTGAACTCGTTTATCCCTCATGAAAATGTTAGCTACATAAAAAGTAGCGGTAGTCTTAGAAAAGTAACAGAGGACAAGCCCAGCTAACACCCCAGAAAACACCAAACATTTGTATAACATTTGTATAATGTTGGATCAACGTCTTGTTATGTTTTGTGTTTACTGGGTCGGATGTGGACCCGATGTTTGGCCCACTTTGCACCCGTGTGACACTTGTTAAGGCTATAGATGTATTGTCCTGTATAATTATATCAGCCCGGGCTACAACTTTAGCCATGCTACGGTCATTCTCATTCATCAGATACACTTTCCACTAGCGTCAGCTAGTGGCTCTGATTGATTGTACTGTAAAATGTGTTCTGTAGACGTATTCATGAATTTGACCTGATTTTGTATCTGGCCAATAAGGCAATACCTGACACAAATGGTGTCCTTGATATTCTAAACCACATAACGGAAGGTGCCCTTATTCAGTCATACTTTTCACAATTTCAAATATCCCTAGTTCACAGTGCATTAGCAACGAAAACAAATGTTTTAAATAGAATTTTTTATCATTGTATCAACATTTCTCTTGAAAATGAGAGAAAATGGTAAAAAAAGCAAAAATTAGGAACGTTTGTAAAAAATAAATCTGTTGTGACTGAATAGGGACCTGGTGTCCCAAATAAGTCATAGTTGGCGACCTAAAGTGGTCATGGTGTCTTAAATCGGTCAGTGTACATATTTTAACTTTATTTTGACAATAATAATAATATTGTATCACAAATACACACAATAAAGGGGCCACCCTTTAATTTCTAGGGGAGGGGGGATGGAATTTTTTTATTCGGACAAATTTATTTATTTTACTTTCAATCTTTCAGACTTTCACAATCCGCCTGAAGCAAAATATCTCTTTCCATTTGTGTGTGGAGACAAATATTTATTTCACTTCCTTAAAACTTTTCTGTCTATAAATTTAGATGCCAAATTAGGCGTAGTATTGATTTTCCGGTGCGCTCTGCTGCACACATTTAAGGGTCAGTCAATCAAAATTGCTTTAACGGTCATTAAAATGATGCTCAGGAGTTTATATAATTATTTATTTTAAATTTAGTTTAAAGTTAAATATTTCTTTACAACATGTCCTTCGGACAATTATTTACTTCACGAACATTTGGCCCGAGAATATTTCTTAAAAAAAATATTTCAGCTCCCCCTCCCCCCGCTAGTTGAATGGTGGCCGCCTAAAATTACAGCTACTGTATGCCTACAATGCTGTTGTGTCCAACTTAAGCAGGACTGTCATTGAATCCATATTTTCCCTGCTTTAGAATTATCATATTTTTCGAGGCACATCATGTTCTTCTACTGGAAATCAAACTTAAAGTTGTAACGTTAGTCCACTGTGTACGAACAGCGCCACATATATGTGGACCTAATCATTTGATTGGACTATACTTATAACTTATTTCTCGTATTACTGTTGAATCTCTGCAGATTTAATTTGTGTCCCTGTCTCAAACCCTGGTGAGAATTGGCATGCATCTGTTGATATCTTAGATGTTGAGTTTTTGTTATTCCACAGCCCAATAACTTTTCATCGAGGTGAAGGCTGACATGCATCAATACTTCGTGAACCATTCTATAGCGGAACTCAACATGATTATCTCAGAGATGCTAAGTTAAATTAAATGAAAAGAGTGCGATTTATGTTTCCAGCCCAGAACCTACGCTCGCCGCCAGCAAGCGCCCTGCTCGGAGGGTCTGGGAGTATACCACCCTGAAATAATACTTTTGCAGAGCGCTGTTTCATTGTAATAATATGTTTAAAACTATTTGTGCTCATACAGACTGAACAGGATGGTGATATGAATCAGATGACACTGCACTACAGGCACAGGGTTTGGAATTTGAGCTTTGGCGATCTGAGGCAAACACGCTTGGTCTCGGTCACGGAGCCCCCTGCCCCCCCCCCCCAAACCCCTCTCCCCCCCCCCACACACACAGCACTGCATATCTATGAGTTGCAAGGAAAACATATTTTGAAACTGGAACAACAAAGTGTATCTTGTCATCTGTTACACCACAATAACCCAAAAAAAATTCTGTTTGTTTTTTCACGGTTATACAGACCAATTTGTCATTGATGGATCAAATTCATATTTTGCAAAATCATTTAGGCCTTGACATAGAGGATTGGCGATAGGTTTTAAAATTTTTATCACCTTAATCGATTTCCCCTGATTAGGCCCGTCATCAAACAATGCATCAATTAGCGGGCTAAAAAAACGATATGGGGGACGTGATACTTGTCAGCTGGGATCAAATATATTGTGATCGACATATAAGTAAGCCATAGCAAGATTTACTGATTTCAAAGTCAGCTATGATGGTTGTAAACGGTATTTTAACATAGTGGTCTCCTGCTTCTAATACACCATTAATTATGTATATACATTTGATTTGTATGATTAACTCTTCAAGCATGTAAACACATGCAATTTAGCTTAGATTTGCGCCATTTTGAAATTTATCGCCATTTTTGTTAAGCTACTCATCTGAAATGTTTATCATACTAAAAAGGTATCACAATGCACATACTCACATGGTCATTATGATTAGAAAATTTCAATTTTTTTGGTACTGATTAACCTTATGGCCCATGGACTATTTGAGAAAACTCCATGTTGCGTATAAGCCTACACTGGGTAGTTATCATCAACACGACTTTTCGCTTCTATTATCAGAAAAGTTGATTTTTTTTTATGCTAAGGCCTTTGCACAGCTTGAAGTGCCACAATTGGCGCACAACGTCTACACGAAATATTTAATATTCCAGTAGTTGTATACACGCAATATTTAATATTCCAACAGTTACAACTACTGAACAATCAGGGATGACAGACGTGGATAACACATAAGTAAGCCTATGAGATAAAAAAAACACCGATTCCATGTCATTCAGTCCGCTGTCTGTTAATCCAAGGAGGTCTTTTTAACCTCCTTGCATGGTTAAACTGATACTCTGGTAGGCTACAAAGTTCTTCTAGCTGGTTTGAAGCTGATGTTTGTGGAGCTTGAACATGTATTAGTTCCTGATCAATTGCATTCAGATTGAACTTTCTGAATGACTCCTTTTAATACGACAGATGCGGGGGCCCTGGAGCAGTGGTTAAAGCCCAAAAACCCCCGAAACACAGCGGGAATTCTAGTTTTGCTGACAAACTTGTCTCCCATTAGCATACTAATTTGGCGTATATTCTTTGACTTTCATCTTCCCATAAATTCCGAGATCACACGGGTGAAGACATATTTATATCTATAGAAGTAATTGTGTAGGCCTACTTGATTTATTTGGTTATAGGGTGGGACTGAATTAGGACGCCATGTGACTGAATTAGGCCCCTGTGACTGATTAAGGGACCTTTGAGTATTTATGGTGACCCAATTCGGTCAAAACAAGCTTTTATCGGGTCCCAATTCAGTCATATTTTTCAGCAGCGTTTTAAGTGAATAAAATGACTTCCCCCGGCTTCACGGCGCTAGTAGGCCTTCTGGCGATCTATTGAGAACTAATTAGCGTTCTAATTGAGGTGTAATATCGATCACAAAGTATTTTTCTAAGGCGTGCAAGGGTACAATATTTTTATGTAGTACATATGCTAAGTATACGATTTGGTACGACCCATTTTCAAATGGCTATTTCTATTAAATAAAATGTATATAAAAAGCTTTAAATGCCGGCATTATGCTGTAATATGGTCTTTGTTTTCGTTTCGTTGTTTATCTGTCTGCTAAAGGCGACAAGCACGTGGTAAAGGGATCCCAAAGTTACTATGACCGAATTAGGGCTATGACCGAAATAGGGCGCACTACGTTAGTCAATGTTGATTTTATGTTTGGCCAGCGTCGTAGACAATTGGCATACATCAATCCAGAATTGTCAATCATACATTATAAACAGGAGAGGTCTACACCGGCCCAATATTTTCTTAATGTTGGGCCTGCGTCGCAAACGATGGACCAACATTAAACCAATATTGGTTCAGTGTGTCGTGCTGACTGAGTTTGGCACACCAGTAAGAACGATCACCCAGCGCTGGGCTCATGTTAATCCACAATCTGAGATGCTGTCCCAACATTAAACAAAGAATGGTTGTCAACATCACTTTGGACATTCTGCTGGTATCTTGGTTTTACACAAAAGCAAGTCTACAATAACACAAGTGAAAGACGCACATCCAATGTTGCTTTTATGATGGGCCACCATTGTATAGGATGGTCCAACTATAATACAACACAGGTTGATCGCATGTACTGGTCATAACAAAACTAGGCATATAATGAAAACCTTAGCCCAGTATATAATAGGAGAGACATAATTATATAAACTTGTCTCTCACAGGTGCAAGTAATTCTCAAACTTGACATAGTTTCAGGGTCAGGTGTGGGTCACGGTATTTTGATGCCCTATCAGAACGCATCAATTACAGAAGAGAATCTCAAAGCACTGTAGTAGGGCCACCTAGCTGTGCTAGTGTGGCCCTGAGAAGGAGGCTGTGCTACGGTATGATATTATTTGTTATACTCACTGTGAAAGGGGGGGGGGGAGAGGGGGGTCATACTTTTTTATCGCCGCCGGTCATCAATTTTTCCGGAAGTCGAAGTATGTTTCTGCCGCTCCTTTCCGTTGTAAATTATGAACTAATGGTCACTATATACTTCAATCTGAGTCAACCCAAGACTGTATGATTAGCTTAATATTTTGTTGTGCGTTGTTATGAAGGTGAACGACACGCTTATACAAAATAATTAGTGATCTAAATGGTGGTTATTTTGAAATACCAAATAACAACTGTACATAATATTTAAGTGTGTTAGATCCTACCAAAATAGAAATAATCACAACGAATCCCAGGAAAAAAATATTTTGCACCTGGTACATAATGTGTAGGGGCCTACACATTAAGCTGGGTGGTGACCGGTAGGCTTCATTATATCTCAGCCATACAGATAGTTAATTCATGGACGAATTTTCTTATCAAAACGTTGTGGTCAAAGATACATAGATAATGGATGTAAGGTAGATCCAGAACACAAGCAGGTTTTAATATGTGTATATTTTATAAATAGATTATTTTAATGGTCACACAGATTCGGAAAGACTGCGGCTCACTTTGCTGTCAACAATGAAGGCACATCTTGTATGGAGGCATTGATTTGTGGAGAGGCAAATCTGGACATTTCGGATGATAAAGCACGTACACCTCTGATGTACTCAGTCATGGAGGATGGTCGTCTGCACATCCTGCGCTGTCTGATCAAGGCGGGCTGTGACATCAACCTCAACTCTAAGATAGATCATATGACGCCTTTACAAGTATTAACCTGAATGGAAACTCCCTGCATGCTTTTTAAAAGGAATGCAGTGCTGATTGTATTTGATACTAACAGGTAATCTTCTTGAGACCTTTCCAAATTGAACATACACGTATCATGTCTACTTTGACGATTATTCTTTGTTAGTGTGTGTTTTGACATTTTTATTTATTTAGAGGAGTGTTGTTTTGCTTTTCATATTATTTGTTCGACGTTGCTCCAACATTGTACAAATGTTATGTGAATGTTGTGTGTTTACTGGGGAAGTGTCTTGCTGGGCCCGTATTCCCGTACATGTTACGATATATCGTAGGCTTCTGATTGGTCGAGATGGCCATCTCGACCAATCAGAAGCCTACGATATATCGTAACTTGTACGAGAATACGGGCCCTGGGTAGTGGTATGTCTACTTACACGTATGTCACCAGGTGGGTGTTCTTCCCAGATTAGTCTGGGATTATAAGGGACATACTAAGCTGGTACTATCTGGTAAAGTCCCATTCAAGTCTTTTCTACTGATACGTATATTAATGATATTATTTCGTTTTGTTTATGCCATTTTTTTAGAGTGGCATATATTATATTGCAAATTGTATGGTTTGTTTCAGTTGAAGAATAGGCCTATGGTTCGGTATGGCATTTTAGTTTTTTGGTATGGACTGGCCTTTAGTTAAAATGACCTTGAATTCCCGATGTGTCTCTGCTTATACACAACAACTTTCAGATACACATACTGAACTGAAATGTCACTAACTACCAGTGCGTTTCGATCAGAATTTGACCTCCAGGATGAACTCAAACGACCGAGCTCTAGAATACGGGAAAGCTATTAATATATCGAATTTTTCACGACGTCCCCTTAGCTGATTATCGCTACACGCTTTTTCGTACTTTGACCCCTTGGATATGAAAGGGTGTATCTACCACTTTGTAAAGTGGTAGATAGACCCTTTCATTTTCAAAAAGGACGACTCATCTTACCTACTTCGTTAGTTTGCTAATGCGCCCTGTGTACGTTTGGTTGTACAAGTTGAAATGACCATGATTGTTTATTTTCAGATGGCAGTTCGGTATGCGAATGAAGACGCCGTTGCTTACGCGGATGCTCTGCTGGAAGCCGGGGCAAATCCCAACACGTTGGATAACATAGGGAACAGTCCCCTTACCACCATAATAATGCGGGCCTTCAGATATCCTTTGCCAAGCTACGAGAGAAACGATCCTTTACTGGCAGAACTGCTGCTCAGTAGAGGTATGTCACCAGATCTGGTGTCTGTGTGTGTCGGCCCAACCACCCACCATTTCAATGGCACGGCCCTGAAGAAAGCTGTGCTGTGTCAGATGCCAGTGTTCGTGGATATTCTCCTGCAGGCCGGGGCGGACCCTGATATTCCAGGTCAGGGTTTCAACACCTAGTGTTATCAGCACGGTACTTAGTGGTTTTTCAATGTAAAAAATGTCGGTGACACTATTATACATTTTGCCTTGAATTTTTGACAAATTCATGTAATTTTCACAGTCGCGTCGAAATGTGACTCGCGGTAAACCAGACACAAATTCAAGTGACTGAGAAAAATAATTTAGGGTTGTAACCATGGTAACATACTACTGCTACAAGTCTGCTCCTCGTTCGATAACCCATGATAACCGGGCCAAAATCATTCACTGTTCTTTATTTACTGGTTTCTGGACCTCTATTCACTCCGTAAACCAGGTACACGACTTAAAATATGTTTTTGTGTAATAAAACTTTGCCACTTCCTCATGTCGTACTTACATTTTGTGCTTTCGATCATAGAATACGGGTGACTTATTGATAACAATTATACCTACGTACACATATGAACGTATGCTTATACGTATGCTTATAATATATTCATGTCATATGTCATTTTTATTAGCAATATTATAGCTAAATGAAGACAAGATAGGTCCTCGTTTGAGAGGCAATAATAATTTCACATGACTTCACACAAATTACAACAGGAACTCCTCCTGTAAGTCTGATATTATTAATAATTCATAATACTATTTGTTTCCAGATAACAATTCAGTGACACCATTACTGCACGCAGCTAATGTGAACAGTCTGAGGTCAGGCCAGTTGCTTCTCCGTGCAAACTGTTCCACAGATACTACCGGGAAAATCAGCCTAGTGGGCAGATTTAATTTTGAGTATATCAACCCATTTCAATGCGCCATAAAGAAGAGACACTGGGCCTTCACAGTGATGCTTGTCCACGCTGGTTACGACCTCAGCAGAGAACACTACCTATGGACAGAGGAGTGCGTACCAGCCACTCTACAAGAAAACCTGCCGCTGCTGCAATGGCTTAAGCAATGTACGAGAACTCCAGCCGACCTGCTCGTACTAGCTCGATCATGTTGTCGTAGCAGATTGAGATCACCTCTGGTCAGATATGTGCCTGTGCTCACACAGTCGCCATGTCTGAGGAAATTACTCATGATGGAGGACATATTGCCCAACTCTGCAGAAGAACTAGAAACAAGACTGCAACATGTCCTCCATCAAATCACAATCCTTGATATGACACCGCCAGAAGTATGACAAGGCTGAAAAACTGTAACGACAATATTGTCACCCAATGATACAATGAATCAAGTAACAAGTAACAAGTATTTATTGCTGATGGTTCCTGTGTGCGGAACATGACAGAAGAGCCAGGAAAGCGCTGGCGCCATATAATACAATACAGTGCATATTATAATTCTATTTACAATTGTAATGATTTATACAAGAATCAGTGGATTAGATGTTATTATTCATTGTTAAGAACACTTTAAAACTTTGCGATAATCACTTTCACGAATAAACTTAACTGCGTATCTTCCAAGTGACTGATATAATCCTAGTCCTAATACCAGAGGTGTTGATTCGTTTTTGCTATATTATATGCTGTGAAAGTTATACCCTAGTATATGAACTAGCTTGAACCCGTGTCCATGTGTGCCCATATGGAATAGATATTGAGCAATCGAGTTATGGGTTGTATCTCACCGCTTTAGCTGAAATTCAATTGGATTTTGATGTTAGGGTGTGGTCGGTTGTACAATGCACTGCCAATAGCCGACAAGCTGTGGCACCCAGGGGTTGCATGTCTGGCTGGCTGAGTTCTTCAATCAATCAAATAAACAACAAAACAACATGGGGACTCCAGACTTAGTAAAATGACACATAATGACGGGATATATGCGTCCGGCGAGTATAGTCCCTAGCTTACATATGGATACATACGAGGATGGTAACAGGATGATAACAGGGTTATAAGTCTGCATGTATACCCACATTGATATAGGGTGGTGGATCCAGAGTAGAAGAAGGGTCACACAAATGTAAACATATTAAGTATGATAAACTGAAGGTCGTACTGATTCCACGATGCCGTAAATGCTGTCTGGTAAAGAATATGCGACACATCCACACAGTTGTAGGATCAATACACTACAGGCGGGTGTGTCGATCCGATAATAACTCCTTATAAAGCGCAGTTTTTTTTGTAAAATCCATGGAGACCCAAGGGTTTTTTTCATTTTAAAATCATCATAAATGTCTTAGTCAGCTCTTTCCGATTCATTTGAATACCTATATGTTATGGGTCTACGGCCGTTAGAATATGTTTACTCTTACAGTGTGGGTATCGACTTTAGACGTCAGAATCTGACGTCTACGGACGTCAGATTCTGACGACTAAAGTCGATCCCCGCGCTGTAAGGGTAAACAGCGAATGTCATTATGCCAATTGCACCTGGTACCATGCATCTTGGTGGTGACATCTTCAAACCTCGAATATACGTTCAATATTTAAAATGTAACTACTTGATGATATCTATATTTGTAAAGGTCCAAACTTCACAGCTATTATCAGGATAGATGTGATTAATATGTCAAATATTAACTGAAGATCTATCGGTAGCTATGTAAGTGAAATTTTGAAATTAGACATTACACTTTAATATATAAAAACATGTACAATTTCACGTTATTTCTTTGGTTTTTGAATACATGTTTTTAAAATAATTGTGAGCGTTATATTTTTGACAGCACGACTGCAAATTATTTTATAGCAACAAATATACCACCTTATAGCGATGCGTTAAAAGCTGTTTTTAAAGAATGAAGTAAAACACTATTTTCTAAGTACATTTATATCACACACAGTTTTTGTCAGTAGGCTATAGGGCCTAATATTGTGTGTTTTTTTTACTGCAAGCTCTCTTAAGAAATCAGGAGAGTTTAATTTATTTTAAGCAACACCCATCGAGAACAAACTTTTCCGATTTGGTTAATTTGTCCTTGCATTATGCAAGTTGCATACGGATGGTGTACAGATGGTTTGACTATGATATGACTATGTACGGACGGGAAATGCGCAGCAGAATTTGGGTTAACTGTTCAAGCACGTTGTTGCAATGTTGTAATTATTGTCCTTGATCTTGTAGGTTCAACCAAGCAAACATGTGACATGTACGTTGACCTAGCGTTGTTTTACGGTTGGTCCAACGTCTACGACGCTGGCCAACATTAAAACAATCCGAGATAATGTTTACCGGGATGTAGCCTACCCCTGCAGCGTGGTTTTGTTTTGAGAAATACCAAAAATGTGAACTCTCATTTTTGTTGTTTGGTAATGTTTTATTCATTCCGAAAAATTAATTTTTTTATTTAACATTAAATGAGTTCATTTTTTTTGCGTTGACGATCAGCATTTGTGAGTGTGTGTGTGAGTGAGTGATTGATTGATTAATTTATTCATTGAATGAGTGAGTGAGTGAGTGAGTGAGGGAGCGAGCGAGCGAGCGAGCGAGCGAGCGAGCGAGTGAGTGAGTGAGTGAGTGAGTGAGTGAGTGAGTGAGTGAGTGAGTGAGTGAGTGAGTGAGTGAGTGAGTGAGTGAGTGAGTGAGTGAGTGAGTGAGTGAGTGAGTGAGTGAGTGAGTGAGTGACGGAATGAGTGAAACGGGGTGAGCGAGTGCTAGACATCGCGTATTGTGATAGAGAGAAGACATGGATGTCCATTGTGCACTGTAAAAACTGACAGCCTAGTTGAAAAATTACCGCTGCCTGCTTTTGCACGACAGTTTGTAACTCAAGATATTTTTTGAAGATTACAAGTAAAGGGTCACAATGACAAATATTGCAAAATAATATACATGGTATAATAGCCAGCATAGTATGTAAAATAACATAATACATTCCCGTGAAATGAACAGTAGGCCACAGTACGGAGATTCTCCTTGGCATGTTATTCAAGGCGACTTGTGGGAACTAATTACCATTTTTATGTAAAGTTGTATCTCGCTACCGTAAACCACAACTTTAAGTGGGTGGCTATTAGTCATATTCGTTTAATAACAGTGATTTGATTGGCTTTAATGCCTATAGTCGTGATTTGTCGGCCAAATGGTTAAAGGCGTAGTCGATGTTTGGTTACAGTCCCATTTTTCTAAAATAAGTTGACACCACGCTATATAAATCGAGCCCCCTAACGGGTGCATCCGCAACCAAATCCTAGAGCTTGGCACTGTATACCGTTTGATGTCAGTGTCAAAGCAGGTGCAATCGCACTCTTTGAAATATTCATTGCATAACGTTTCATTGTTTGTAATAAAAGTTATCAGTAGCAATCTGGTAAATGATTAAACTCAGAAGTTAAGTGTCGGTAATCAGATGATTGAAATGCTGCAAAGGAGAAGACAAACACGATAATTGCATGCATTCTTAATTGTCTTTGTGATCTTGTTCCACCTGTCGATCGAATAATATATCTTGTAAATCGCCTGTAAATATTTAGAATCTACATATTACACTAACAAGTGTTATCTTGTAAATACGACTATTAATGCCGTTATATTAACAATCTGCCTTTGAAAGTGCGGTCCTCAATCCGTATGTGAACAGTGATATTTTGTATAGGCCTTATCCGACATTGGGTGTCAGATTGTGAATATCGCATAGACAATATTAATGATTGGCATATTTGAGATGATACTGTGATTTATTCCTGAAACCAAACATGTCCCTAAACATGGTGGCCTGTTGCATGGACTAATCATGTATAATGTCATTCTATAAAATAATCCTCCGACTCTTAATGTGGTAGATCCGATTGTGGCCGTTGTTGTCCGACTCTGTCTTAATTCCCTGTCTTTGAATATAGATATTGTATAGATCAGCCTTGGAATCGAATTCGCTCATGTATTATTGCATCTTGGCAAATTCGGCTGTCAAAAACATCAAAAGATAATAGATGTCGAATTCACAATTATTCTTCAGTGTATTTGGATATGTCTTTTTTAGCAGCACCTTTAACAATCTCGAAAACATGTAATATGTTCATCAAGTATCGATTTCATTACATATTTTGCTTACATATTATAATAAAGGTTTTTAGATCCAGCACTCGGGTTATCCTGGAAATGCAGCTGTTCATATAATCCTGCAAAATGACAAAATATCAATTATGAATAAATTGCAACACATTCAACTATAAAAATGAGCAATTATGTTGTCATTTTAACCGGTGCTGACATTAGTATCTGAAAATTATTTATCCTTTTAAACAATATTATGCTCTAATTTGTCACCTGATATTCTTCGGCTTGCAACATCATTCATCTTGAACTTTGCTTCGACATCTTCCACGCACTTTATTATAAAATTATATTGCTCCTATAATGTAATTCATAACACATTCATTTTGTTTACCAACTAAAATTGTTTACCCACAACTTCAAGTGAATCAACAATAGTCATATTTCTTTTAATTTGCAAATATTGCTACTTACACACTACATCTTTTATAAATGCCAATAAAAAATATGAAAATTTAATCGCAGGTTGACGCATATAATGTTTTCTGAATACTCACATCGGTTTGGATAATGCAGCACCTGTGTTGCATCAAATCCAAACAAGTTTTGTAAATATCCACCGGCTGTTTTAGTACCATCCTTTGAATACATCTGCTGAGAGCTATAAAAATCCCTGTCCTCCCTATTCCTCCCCTAAACAAAAACACACCTACTTAGAATAACGGGGACTAACAGTTATTAAAGTGGCCTTCAAAATATCTTGACATAACAAGCCTATTATAAAAAATATTTTATCACATTGCGCGATTTACAACCATCAGCAGGCTTATAAGGTCGTATGATGCTTGAAAATATTAAAGGCCTCATGAAGTCCCCAATCCTACTCTACCCAACGTCATCTGCCATTCTATTTCAAAACATTCTTTTTCTAAATTGCTAGATGCGATCTGTCCACTTTTTCCAATTGAGATGAATTGCAATGTTAGACCAGCTTCAACAATTAGTGTTATTTTCATGACGTCATGAGTTGTGCGATCCGCCTAGGTAAGATAAAGTGTTTGTTGTTAATAACTGATACTTATGTTTCGATTAAAAAATAGCTCATTTCGGCATATACTTTGATTATATTGCTAAACTGAAATCATTGTCCTCGGCCTACATAATATTGAGATGAGGTGGACCATAATAGCGGTCTATTTTTAGCATTAAAACTCTTAAAGCAGCTCCTTGGGATGACATCAATTTTTGTTTATGGCTTTGTAATGAAGTAGTGTATCCCCCAGATCATGAGTTTTTTTCAGAGTTTTTAGATTTGAAAAAATATTTTTTATCAACATTTCTATGAATCCGTCTAAAACCCAAACAAACTTTTAGCCCTTTTATACCCGAACACTTGCTAAAGGACGGTTGAATGTTACTACAGCATTGGGCCAAATGTTGATGCGTCGGCCCAGCGTTAGGCAGACAATCAGTGCTGCAGTTGTATCCCCCCATGTCCTGACTATAAGACACCAATTAGCGGCGATTGCTTTGATCTCAACGTCCAAGACGTGGGAATATGTGGTGTAAAGTGCTGTATATTGCTGACTTGTGCTGTTTACATGGCAATATACGACCTCGAAATATAACTATTTCACTCTTTTCTGGTGTTTAAAATTGTTTTTTGACTTTTTTGTATTTTTAGTTAAGATCATTAGGCTATATAACTTCATATAAATTACATTTTCAAAATTGACGAAATTGAAAATGTCTCATCCCACGGGGTCCCTTTAACGTTTGTGTTTTGCGTCAATTTTTTTTAAATACATGGTATCGAATCGAATATAGTCGTGGACAAATCAATATAGATAAATTCGTGACATTTTTTCCGAAAAAATTCTAGTAGCCCAGCAAACACAAAACATTTGTATAACATTTGTACAACGTCGGCCCAACGTCTTCGACGTTGGTCCGACATTGTACAAATGTCATACAATGTTTTGTGTTTACTGGTAACATACCCGCAGTGAACGATAACAGGGCTACCAGCGTCAGAAAATAATGTGGCTTGACTAAATATATCCAGCAGTAGACAAGGATCCAGGTCACAAATGGCTGTTGATGACCATCCAATAATCTGATATTGCGATATTCGTTTTCTTTCTTCTCCCTGTAAATTACCATATAATGCGTTATTGCGATAAATGTATACAACATTATTGCCACCAGTGACATTTAAAATACCATTTGAGCATCAATTACATTTCGCAAAGGTTAATCTTCACAAATAATAGTAATACCAACGTTGATGAGAGCTAGGCCACCGAGTACTACCCACTCGATAAAAAAACGTTGAATGTTTGCTTAACGTTGGTCCAGCTTCGTAGACGGTGAAGCAATCTATAGCTATCTTGCGATGCATATTAAAATAAATAATAGTCACCAGTCGGTCATTTTGTGTTATAGTTGTCGGGGTGTATTTGTAGGATTCTGACGTCGTTCAGTTAATGTGGCGGTTATCCCCAGCCTCCTGGACGCGGGGGGATGGGGATGACCGCCTCGTTTCCGTACCTTGGTGACGGGCGCACAAATTGCAATGTGTGCGGCCTTGGTATTTTTCCCGCACTTCAGGCGTTACACTCGGCGACTACGGACGTGCCGTAGCTCGCTCTCGCTAAGTCAATTGAGACGTGCCGTGCGCGGGAGGTTGTGCTTTGCTGTTACCGTATGTTAATCAAATAAACATGATAAGAGAGGAGAGAGTTTTCTCACTTGTTTGGAACCGTCGACTCGACGGAGGAGGAGGAAGTTTGAGTTTAAATGGTGAGATTGGGCGGGGGCCCTCGTCGGCCATTGTGACCCCAATAATGGAGCTCCCGGCGTAGGCCCATCACGCCATACTGGTGACCCCTGACGACTGATCGTCTACGCAACAGTGTTTTCACCTAGACGCCAGTTGAAAACCGCTGTTTTCAAGGATAGTTTTCATTAATTTTAAGGGATTTTTTGAAAAAAATCAATAGCATTTTTTTCATAAGGTACGTGAAAGCTGTAGGTCATTATTTATATGCCAGTTTAAATTAGTCAGAAAGAGTTATCAGAAGAGAAGCACGTTTCTTTACGTCGAAAACGGCGTAAATTTCTAAACTTTTGGTCGAAATCCCACGTGTTTGGCACCTTTTCAAGATGGCGACCTTGTCGGTTTCTCTAGAAGAATCCAGAAAATTATTCTCATAGACCTAGGTCTAGTCTATCATTTTTTAATTGTAAGAGTTTGTTTAATGCCTTCATCCTATTAATGCCACTGTAGGCGAGTAGGAAGTGGGTATTTTCGGTAACTCAATTTTTATCGTTGATTACCATAATTGGGTAACTCGATTTTAAAGTCCATACACGAAATCTCGTCATTTTTTCCGATTTTTTTCTACAAAATCGACAGAAATTTTAAATATCGCTTCGACTCGGGTAACCTTTAATAGGTTTAGGGCCAAAATAAATTGTTTCCCTAAATGAATGTCAATAAACGGTCTTATTTGGTCTGTTTAAAATATTCCCAGGTCCGTAGGTCAATATTTTGTACTATTATCATGTTATTTCAGAGAATGCTGAATATTGTACATGTATTTGGTAGGTGTGCGTCATTTTGGACGCTGGTTTCCCTAACTTCGCCCGCCTTGGGCATCCACGTGTTCCCCCCTAACCGGCATGCATCTGGACAGTGAACCTGTGTCGCCACATCACATTAGCATAAAATAGGCCGCCATTTGAGGGAGAAGAAATGTAAATAAGTTGTTTCGAAAACAAATTCTGACACTAATTGTGCGAGATTTTTGTTCTCTTTGAAACGCCCTTCGGTGTTTGTAATCGTGCTAGGCTATTTAGCGCCTTATTTGGGCACGCAGTAGGTAATGAATATGCTAATGTGAGGCGAGACGGGGATGCTGACTATATACTATGTACGTACCGCCCAAAGCTTACCGTCACAGACTATAAGCCACATGCTGCCTGCCGCACATGCTGTGAGCACCGACAATACACCACACACACACCCACCACAGACGACATAAAAACAACCGCACCGAACACAGTCGGTTTATACGTCAACCAATGAATCGATGCGAGCGATTGATTCGGACGTTTATGAGAATGACTCGGTGATGAACGTACCATTATAAAAAAAAGAACGTGGAATGTTCATCACAGACATCATTTTTCAGCGAAATGATATACTTTATCATTAATCAGCATAGACTACTGTCAGTCACGTTTTAGATATTATTCTTAAATCATAAATGTCACTGTTTTTCTTCGCAGTCACATTTAGTCTATCAGTTTGAGAACGAAATTTTCTCACGATAGTTTATTTCTGAAGTTTAAATTTTTTATAAATACAGAAATATTCGATTTGACAGTTGCGCTGTTGCGAAACATTGCAAATATTTGAATGTGTTTTTCGACTCGTGTGAAATTTTTTTTCTCACCCAGGTCGATTTACAAAATACTATTATCCTAGCTTAGCATAGCTTATCATAGTTGTATCTGGCATATTAGTTTTATGTACCACTTCGACCTGCGGTTTTCACGGTACCATTTTGCATGTGTGTGACTAAGTGAAAACGTTTTATGTCACATATAGACCTTCAGTTTTCAATCAATATATATCTTTGTGAATTAGTGCACAGCATTTAGGTGAAACTTCAACGACGCATTTTTTTCAACTAATCTGCAACCCCCGTTTCTCGCAACATGCGACATACTCATAGCATGAACATTTTCTACAGTCTACACTTCTAAGCTTCAACATATTACAGACATTTTTCATCTGATTTTCACGGCAACGCACGGCCTACCCGCGCACGGCACGTCACTGACATAGGCCACGGAGAGTGGCGACCGCATACCCTGGCCAAAGGCCTGGGGTGTGCACCAGCAATATGGAAACCTGCCACCGACACGGTGGAGGTAGATTTAGTGAGAGAAGACAACACATTGCTATTTTCTTTGTTAAGGTTTATTCCGACATGTTTCGCTTATAGCTTCATCAGGGTATGACATTGACACACACAACAACTTGGTTTTGTTAGGCCTAAAGTATTATGACATCATAATTTGTTGCTAGGATACCACTTTACGGTGAGTGTGAACAGTGAAACAGATATCTTTTGTGACGTTATACATGTAGTAGAGGTAGTCAAGCAAAATGTTTAGTCTAAACGAATCAACATGATATTAATTTAAATTAAAAGTTTTTTAATAGTATAAATGTTTTGTCTAATCGAATAGTAAATGATTGTCGTTTTATTGATTCCAGGTGTGCGGACGAGTATGCGGAGTTACAGCGTTGGTGCGGATGAAATACAAATATATGGACAAAAATAGTCGGGCTTCTCTATGTAGTTTTGAAGTTGGTCTATGGTGGCAATTTTTACGTTATGGGTAACTGGTGTCCGCTCCGCACGCGGCGGTGCGGCAGCGCACACCCGTAGTGGGTCCGCGTCGCCGCCCCTCCGCATGCCGACCAGGCGCCACGACCACTGGCAGGGTACATCAGTTTATGTTGTTTATTCTTTGAGTTTAATAAAACATTTACATTTTGTTCTTCATTTTTCCATTATTCCACATTCTATTTCTTTATTTTGATACAAAAAACACAGCAATAAGCGGGGTGGGGTGTCAGTGTCTGACTAGGTGACTTGCGGATTACATCATCATGTGCGGATGGCCTGCCCGCGGAGCAGAGGGGTGGGTAGGGTGTTTCATCCGCCCCCCCCCCACTCCGCCGACAGGTCCTCCGCACACACTTGATTACGCAGAGGTCATAATGTGAGTGTGAAATGTGAAAAACAAAATAATATCATATTTAATCTAAAAACAAAAGCGAAACGCTCAATAACGAGATCACAAGAGCTTTACTTAGTGAGCGGGGGTGATCAGGCCTGGTGCGTCCGCGCGGGTTGCACCGGCGCGGAGGAGGGTGAGTCCTCCGCACCAATGCAAACCGCGCCAACGCTTCCTGCCGTCATGAGTATAAGGCACAGCTTCAAGCTTTAATGTTCATCTCTTTGCCAGAGTTACAGTCTATGCGGTATCACATGGGTCTGTGATGCGGAGTGGTCACAGGTTGATATTGTTTAAGAAATGTATCTACAGACAAGTCTGTTTGTGACGGCGGGAGTCATGTTATAAATTTTATTTACACAGTCAAAAGGGTAGGTAGGCGGGGAAAAGTTCGTTTAGAGGGTTGCGTCTTCTTCGGGTAGACTTCTTGTTAGCCCTGGCAGTTGTGATCGTACAGGATCTCTTCCTCAGGTGCTGGGTCTGCGGCAGGTGCGGGGGGCGAGACATTCATGGCTTCATCCGGGTGGATCTTTCCAGGAGTTTGAGCCAGGTGTCAGGTGCTTTCGAGTTCCCGATTATAAATGAGTTTTCAATCCTTCCTCCTTGACTGTCCTTTTTTGTTTATATTAGTTCTCCGTTGTCTCAGGTTGTTTTTCTGGCTCGTTCTGTTTAGGTTTTTGTTTGGTTTTGTTTCTCCGCATCCATGATTGTTCTGTGCGGTTTTCCCTTCTGTTTATTTCTGCCTTCTCAATGTTTTTCTTCCTTAAGCTCTGGGCTAATTCTTCTGTTTCTAATATGATTCTGCATTTCACGTTTATCACATATTGGGATGTGCTTTTAGACAGTACTTTTTCAAGTCCTTCTAGTTCCCCGATTGATGCTATACTGAGTTCACTATAGTGGAAAAGTAATGTTTCTAAGATTGATTTTTCTGCCTTGAATTGGATCTCTCTGATTGTGATTTCTAGTTGTGCATTGCCTCCTATCGGGTTGATTCGTCGTTGTAGTGATAGGCCCTTCGGTGTCCATTCATTTGTGATGCATTTATTGATGTTGAACTTTCGTCAGTGTTGATCCTGTTGGAATCCATAGTGTTAATAGTCTCTATTCCTTTCAAGATTATTGGTTCATTTATACTGTCCTTCCTTGTATTTTCAATATTGTTTGGCATAGGTTTTAGTATTTTACTTGATTTCTTTCCTACGGAGCTGTGTGAGGAATTACTACTTAGCGATGCTATTGATCTCCCTCTTTTAGTGCTCACTGGGTTTGTATCATAGTTAATGTCAACTATTTGGTTAGAACCTGTTTCACCGTTCATTGTACTCACATCATCACAGCCAGTATTCAGTGCGATCAGCTTGGTGGCCAGCTTGTAATTTTCTCATTTTCGGCCTCATTTGTGTAAGTTGTTGGAGGTGGTCTGTCTAATGTTGACGCCTTTTGTGTTTATTCATTGAAGCTTTGTGTATTTCTTCGGGTTGCCCCGGTTTATTCGGATAAATTTAGTGAGAGAAGACAACACATTGCTATTTTCTTTGTTAAGGTTTATTCCGACATGTTTCGCTTATAGCTTCATCAGGGTATGACATTGACACACACAACAACTTGGTTTTGTTAGGCCTAAAGTATTATGACATCATAATTTGTTGCTAGGATACCACTTTACGGTGAGTGTGAACAGTGAAACAGATATCTTTTGTGACGTTATACATGTAGTAGAGGTAGTCAAGCAAAATGTTTAGTCTAAACGAATCAACATGATATTAATTTAAATTAAAAGTTTTTTAATAGTATAAATGCTTTGTCTAATCGAATAGTAAATGATTGTCGTTTTATTGATTCCAGGTGTGCGGACGAGTATGCGGAGTTACAGCGTTGGTGCGGATGAAATACAAATATATGGACAAAAATAGTCGGGCTTCTCTATGTAGTTTTGAAGTTGGTCTATGGTGGCAATTTTTACGTTATGGGTAACTGGTGTCTGCTCCGCACGCGGCGGTGCGGCAGCGCACACCCGTAGTGGGTCCGCGTCGCCGCCCCTCCGCATGCCGACCAGGCGCCACGACCACTGGCAGGGTACATCAGTTTATGTTGTTTATTCTTTGAGTTTAATAAAACATTTACATTTTATGTTCTTCATTTTTCCATTATTCCACATTCTATTTCTTTATTTTGATACAAAAAACACAGCAATAAGCGGGGTGGGGTGTCAGTGTCTGACTAGGTGACTTGCGGATTACATCATCATGTGCGGATGGCCTGCCCGCGGAGCAGAGGGGTGGGTAGGGTGTTTCATCCGCCCCCCCCCCACTCCGCCGACAGGTCCTCCGCACACACTTGATTACGCAGAGGTCATAATGTGAGTGTGAAATGTGAAAAACAAAATAATATCATATTTAATCTAAAAACAAAAGCGAAACGCTCGATAACGAGATCACAAGAGCTTTACTTAGTGAGCGGGGGTGATCAGGCCTGGTGCGTCCGCGCGGGTTGCACCGGCGCGGAGGAGGGTGAGTCCTCCTCACCAATGCAAACCGCGCCAACGCTTCCTGCCGTCATGAGTATAAGGCACAGCTTCAAGCTTTAATGTTCATCTCTTTGCCAGAGTTACAGTCTATGCGGTATCACATGGGTCTGTGATGCGGAGTGGTCACAGGTTGATATTGTTTAAGAAATGTATCTACAGACAAGTCTGTTTGTGACGGCGGGAGTCATGTTATAAATTTTATTTACACAGTCAAAAGGGTAGGTAGGCGGGGAAAAGTTCGTTTAGAGGGTTGCGTCTTCTTCGGGTAGACTTCTTGTTAGCCCTGGCAGTTGTGATCGTACAGGATCTCTTCCTCAGGTGCTGGGTCTGCGGCAGGTGCGGGGGGCGAGACATTCATGGCTTCATCCGGGTGGATCTTTCCAGGAGTTTGAGCCAGGTGTCAGGTGCTTTCGAGTTCCCGATTATAAATGAGTTTTCAATCCTTCCTCCTTGACTGTCCTTTTTTGTTTATATTAGTTCTCCGTTGTCTCAGGTTGTTTTTCTGGCTCGTTCTGTTTAGGTTTTTGTTTGGTTTTGTTTCTCCGCATCCATGATTGTTCTGTGCGGTTTTCCCTTCTGTTTATTTCTGCCTTCTCAATGTTTTTCTTCCTTAAGCTCTGGGCTAATTCTTCTGTTTCTAATATGATTCTGCATTTCACGTTTATCACATATTGGGATGTGCTTTTAGACAGTACTTTTTCAAGTCCTTCTAGTTCCCCGATTGATGCTATACTGAGTTCACTATAGTGGAAAAGTAATGTTTCTAAGATTGATTTTTCTGCCTTGAATTGGATCTCTCTGATTGTGATTTCTAGTTGTGCATTGCCTCCTATCGGGTTGATTCGTCGTTGTAGTGATAGGCCCTTCGGTGTCCATTCATTTGTGATGCATTTATTGATGTTGAACTTTCGTCAGTGTTGATCCTGTTGGAATCCATAGTGTTAATAGTCTCTATTCCTTTCAAGATTATTGGTTCATTTATACTGTCCTTTCTTGTATTTTCAATATTGTTTGGCATAGGTTTTAGTATTTTACTTGATTTCTTTCCTACGGAGCTGTGTGAGGAATTACTACTTAGCGATGCTATTGATCTCCCTCTTTTAGTGCTCACTGGGTTTGTATCATAGTTAATGTCAACTATTTGGTTAGAACCTGTTTCACCGTTCATTGTACTCACATCATCACAGCCAGTATTCAGTGCGATCAGCTTGGTGGCCAGCTTGTAATTTTCTCATTTTCGGCCTCATTTGTGT
This sequence comes from Flabesymbios commensalis, assembly GCA_964017125.1. NCBI lineage: Eukaryota > Metazoa > Annelida > Polychaeta > Terebellida > Flabelligeridae > Flabesymbios > Flabesymbios commensalis. Next base: position 49,248,233 of record OZ024916.1, on the reverse strand, counting down.
AAGTTGTTGGAGGTGGTCTGTCTAATGTTGACGCCTTTTGTGTTTATTCATTGAAGCTTTGTGTATCTCTTCGGGTTGCCCCGGTTTATTCGGATAAATTTAGTGAGAGAAGACAACACATTGCTATTTTCTTTGTTAAGGTTTATTCCGACATGTTTCGCTTATAGCTTCATCAGGGTATGACATTGACACACACAACAACTTGGTTTTGTTAGGCCTAAAGTATTATGACATCATAATTTGTTGCTAGGATACCACTTTACGGTGAGTGTGAACAGTGAAACAGATATCTTTTGTGACGTTATACATGTAGTAGAGGTAGTCAAGCAAAATGTTTAGTCTAAACGAATCAACATGATATTAATTTAAATTAAAAGTTTTTTAATAGTATAAATGTTTTGTCTAATCGAATAGTAAATGATTGTCGTTTTATTGATTCCAGGTGTGCGGACGAGTATGCGGAGTTACAGCGTTGGTGCGGATGAAATACAAATATATGGACAAAAATAGTCGGGCTTCTCTATGTAGTTTTGAAGTTGGTCTATGGTGGCAATTTTTACGTTATGGGTAACTGGTGTCCGCTCCGCACGCGGCGGTGCGGCAGCGCACACCCGTAGTGGGTCCGCGTCGCCGCCCCTCCGCATGCCGACCAGGCGCCACGACCACTGGCAGGGTACATCAGTTTATGTTGTTTATTCTTTGAGTTTAATAAAACATTTACATTTTATGTTCTTCATTTTTCCATTATTCCACATTCTATTTCTTTATTTTGATACAAAAAACACAGCAATAAGCGGGGTGGGGTGTCAGTGTCTGACTAGGTGACTTGCGGATTACATCATCATGTGCGGATGGCCTGCCCGCGGAGCAGAGGGGTGGGTAGGGTGTTTCATCCGCCCCCCCCCCCCCCACTCCGCCGACAGGTCCTCCGCACACACTTGATTACGCAGAGGTCATAATGTGAGTGTGAAATGTGAAAAACAAAATAATATCATATTTAATCTAAAAACAAAAGCGAAACGCTCGATAACGAGATCACAAGAGCTTTACTTAGTGAGCGGGGGTGATCAGGCCTGGTGCGTCCGCGCGGGTTGCACCGGCGCGGAGGAGGGTGAGTCCTCCGCACCAATGCAAACCGCGCCAACGCTTCCTGCCGTCATGAGTATAAGGCACAGCTTCAAGCTTTAATGTTCATCTCTTTGCCAGAGTTACAGTCTATGCGGTATCACATGGGTCTGTGATGCGGAGTGGTCACAGGTTGATATTGTTTAAGAAATGTATCTACAGACAAGTCTGTTTGTGACGGCGGGAGTCATGTTATAAATTTTATTTACACAGTCAAAAGGGTAGGTAGGCGGGGAAAAGTTCGTTTAGAGGGTTGCGTCTTCTTCGGGTAGACTTCTTGTTAGCCCTGGCAGTTGTGATCGTACAGGATCTCTTCCTCAGGTGCTGGGTCTGCGGCAGGTGCGGGGGGCGAGACATTCATGGCTTCATCCGGGTGGATCTTTCCAGGAGTTTGAGCCAGGTGTCAGGTGCTTTCGAGTTCCCGATTATAAATGAGTTTTCAATCCTTCCTCCTTGACTGTCCTTTTTTGTTTATATTAGTTCTCCGTTGTCTCAGGTTGTTTTTCTGGCTCGTTCTGTTTAGGTTTTTGTTTGGTTTTGTTTCTCCGCATCCATGATTGTTCTGTGCGGTTTTCCCTTCTGTTTATTTCTGCCTTCTCAATGTTTTTCTTCCTTAAGCTCTGGGCTAATCCTTCTGTTTCTAATATGATTCTGCATTTCACGTTTATCACATATTGGGATGTGCTTTTAGACAGTACTTTTTCAAGTCCTTCTAGTTCCCCGATTGATGCTATACTGAGTTCACTATAGTGGAAAAGTAATGTTTCTAAGATTGATTTTTCTGCCTTGAATTGGATCTCTCTGATTGTGATTTCTAGTTGTGCATTGCCTCCTATCGGGTTGATTCGTCGTTGTAGTGATAGGCCCTTCGGTGTCCATTCATTTGTGATGCATTTATTGATGTTGAACTTTCGTCAGTGTTGATCCTGTTGGAATCCATAGTGTTAATAGTCTCTATTCCTTTCAAGATTATTGGTTCATTTATACTGTCCTTTCTTGTATTTTCAATATTGTTTGGCATAGGTTTTAGTATTTTACTTGATTTCTTTCCTACGGAGCTGTGTGAGGAATTACTACTTAGCGATGCTATTGATCTCCCTCTTTTAGTGCTCACTGGGTTTGTATCATAGTTAATGTCAACTATTTGGTTAGAACCTGTTTCACCGTTCATTGTACTCACATCATCACAGCCAGTATTCAGTGCGATCAGCTTGGTGGCCAGCTTGTAATTTTCTCATTTTCGGCCTCATTTGTGTAAGTTGTTGGAGGTGGTCTGTCTAATGTTGACGCCTTTTGTGTTTATTCATTGAAGCTTTGTGTATCTCTTCGGGTTGCCCCGGTTTATTCGGATAAATTTAGTGAGAGAAGACAACACATTGCTATTTTCTTTGTTAAGGTTTATTCCGACATGTTTCGCTTATAGCTTCATCAGGGTATGACATTGACACACACAACAACTTGGTTTTGTTAGGCCTAAAGTATTATGACATCATAATTTGTTGCTAGGATACCACTTTACGGTGAGTGTGAACAGTGAAACAGATATCTTTTGTGACGTTATACATGTAGTTTTCTCACTTGTTTGGAACCGTCGACTCGACGGAGGAGGAGGAAGTTTGAGTTTAAATGGTGAGATTGGGCGGGGGCCCTCGTCGGCCATTGTGACCCCCATAATGGAGCTCCCGGCGTAGGCCCATCACGCCATACTGGTGACCCCTGACGACTGATCGTCTACGCAACAGTGTTTTCACCTAGACGCCAGTTGAAAACCGCTGTTTTCAAGGATAGTTTTCATTAATTTTAAGGGATTTTTTGAAAAAAATCAATAGCATTTTTTTCATAAGGTACGTGAAAGCTGTAGGTCATTATTTATATGCCAGTTTAAATTAGTCAGAAAGAGTTATCAGAAGAGAAGCACGTTTCTTTACGTCGAAAACGGCGTAAATTTCTAAACTTTTGGTCGAAATCCCACGTGTTTGGCACCTTTTCAAGATGGCGACCTTGTCGGTTTCTCTAGAAGAATCCAGAAAATTATTCTCATAGACCTAGGTCTAGTCTATCATTTTTTAATTGTAAGAGTTTGTTTAATGCCTTCATCCTATTAATGCCACTGTAGGCGAGTAGGAAGTGGGTATTTTCGGTAACTCAATTTTTATCGTTGATTACCATAATTGGGTAACTCGATTTTAAAGTCCATACACGAAATCTCGTCATTTTTTCCGATTTTTTTCTACAAAATCGACAGAAATTTTAAATATCGCTTCGACTCGGGTAACCTTTAATAGGTTTAGGGCCAAAATAAATTGTTTCCCTAAATGAATGTCAATAAACGGTCTTATTTGGTCTGTTTAAAATATTCCCAGGTCCGTAGGTCAATATTTTGTACTATTATCATGTTATTTCAGAGAATGCTGAATATTGTACATGTATTTGGTAGGTGTGCGTCATTTTGGACGCTGGTTTCCCTAACTTAGCTCTTCGCCCGCCTTGGGCATCCACGTGTTCCCCCCTAACCGGCATGCATCTGGACAGTGAACCTGTGTCGCCACATCACATTAGCATAAAATAGGCCGCCATTTGAGGGAGAAGAAATGTAAATAAGTTGTTTCGAAAACAAATTCTGACACTAATTGTGCGAGATTTTTGTTCTCTTTGAAACGCCCTTCGGTGTTTGTAATCGTGCTAGGCTATTTAGCGCCTTATTTGGGCACGCAGTAGGTAATGAATATGCTAATGTGAGGCGAGACGGGGATGCTGACTATATACTATGTACGTACCGCCCAAAGCTTACCGTCACAGACTATAAGCCACATGCTGCCTGCCGCACATGCTGTGAGCACCGACAATACACCACACACACACCCACCACAGACGACATAAAAACAACCGCACCGAACACAGTCGGTTTATACGTCAACCAATGAATCGATGCGAGCGATTGATTCGGACGTTTATGAGAATGACTCGGTGATGAACGTACCATTATAAAAAAAAGAACGTGGAATGTTCATCACAGACATCATTTTTCAGCGAAATGATATACTTTATCATTAATCAGCATAGACTACTGTCAGTCACGTTTTAGATATTATTCTTAAATCATAAATGTCACTGTTTTTCTTCGCAGTCACATTTAGTCTATCAGTTTGAGAACGAAATTTTCTCACGATAGTTTATTTCTGAAGTTTAAATTTTTTATAAATACAGAAATATTCGATTTGACAGTTGCGCTGTTGCGAAACATTGCAAATATTTGAATGTGTTTTTCGACTCGTGTGAAATTTTTTTTCTCACCCAGGTCGATTTACAAAATACTATTATCCTAGCTTAGCATAGCTTATCATAGTTGTATCTGGCATATTAGTTTTATGTACCACTTCGACCTGCGGTTTTCACGGTACCATTTTGCATGTGTGTGACTAAGTGAAAACGTTTTATGTCACATATAGACCTTCAGTTTTCAATCAATATATATCTTTGTGAATTAGTGCACAGCATTTAGGTGAAACTTCAACGACGCATTTTTTTCAACTAATCTGCAACCCCCGTTTCTCGCAACATGCGACATACTCATAGCATGAACATTTTCTACAGTCTACACTTCTAAGCTTCAACATATTACAGACATTTTTCATCTGATTTTCACGGCAACGCACGGCCTACCCGCGCACGGCACGTCACTGACATAGGCCACGGAGAGTGGCGACCGCATACCCTGGCCAAAGGCCTGGGGTGTGCACCAGCAATATGGAAACCTGCCACCGACACGGTGGAGGTAGACATCCGTAACTTCAACAGAGTGCTGGAAAATATTATTAACGACGGCCAATTACAGTTTGGCATTGTTCACATATGACATTGTTATACTCGCTCAGGCCTGCACAGCTAGCCAAATAGGTCGCAGACTGAGTGCTTCATTATTTAAATGACTTTATTACATAAAATATTTCAATTTGATATGAACTATGTAACGTAACCTGATTTGACAGGTTTAATAATGCTGACAGTTTTGTGGCTCGAATCAGCATGTGTCATGTGGGCCCACCTTTCAGCGTGACCGTCACAGGTGCCGTCCACGCGTCATGCGGCGCTGCTCAAATACAGTCATGTTTACAACACAGCACACAGTGTATGCCGTATAAATCTATACACCACGCATCAACAGCACAGACGACAGACTTGATAAATGTGATTGTCTGCTTCAGCCGACACGGCTAGCAATCAGCATCAGCAGTACATTCACTGGTCCGGCACAGCAAAGAACCAGATCAGCATCGACTTCAGAACATTTTACGATGTCAGCAGTCATTTTATTATACCTACCTGCATCAGCCTTACAGAACATAATGATTTCATATCCTGCATATTTTCTCAGATCACTTATTATTCAACTCAATATTGAATTTTTTATTAATAGTGAATTTTTTAATAATTCCAGTTTAATATTTTCGTGCCTTATATCGCCTCCGATTTTTTACGATACATCGCTAACGATTTTTTACGACGATGCATAGGTCTGTTTCTTTCACCGCACGTTCGGTGATATGACACAGACATGTGCGTTTTTTAACTTTATTGTTTTTAATGTTTTTCCAACGCAAGAGGGCGACTTTTGCGTTTGGCGCGCCAGCAACTAGCTGGTCATGTCCCACATGTGACATTTCGTGGAACAACTAGTTCCACTGCACATCGTTCGATACATGTAATCATGTCTTTTTGCGACCAGAATCGCAGAATTATTTTAAAACCTGTGGTAGGGCACGCGCCCGAATCAGGTACGTCATAGCGTTACCGCCTAATGCAATTCAAGGCTATCACACGGTGAGACGCCAGCTGTGATCGCTCATAATAAAGGCCAACTAGGCCCGAGCACGATCATTCAGTTTTTTACTCCTCGCGCTAATGGGGATTTGAGTACTTGCATTCGCATCGACGCTACGATACGCACAATCGACCCTACAAACGAACTGACAATGCGAACACTTGTTCGATACAATACTCGAGTACTGCCCCCTAACGACCAGCGAATGCAATAAATCGCTTTATATTTAGCATGTGTTGGACGCAACATCCACGCACGTGCTCGATTCGTGCGGCTGGCACTCGCGGTTTACTATAGCGCCAAACGATAAAGACTGCGAGACCAGCCACACGCATCGCACTATTACATTTTTCATTGTATTGTATTTTGTATTGCATGTAATTTACGTAAGTCATTTTTGCACGAGCAATTTACGTAAAAGTTTCAGTATATTTTAATTACAGAATACTAGGCTACTACAGGCCTGGCAGCATTGTGTACAGATATATAAATGTAAAGACATTTTGTTTTGCAAGTTTTTTGCTAAATAGAAATTATGTTAATTAAATGAATGGGTTGATCGCAGCTTGCAGCAAATGAATCATACATAAAGGACAGTTGGTGTTAAGAGGATGGGACAATTCACGTATAATGCTGCGCTTTCAACCACCCACGCTGTAACCACACTCGCTATATTTATTTTTTTTAAAAGAAAACTATGCTTAGTTATAAGAGGTTACATATTTTACAACCCCGCTACTTGCACGAAGCAGTCTCCTACACGTCAGTTTGGTCCTACGTTATCACTCACCCGGGGGTAAAGTAGGATCCTGACGTCGTTCAGTTAATGTGGCGGTTATCCCCAGCCTCCTGGACGCGGGGGGATGGGGATGACCGCCTCGTTTCCGTACCTTGGTGATGGGCGCACAAATTGCAATGTGCGCGGCCTTGGTATTTTTCCCGCACTTCAGGCGTTACACTCGGCGACTACGGACGTGCCGTAGCTCGCTCTCGCTAAGTCAATTGAGACGTGCCGTGCGCGGGAGGTTGTGCTTTGCTGTTACCGTATGTTAATCAAATAAACATGATAAGAGAGGAGAGAGTTTTCTGACTTGTTTGGAACCGTCGACTCGACAGAAGAGGAGGAAGTTTGAGTTTAAATGGTGAGATTGGGCGGAGTCCCCCGTCGGCCATTGTGACCCCATAATGGAGCTCCCGGCGTAGGCCCATCGCGCCATATATTTCTCCCTGAAATACCACAGTTGGAGAATTCGCAATTGATCTAGTTGATTTTTTTTCAAGTTGTAGGCCTATCCTCACAGAAACATCACCGCTTTGTTGTATAACACGTCTAATTATCAGCTAATAACGGTAGTTTTGGCGAGAAATAAACTGCAGAAGGTTCAAAACATGGCAGTAAAAATACTAACTCTCCGTCGGAAATTTGAACACATCACTCCCATCCTACAGGAACTCCACTGGCTTCCAGTGGAGCACCGCATAACTTACAAAATTTTACTGACAACACACCGTGCTCTAAATGGCAAGGCTCCTCAATATATTACAGATTTATTAATCCCCTACATACCAGCGCGTAATCTCCGATCTGAAAGAGAAGGGTATTTGGTTGTTCCAAAAACCCACACAAAAACATTCGGAAAGAGAGCTTTTGCATTCGCTGCTGCTGTAGAATGGGACAAATTGCCAAATAAGTTGCGCGAAAACAATACCCTCAGTCAATTCAAGTCATGCATCAAAACTTACCTATTCACGACGGCTTTCCGTTAACTTACCAATATCTGTGAAATGCCTCAGCGAAGATATACTTTTAAGCTGTTTTTTTTAAATCTATACTTACCCGTTTTTAATACATAGTTTTTTACTTTTAAATAAACGCTACAGTAATTGGACAATTTATCACATGTGAAGCGCCTATGATTTTGCTACAGATATATTGCGCTATATAAATGTTTATTTATTATTAATAAATAAAGTATCATGTCATCCCTGCTGGGACATTGAGAGATCAATTAAGAAAAAAATAAACCAATAGGGGAATCACATGCCATTGCCCCTGTGCTGGTTTTCCAAGTCATGGAGAATGCAAGAAACTTTACTGGACTGACGCCCAGCAAGCATCTAACGTTGACCTAATGTTGCTCTAATGTTGGTCTGATGCTGGCCCAAAATTAAACAAACATTGGGTTAACATTACCGTGTTTGCAAAGCCCGATTCCAACGCTCTCTACATCGCACCTTTGGTGACGACGAGAGCTAAAAATAGCATTTCCCGTGGGATCATCATGCAGTCATTATTTAGGCCTACCTTCGTGAGGACAAACTCTCTACTTATGATATTGTTCGCCTTGTTCTGAGTTTCAAAAGAAACATGTAATCCATTGAAATCACTTTGGTTGGTTGTCCAATATTCGAAAGACATTTCCTAAAAAAAAAATACCATCCAAACATATTAATATCCATGCTAATTATTTCCATCCTCCATAGCAACGGTATGACATAATTAAAACTCATTAATCTGTTAATGTGCTGCAATTTATAGATTTTACATTGTTCTTATTAAAAATACACTGTTTTAGGGATATGCGTAATTTTACAAATTTTTCACATAAAATTCACCTTACATGCCCATATTCAGATGCATCAGTCACCATTACAATGACTTTACAATTATTATTCCACACCATGAGCCAGAAAGACGCCAGTGTATTAATTAAAGGTCCCTGTGTGGCAATGTAAGTCGTCCCGTTATCAGCATCCTGAAAATAAAAAAATAATTCAATGTCCAATTATACTGATCCTGCTAATTGAAACTACCTTTTATGGCATACCAAGAATATAAGAAGAACGGAATTTAGATTTAAAGGAACTTCTTGGGATGAGACTTTTCAAATTTGTCAATTTAGAATATTCACTTCATAATGAAGCTATAGAGTCTACTGATCCCGAATATAAAAACAAAAACATAGAAACAAATGAAAGCACTGAAAACGGCTAAACTAGTTTTCCTTCCAAGACTATATTGCCATGTAAACAAGATGCCCCCCCCCCATATCAGACGGAATGATCAAAATAATCACCTGGTTACATCAATAGCTGCCGCCCTTAATTGGTCTGGGAACGCGATGATCAGAGGGTTCTCATACAGCACCGATGGTCTGCTCAACGGTGGGCCTACGGCATTAACTTGTGGCTCTAATTGGCAAATGATGTGCTAGCATTCAACCATCTTTTAGGAGAACTCACTGTATGTTTGGGTTTTGTCCGGATTTTTATTATTATTGTTAAGAAATGTTCTAAAAATCTAAAATTGTTGAAAAATAATGAAATAATGCTCTGTGGGATATACTACTTCACTAAAAACGAAAATTGATGATATCATACTGAGTGGCTTTAATATGTGCTCAAGATTTCTATAATAGACTATATAACAAAAAAATTATAGGGCCTACTTTCTTCAAGGTGTTCATAATGAGCCTTGTATTATTGTATTATATCATTATTGTTTATTTACTGCCAGTGTACCAAATTGTACTGGCCTTCCGCAATCACTCTTTCGGATAGGGTATGAACTTGTGCCTTGTTGGTGCATATTATAAGTCCGCCGACATCCGGCTTCTTCCTGTCGCGATATTGCCACAGAAAGTGTAGAAAGAGACGTTCACTTAGGCGTTTTGTCAAGTTGAAAAAATCCACAAATTCGGGGAAAACTCGGAAGTGGGTAGGTGGGCCAAGCCCCAACTCAGATTTTTTTTTGGAATTTTGTGTTTTTTTTGTGTTGTTTCCAAGTTTCCAAATGTTAAAAAAAAAATTGGTAAAGGGGTGGGTGGGTTCGATCTGACTAGTCCGAGTTTTTCTCGGATTTTGGGATTTTTTTTTAACTTGTCAAGACCCCTTACCACTCACCTGTTCTCATCGATGCATGTATTAAACATTTATAGCGGAAATACGATCCGTCCATGCTTGCGTCAACCACATTAAACAAATTCTGATTTGTCGTGTTATAAAATCAGGTATATTTTATATTATCTGATTATGTTGTATTGTACATTGTTTAATTTGAAGCTGCCCGGGGATTGCGTTAGTCCAAAATAACTGTCAATGGCACTTTAAACATGTTTAATTACTTCCCAGCAGTTACAGACCACTGAACCAATGTATAATCAATGTTGGGTCAGCGTCGTAGACGCTGGGCCATCATCGATTTCACATTGGACCTATGGCTTGTGTTTGCTGGACTTGTGTGACACCTCAAACTTGTAATAAGAGTCTAACGGGAACCCAGCTTGCGTTGATATAATCTGATTGATCCATGGTGTCAGAAGTGGGCAACTTAACACGACTGTCATCAAAAGGCACAAAATTAGCATATCTGTTTTTCGATTGGTTGGCTTGTAAGTCAGCCACGGCTGTGAACTTGTCATCATAACATGCACGAGAAGTTTCCTACAAATAGAAAAAAACACACAAAGGTAATACTTTGCAATAACTTGAAGACAATTAAGTTGGACGCCGATGTGCAAAACGTGTTGCAGCTGTTCAGAAAGCTAGTAGTTGAAAAAATTGTAAAACATTAAAGTCACAGGGCATTAAAAAATTAATATTTCCGAAAAATATTACCTATATTTAGCTTGAACGCTATGCCAATGATAATTATACTTTAATTTGTGCACAACCGAAAGGAAGTACTGCGTATTTGAAAATCTTTTTGGCTTTGCGATGCAGTATTAAAAGGCAAGTAATAAATAAATCGTAAACAGTCTGTTTCAATCGACCTTACCATAAACGATTTGGACATTGAGCTTTCCGCACTGACTACATTCTCATATATATGTCCGTCAACTTGGTTTTCTGGTTTTCTATAAGCATAATGTAAATCATAAATTATGTTTTACACGTGAAGAGTTAAAACCATTGTTGAAGAGAATAATCTCTTATTGGTTAACTACAACTTGGTAATCATGTTAATACACAAGTGACTATTTGGGTTGTTTATATTTTGATTCGCTCACAGATAACAATTAGGAGCAACCCAGTAAACACCCAGGGCCCGTATTCTCGTACAAGTTACGATAGATCGTAGGCTTATGATTGGTCGAGATGGCCATCTCGACCAATCATAAGCCTACGATTTATCGTAACTTGTACGAGAATACGGCTCCAGTAAACAATGGAGTTTTTTTTTCAATTTGAAATAATCATAGATGTCTTCGCTAGCTCTTTCCTCTTCATTCGAATACATATGTTACGGGTCTACGGCCATTATCAATATTTTATTTCTTGCATGGTCCCTCGCACTGAAAGAATTAAGATATTTATAATGTTTGCATCAGTTTACTGCTTTTTAGCTTTGTATTACAAAATTAACCTGTTTTGTTTAGGTTTTCTTCTCGACTCCTCGGCACCACCCCTGTCAGCTGATTGTCCGTTATGCTGATTTCTTCTCCTGTACCACACTATCACTAACACTATGACAACAGCAGCACATACTATAATCACTGTCAACGTCACACCCACAATCACCCCTGTATTTGTCCTGCTACTGTCCGATAAACTGACTGATAAGTGAAATAAACAAAACATCAATTTTATATGTAGAGTAGTGATTTAAAAAAGTACGAATTATTGTGTTTTACAAGTAGGAATAATATTTCAGATATTTTACTAACCATTACCATTTGTGGAAATATCACCAGTAGTAGTTGAGGTGATAACTTCTCCTTCAGCGTGTGTCGTGATTGCTTAAATAAGGGAATACAAACAGTGATGAAAGCAGCAGATGTATTTGGTGAAAGGTAGAAGAAATTGTGATATAAATTATTAATTATTTGGTGAAAGGTAGAAGAAATTGTGATATAAATTATTAATTATTTGGTGAAAGGTAGAAGAAATTGTGATATAAATTATTAATTCTTTGGTGAAAGGTAGGAGAAATTGTGATATAAATTATTAATTATTTGGTGAAAGGTAGAAGAAATTGTGATATAAATTATTAATTATTTGGTGAAAGGTAGAAGAGATTGTGATATAAATTATTAAATAAAGCTTCTAGTTGGAATGAGCGAATTAACTAAGATCTATGCCCAGGTTATTTGGAAAAATACATTGGCCAGTGCAAAAATAGTATGTGATCGCATATTAGGTTTACATATATGGGCTTACCTGCTATACTTGACAAAATTGATACATTATAAGGCTGTATATTTCATGTTAAAGGTGTAATTTTATCGGGTAGGACTACTAGTATTAGTAACATTCGGTGGTCAAATTATTTTATTCCCTAATGAGTTTAATATTATAACATATGCTCTTTCGACACATCCCAGTAAGAATAGCCTAGAATAGGTATGCTTCGGATTTTCTGAATGATAGGCCTATATTGTATTTGTATTGTATTCTAGGCACTACACAGAACCGAGTAATAAAAAATTGTCATTGTCAAAAAAACCCTTCAAGAGTACACTTTTAACTAACTCTTTCATGTCAAGAACGAAGTTTTTTTTGAGGCGTAGTATGTCGTGTGTATTTACCTTTTGTAAAATGTTCAGTAGTTGTTGTAATTACTTCTGTCTCAGCATTCCCGGCGTCCGTGGTGAATGCTATTGCTTGAAAACAAAAATTGCAGATAATGTTAAAAGTATCTATGATAAACCATGATCAGCCATTGTACATAGGGCATGGGCTACAAACCTACAACCACCCACCGTGCACCCCCCCCCCATCTCACCCACACCAACTTTTTAAAATCTTGATATGTCTAAAACATGAAATGAGATGTAAACGGCAAAAAAATAGGGATAAACTTTATATGTTGACTCCTTATAGGGGGGGGGGGACCCCCAAACCTGTCTTAAATTAGGGGTTGGGGCTATGCAAACCTCTGTCGTAGCTATTCTTGGTTAGCAGTCTACACATTTCCGTTCTAATGATGTATTGCATGATGCAGTGGATTAAAGGGGTTTCTCTACAAATACGTCTAAACATGTTTTTTTTATTACAAAATAATCAAAACGACAACAAAACAAGCTAGTTAACATGGTCAATGTAAACGACTTAATAAAGCATAATTATTGGCCATATCTATTTTTAACTTCTGTTTTCTGATATAAAACAGTGAGCTTTGCTCGACATTTAAGTGCTAATTGTTTTCTTCGCTTGTTTTTACATAATTTGGGTGTGCTGAATTCGAAGATGTCGTTTAACAATCTAGCTTTGGTGTCATTCACCTTCAAATAAACAAAACAAAAATGGCCGCCAAAACCATATCTGTCACATATTATTGCACGATTTCTGGTTTCTGCATGATTTAGGGTTGATAAATTTATGTCTCATGTTTTTCGAGCAACATGACCTTTGTTTGACCTTCAAGTTCAAAATGGCTACCACCAACACACACATAAAAGCTGTTTTTCTGCACGTGAACTATTATATCATAAACAACATTTGTTTAATGGAAAACTAAAAAAAATAGCCTACGTAATACGGCAGATAAGGTTGCAAGGCATTCGAAACGGTATTTAATCACTGTATATTACAACATGTGCTTTGATTTGCTTAATATTTAAAATGACGTCATTATTTTTATAGTAAATATGTAAAATTGCGTCCATCTTGGATTTTCCGATAAACTATAGGTCAGACGATGAACAATAAACACCAGAAATGTTTTTTCGGCCACCAAGTCATACAAAATAAAAAAAATGAACAATTTCGAGCCACAAATAAAAAAGGTGTTTAATTTACATTTTGATAGTCATTTTGTTTCTTGTTCATATGAAGATGAATTTCGTTGCCATTTTTTATTTTTTAATTTAAATTTACTCGTCAGTAACTTTTATTTCTGGTCCACTATGTTAACAGAAATAAATTATACTATCGTCAACATTTTTAGCGGTATACTTATAGTAACAGTAAATATTTAAAGAAACGACGGACATCTTGTATATAAAGGTCAAATAAAGGTTATTTCTTTCCAAAGACATTAGAAAAAGTATATAATATAAAAATCTTGCAGAAATCATCAATAGTGCTTTCTTGTGCGAACAAAGCATAGAAAATACGGGGGTTTCCTTACATTTTGGCAGCCATTTTGTGTTTTGCTAATTTGACGGTGAAGGTCACTAAATATAGAATGTTATCCGACAGATTCGAATTCAGCACACACAAATTATTTTTTTGCTGTTAACATTTCATTTCATGTTTAAGACATATCAAGATTTTAAAAAAAGATGGTGTGGGTGAAATGTGGGAGGGTGGGGGGTGCACGGTGAGTGGTTGTAGCCCATGGCCTAACAAGTTCACTAAAAAAACACGTGTTTATTTATCATGTTTATATGAGTCCTTTTGTATTGAACTATTGGTTAGAAATGACAATTAAATCCATGTTTTCTCTGCGACATCTGGTAAATAATCCCTAATAAAGTATGTAATAATTTACAATTTTAAATTTGCGAGCCTCTATGGTATCAAACACAATTGCAATTTGGAGGATAGTTGTTGCGAACCTTAGGCCATTATCAGCGGTAATGTAAATATAAGTAGTGGCTCTTTCTAATAACACTAGAACCAAGTTTATGGGTAAAATAGGTTTTAAGTTTGAAGAAATTATGTTGATTGTTTGGCAAATATAAACAGCTTGCTTTTCATGATATAGAGCACTATAGCAGTATAGTGTCCAATTTGTTAGATGTTCATTAGGCGGTCATATTCAAACAAAACTTGCCAACCACTTTCTGTGTGCATATAAACATCCACCAAATACATCAGGTTGATCGCAGTGATGTATACACACCCCGTACATTTGGCGGTCATCTAAAAACCAGCTCCGATGTGACAGGCATTCGGCGTAAACAATCGCACCTGGGCACCCACACGTTCTGATTATGTGGTACCTATATGTTCTTACTTACCTGTTGTAGAAATATCGCCACCTGTTGTCATTGAATCAACAGCTGTTGTGATTTCTTGGAGAAAAAAAGACAAAATTAATAGTAAATGAATTAGCATAAATGATTAGGCTCTACTCATCTGCTCATCTACTATTGCAAAAACATAAATCGTATAATGGTATCATGTCTGTTCTTACCTCTTGTAGAACTACCACCTCCTGTTGTCATTAAATCAACCCCTGTCGTGATTTCTTGATGGTAAAAATGTAAAATTAATAGTCGATTAAATGTCAAAATAGATCCACTATTGGATGAACATTTCCCATGGGAACATGTTAACCCTTACAGTGCGGGGACCGACTTCAGTCGTCAGAATCTGACGTCTACAGTCGTCAGAATCTGACGTATACAGACGTCAGATTCTGACGACTAAAGTCGGTCCCCGCACTGTAAGAGTAGAAATATTTATAGAGGTCGTAGATCCATAACATAGGTGTTCAAATGAAGCAGAAAGAGCTAATTAGGCCATTTATGATGATTTCAAATTGAAAAAACCCTTTGGTTTCCACGGTTTTCATAAGAAAATTAAACCCTTCAAGGATTAAGAACATGGTATAGGCCTACATCGCATAGACATTACGAAATGCGTCTTTTCAGCCAAGTCTGTGACATTCCGGGGCAAGACAGCATGTTGTCTTCATCTATTCTAATGATCATTCAGGCCTATCCTGTCTAGGATTTGTCATATACAGCTCTATTCAATTTAACCCTTTGAAGCCTGAATTTACCATTGTCATCTTCATTCACTACAAACCACGAATTGCTGTCGCAATTCTCGACTTGTAGTGGATTAAAATGATTTGATGTGGTTTAAAAATTAATGAAAATTACCATGTATTGGTAAAACAGTTTCATGGAAATTTTCATTCAAAAACCTCTCTAGTTGAAGGAAAATTAGGGCTGATTTCAGAGATATAAAATTATGCTTTGATGCATCGTGAGGGCTTAAAGGGGTAAATTTTCAATGAATTGCAGATGCGATCCACAGCAGTACTTAAACTGACTAAAAATTACTTGTGAAATTTAGGCGTTTCAGCGCGAGGAACGATGTCAGAGTCCCCGCACTGAAAGAGTAAAATATTTATAATGGCAGTTATACTAAGACATTTATCAGTGTTTATTGAAAATAAAAGATTTGTTCTCTTGGTCTCCAAACGTCAGAATCTGACGTCTATACGTCTAAAGACGGTCCCGGCCGCACTAAATGAAATTAAAACAATTATAGACCCATAACATAGGTACTCAAATGAAGCGAAAAGTGCTATATAAGACATGTATGATGATCTCAAGGTTGATGGCTAAGTCATAATGTAAAATTATGCTGCTATGAAAAGTCAAGAGTAAATTAAAGAAAGCAGACTCCGCGCGGCAGTATATCATCAGTATTAGAATAATTATTAAAAATATGAGAATTGTTCTCCCACTTGAAGTTTTGGGTCGCGGTAGCGAGACACAACTTCAATTTAGCTCTTTAAAGGTTATTATGACAGATTTCAGACATGTTTGTTTGTTTAGAAATAGGTCACACAAGTTCTAATAAAAAAATATCATTATAACCGACTGACGGTACCGTAATTAACCCTTATAACGCTGAATATTTTTTTATTTAAACCATGGAGACTAAAGGGTTTTTATTCAATTCGAAATCATCATAAATAGCTTAGTAAGCTCTTTCTGATTCATTTGAATACTTATGTTATGTGTATACGATCATTATAAAATGTTCACTCTTACAGTGCGAGGATCGACTTTAGACGTCAGAGTCTGTAGACGTCAGATTCTGAGATATCGACAACACGGTGTCCTGAATATATAAATGTGGTGTTCTGAAACCACGTTATAGCACGATATTATTATGTCAATTGAAGTTTAAAAAATGCACATGCCATTTATTTGGAAATACATAGTCACCTTGGATATGAAAAGGTGTATCTGCCACTCTACAAAGTGGCGGATACACCCTTCCATATCCAAGGTAACGACGTGTTGGCAGTATTTACTTACCATTTAACACGATTGTGGAAGTTTCAGCATATTTTTTGGTGACTGTCGTCTCTGTCTCCGTCATGAACACTTGAACACAAAGGTGGGGGGTGGTTATGATTTTGCTTTGCATGTTATGTTTCCTAGGTTCCGACTATAAAACGATTAAAACACTTTAGTTTTTTTAGACACTGGTCGTTAAACAGTTTTGATAACAAGACTACATAAGTCCAGGAGCTCCCGCTCCGAATTAGAATTTGATTTAAGCAATTTTGTATAGGGTTAATAATGTAGTCCTAGTATAGGTCAAAAATCAAGACGCAAGACAACTAGGTCTAAGAAGCCCAGTCTAAGAATAAGATAAGAACTAGACAGTCTGTCAGAGATTGCAAACATCCATTGAAATTAATGATCCTAATCAGTATCCCAGTAATGGTCTACCTATCTGGCACGGTTTACCCGATATCAGGCCAATCGAGTTAACTAATAGCTGATTTACGGTCATTTTGAATTCGATATAAATTAGTTAAAAACTTAGGGTGCATTCTCCCCCGAAACCTCAAATTTTGTTTTATAGTAATGGACTAACATCTAACACAGTTTGCAAAATATTCGGCATGTGAAAATAAATAATGGCCGATAGGGGGCCATTTTGAATTTGATCGAATCAGAATTTTTCAAGATGCATCCTCAGCTGAAATCTCATATTTCATTCTATAGTGATCGTCTAGCTATCTAGCACGGTTTACCAAATATCGGCCATGTGAAAGTGAATAATGGCCTGAAGGCGGCCATTTTGAATTTGATCAAGTCAAAATTTTCCAAGATGCATCCTCAGCTGAAATCTCACATTTCATTCTATAGTAATGGTCTAGCCATCGAGCACGGTTTACCAAATATCGCCCATGTGAAAGTGAATAATGGCCGATAGGAGGCCATTTTGAATTTGATCAAGTCAAAAATTTTCAAGATGCATCCTCTCCTGAAATCTCACATTTTGTTTTATAGTAATGGTCTAGCCATCTAGTACGGTTACCAAAAACCGGCTATGTGAAAGTGAATAATGGCCGATAGGCGGCCATTTTGAATTTGATCGAGTCAATTTTTTTCAAGATGCATCCTCTCTTGTAATCTCACATTTTGTTTTATAGTAATGGTCCAGCTATCTAACACGGTTTACCAAATATCAGCAATGTGAAAGTAAATAGTGGCCGATAGGCGGCCATTTTGAATTCGATTGAGTCAAAAGTTTTTAAAAGGCATCCTCTCTCGAAACGTCACATTTTGTTTTATAGTAATGGTCTAGCTATCTAGCACGGTTTACCTGATATCAGGCCTATCGAGGTAAATAATGCTGATTGTCGGCCATTTTGAATTCGTAAGTTAAAAATTTTCAGGGTGCATCCTCCCCCGAAAAACTCACACTTTGTTTTATAGTAATCAGGTAATGGTCTAGCCATCTAGCACGGTTTACCAAATATCAGCCATGTGAAAATGAATAATGGCCGAAAAGGCGGCCATTTTAAATTTGATCAAGTCAAATTTTTTCAAGATGCATCCTCATCTGAAATCTCACATTTTGTTTTACAGTAATGGTCTAGCCATCTAGCACGGTTGACCAAGTAACGGCCATGTGAAAGTGAAAAATGGCCGATAAGCGGCCATTTTGAATTTTATCGAGTCGATTTTTTTCAAGATGCATCCTCTCCTGAAATCACACATTTTGTTTTATAGTAATGGTCTAGCCATCTAGCACGGTTTACCAAATAACGGCCATGTGAAAGTGAATAATGGCCGATTGGCGGCCATTTTGAACTTGGACGAGTTGAATTTTTTCAAAATGCATCCTCTCCTGAAGCCTTACAATTTGTTTTATAGTAATGGTGTAGATATCTTGAGCGGTTTTCATGATATTCCACAATATCAGGCCTGTCGAGGTGAATAATGGCTGATAGGCGGCCATTTTGAATTTTATCAACTTCAAATTTTTCAAGATGCATCCTCTCCTGAAACCTTACAATTTATTTGATATTAATGGTGTAGCTATCTTGAGCGGTTTTCATGATATTCCGCAATATCAGGCCTGTCGAGGTGAATAATGGCCGATAGGCGGCCATTTTTAATTTTATCGACTTGAAATTTTTCAAGATGCATCCTCTCCTGAAACCTCACAATTTGTTTTATAGTAATGGTGTAGCTATCTTGAGCGGTTTTCATGATATTCCGCAAAATCTTTCAGTCGGATTTACCGATGTTATAAATTAGGTCAAAGTGCTGGGTCAACTTCAAGGTCAAGGTCCAAAAACCTGAAAAGGCACAACTAGGGACCTTAGAGAACATGTATGTGCAATATGACTGTCATCGGCCCAGTACTTTTAGAGATCTGCTCCGGAAACGAAGTGCGCGTCAAAACGTCTAAATAGGTCATAGTTCTGAACCAGAAGTAGGTCAAAGTTCAAATACCCCAAAAGGCACAACTAGACCCCCTAGGGGTGTTGTGTGTAAAATTTGAAGACAATCGGACAAGTACTTTCAGAGATATGCTCCGGAAACGAATTGTTTACGGACGGCCCAACGGCCCAACGCCGTCACATCATCATTTTCTCCTCTGCAACCTTGCGTATTGAATTCAGATTAAAAATATTTTAACCTGTCCATTAGCCACCTGGAAGTAACCCACATACCAAAAATTGTTATCCTAGCTTATTTTCTTACAAAGTTATAGGCAAAAGAAGAGGCAAAAAAAAACGGAGGTAGAATCCATAGCTCCCTTCGTCTCACCTACGGTGACGGCGGGAGCTAATAAGAGCAACCAGAAAGAGAGCGGGCTGGCAGTTAGTTATTTTTTCTTCTAAAAAAGAAATTTGTTGTGCCCTGATATATTTATATACCGATTATAAATTATATGTTATGAACGAGTGCAACGATCTGGTAATAATTCTAATCAAAAATAGTCATGTAAATCATGGTCAATAGAAACATTGATAATGTTGAAGATATATGTTACTGAAGTTGTTTATCGCGTTATAGCGACACAAATAACATTATAATCTGTGAGTGTAAATTTCAATTAGGGTGGAGAATCCATTTTTGCATAGCTTCTAAACTTGCTAAACATTATTTCAGGGTTTTTATGGTTTGTTTGCTGGCAAACATTTATTGTGGTACATCTGGTGTAGGGGCGGGGCCACCAGGTTGTAATTTTGTAATCGTGGCACAAAAATTATATCTGATGTTATCCATTACTCTTGCACAGTATAATGTTTAAACAAATATGTTAAGAAAGGCAAACTACCTGATTTATATACGAATCGTATAAATGATTAGGATCTATTTATGTACTATATTGTAAAATCGTATAATGGTATCATGTCCATTCTTACCCCTTGTAGAAATATCACCACCTGTTGTCATTGAATCAACATCTGTCGTGATTGCTTGGAGCAAAAAAAACAAAAAAAATAGTAGATAAATTAGATCAACATTTCACATTCATGTGAAAACATTTATGCTTGCAACGCTGAAATATTTTTGTATAAATCATGGAAACCAGGGGTTGTTTTTCAATCAGAAGTCATCATAAAAATATCTTAGTTAGCTCTTTGCGCTTCATTTGAATACCTATGTTATGGGTCTACGGCCAATATATATATGTTAATTCTTTCAGTGCGGGTAGCGACATTAGACGTCAGGATCTGACGTCTACAGACCTCAGATTCTGACGTCTAAAGACGATCCCCGCACTGCATTTCACCAGGCCGAAACATACCCTGATGACATCGAAAGGCTCTGACACAGTGACCTTTTAAATGTAATAGTTCCAATACGATAACAAGTCAACGTTTGCTGAAAATGGCCTAGTTTTCATAAGCACTTGAAATATTCGTCTCAATTTCTTGGCATCCGAGTTTTTTGGTAGGCAGCGCGAGTGTCGTTTTCACACAGCTGGCTGTGTAAACCACAGCTGGCTGTGTAAACAAAATGACGGTCAGTGTGACTGGGCCTCGCGCAGTAAATGAGTTAGGCGGCCCAGTCATACCGGGTAGCCGAAACACAGCCGGGACAGGACACCATTTGTGACCCGCCATGCGAAAAGGTACCTCCGCGCGAGTTTTGTAAAATTATTTATGACGTCTTTAAAATTTAAATTAAATGATTACATAACTAATTTAAAAATATTAAAAATCTTACAAAATAAAAAAATATGAATATATATATTTTTTATATTATTTTCTTACAGTTATCGAAACAGAGAGAACACGGATATCATATCAACTAAGAAAATCAATTTTGAAAATTTTAATTTCCCGGCCGTTTTCGCGTGGCGCGGTCACAATTTTTGGCTTTAACTAATAAATGATCATTTGTCGTGTTGTCGAGGATTGTCATGTGCAATTGTATTCAATATAAGTTTTCAACAAGAAGCGTTTCGTTACCGCGATCCATAAGTTCAAGTGACTGAAATGAGTTGAATTTTTTTAGCTTAAAGTCAAAATGTACATTACAGATTTCAGACCCGTTTCGTGTTTTAACAATGGTCACGCACTAGTATATTCGACATTGGTGTCCTGAAAGCTAACCCGTTTTGTGCTAAGTTATCTTATTTGAATTTTGACCCACTTAAAGTTATATATGTTTTACTTGAGATCAAATATTTGCAAATGTGATTTAGCCTGCTAATAAAACAGATTAAAAATGACTATAATCGTGCTTGGCGCCTAGCCCTTTCAGTGCAGGGACCGACTTTAGACGTCACAATTAGACGGCTACATACTGTACCAAGACGTGTAACGTGTAACGTCGACCCCCGCACTGAAAGAGTAAACTATTTATAAAGGTTGTAGATCCATAACATATGTATTCAAACAAAGAAAGATCTCTCTAAGACATTTATGATAATTTTAAATTGAAAATGACCCTTTGTTCTCTTGGTTTATATAAAATATTTCAGCGCTGTAAGGGTTAAATTACTTCTTGACAGACACGATTGATTGATACAATCTTTGATAAAATGCAAAGTGTAAAAATGTTGGGCCAGCGTCACAGTGAAGACAATAATGTTGATTTACCGAATATGGGGATCTTTTGCATTACATGATGACAACATAGTACTGACCATTTAATTCACTAGTGGAATTATCAGCAGGCTTAGAGGTGTATTTCTCTGGTCTGGTCTCTGTCATGGACGTCTGAGTCTCTGTCATGTACGCTTGAACACAAAAATACGTTTAAAAAATAGATTACGATAGGGAGTCAATGCAGATTAATCTGTCAAAGAAATGAACAGAAGACAGTTTTTATTTTTCGGCGGCCATCATGGATTTTGTAGTAAATATTATGTTTTATCACTTGAAAATATTTGAAAGAACAATAAAATGTACGATTAGATACTAACACCATGTTTTCGAGATGATTATTAGGAAAACCATGTCGAATAAGGTATTTCAAGCGTATTCATTTTGAAATTGCCCATAACGATTATTATCAAACATTAATAACATAACCTTAATGACAGGTACATGTATTATAAACCTAATATAAAGAGCATTATCCTTACATGTGTCGTTTACAGTTGTTGTCATGGGCGCACTGTTCACAGTGTTCGCAGTGCTATTCACAGTGTATGGAGCTGAAATAAAGAAAGAAAACACATTTTACCTTTACCTGATATCGAATTGAGGCTCAGATGTCCGGTTTGTATAATCAGTATGATATAATTTTAATGATTATGTTCTGCCATGCAAAGGCAAATATTATTAATTAAGTAACAGTTGCTGTTACTAGCGTTTGCAAAAAATGTCAGTTTGATAAAAAATGTAAAACTCACGTGGTGTGGAATGTTCTTCAGTTTCTGTCGTAGTTATTGCTTGAAAGAGATCAAAAGTACCGTACAAATATTTATGGCAAGTACCATAGGAAGACTGATATTAGCCTCTGTAAAAATGGACACTTTTAATAAAAAAATGTATTACTATGTCTAGTATCACTAATACCTGTTGCGGAATGTTTTTCAGTTTCTGTCATAATTGCTTGAAAACAAAAAGACGAAATAGTTATGGAAGTACCAAAGAAAAACAGTTATTGGTAATAAATTATTCGGAATAAATAAATCCCGCGGTTCGAATAAGTTTTAGTTATTTTTTATAAAAATAAATTTTATAATTCGTAATTTACACATGATTTTTGCCTAATTAAAAAAAAATTGTAGTCATTATGTACAAAGGAAGGTGCCCCCCTCCAATTGAATCAAAAGAACACTAATGTGTCAGCTAAAATATTTAATTGAAAAGTTTCTCTATTCGACACGTGTTGCACAATCAAGCAGATGTAGCATGTTCGTAAACAATCTGGTCGGTTTGATGGACCAAAGTAAACATGGTAAATAGGGTATGTTTACGCCCCAGTGATGGTTATTACAATTAGGCTAGAGGCTGGTTATTTGACAAAAATGATAATAACATAAAATATAATGGTTAACTCAGGTGTCTATCAGTATGTTAGCATGACTTTATTGGCTTTGATACATATTGTTTTAAAAAGATAACTTTTATTGAAATCAATACACATCATGATATGTTTATAAGATTAAATATACATCACATGAATATACTAGTAAATACATAAATTATAGATATATCATTCAATACAAAGCAGCATAGGAAAATTTAAAAATAGATCAACATGATAACAACTTGTTTTACATTATTGTTGTTCCAATAATTAATGCATAATAATAAAATTATAAGACGTACATACCCATCAAATATTGCATTTTGAGTCTAGAATATGAATATGAATTTGACAATATTATCAGCTCAAACAAAGAATCAGTTATAGGCATATATTTGATATTATTTCTTCAATTTCTAAAATGTTCTCACATATTCTGAATAAATCCATTTCACTTTACCCAATAGCTCATGTTTTCGAAAAATATAATGTTTTAGACATAGGGTCAGTCATAGGCCTATTATTATTTAATATCATTCCTTATACTTAGATGATACATGCATTTGTAATGTAAAATCACACAAACACCTAGGATTAAAACTCTGAAGTCACTAGTCCTGGGTGGCGTTTCACTAAGCGATCCTTAAGGCAAAAATGATCTTTAAAACGCCAAATCCTCCTTAAATAAAGATTTATCCTTAATTAAAGATTTGACTGTTTCACAAACGATCATTAAGGAGTGTTCTTTAAGTCAGCCGTTTCACTAAAGATTTTTAAGGCGAAATCTTTAATTATAAAGAAGAGATTTAAGGAGTGGTCGGGGGCACTCTTTAAATAGTTAAAGACGATCTTTAACATAATGTTTATTCATGAATTTGACTCTGTATTTTATCATTTGTGTAGAAAACGACAGCGCATCAATGATCAAAGTTGTAGGCCTAATCAGATGTTATATTTTTTCTTGAATTAATTATTCCTTTTACTCACAGTTTCGCTGAATATCTTCAACATTGATGTAGGTTACTCTAGGCCCACTGTTTAGGACCAATACCTTTTCAACACTAAAATAAATGTCTATAGCGACCAAGAATACTTGATTCCAACCTAACTTTAAAAAAGCTTTGGTTATGTGACGGTAGCTGGTAGATATATAGGCCTAGAATACATACCCAGACATTGTACAAGTTCCGTATGTGCACAATAATGTGTAGTCTAAGCCTCTCTTATGTTGCGGTATGTGCTGGTAGGTGAAATATACTATAGCTGGGCTCTATGTCTCATAGAGGCAGGCGACATGCTTGGTCGCCTTTCTCCCAGATGCTATACAATGTAAGCCTAGGTAAATTACATTATGGGGGTGGCACGTTTTAAACTTAGGCTAATATAACCTAGGCTTATAATTAAATCTATAATTTTACCAGGTAGGCGTCGATATCTTCATGTTTACCAATAGGCCTATACCCTATGCTCTTGTCCTGCCCACGGTGTGACGCACGGTCTAACGAGTTTGATATAAATTTACTAACATGATTATTCAACTTGATCTGAATATATTTGGGCATAGAGAGTCGAAATTGCTTCATTTATTATTATATTTTATATATCCTTAATAATATTATCTAAAAACTTGACTGACTTAATTACATTTATAAACAAAGAACCTAGGCCTATCGGTAGTGGTTCATTATTCTATAGTAGACTACACGTGCTCCGGTGAATGTTTACAAAACAATGATGTCATCCCGCTGCCGGCAGATTGGTTAAAAACAACGGATGTTGTGGTGTTTTGTGCGATATGATGATCGTGCATAAATTATTTAACACTTGGCGATAAAGATTAAGACATAAGGTAAAGATCGCGTTAGTGAAACGGTCAGACAGAAAGATCTTTACAACACTGGATGATCTTTAGTTTAAGGATATTCTTGCTTAAAGATCAGTGAATGTTAGTGAAATGGCCCCCAGCTGGTCTCTACATATTGAAACTACATACAACAAATTTAGATATTCTTCATATTCTTCAATCCTACAATGTAAAACTCAATCGAAAAACCACGTCTAGAACAACCTGACATATATTTCTGGACAGTTATACTGTACTGGTTTTTAAACACTAAAATTAATAATGGACACACCATACAAAAACTACTAAAATCTCATAAAATAATCCATTAAGTGGTGTAAGTAAACTCTGTTATTATGCTTAAAGTATACAGATCATTCTTTGCCAAAATATGCATTTATGTCAGGCATAACCGGCTACTATATATTATCCTGTCACCCACTTGAAGTTGAATCTTGCCTAAACGGCCTACAACGTCAAGTAGGTGAAAACTACTTTGCCTATGTCGATGTTAAATCACTTGGAAGAGATGCTTAAAGTAATAAAGTATCAGGAAAACATGACTATTGTGTCAGGTTGAAGTTGTATACACTAACCTGACAGGTATATGAACCATATGACAGTTTGAAGGTATTCCATGTTCCTACGCGCACAGTAGGGCTTACTTAGACATATGCACTTCCAAGCGATGGTTTTCAATCGTAGTAATCCCTAGTCAACGAAGAAAAAAAAAGAATCCTTAAACATGCTAAAATGTTATGCAGAGGTACCATGTAGTGGCGATGAACTCGCGAGGAAAAACATGTGATATAAATTATAGGTCTATGTTGTGGATATTCGAAGAATTTTCGGAGAATGTATTGACTGAAATTCGCCTAATGTTTGGTGATATATGCTTAGGAGAAGATTCGCTGATTGATCGGTGCTACATCCAATATACCTCAGGCACACATAGACGACGCACAGCCCACGCCATGAGTGACAAAAATTAAAACAGTGCGTCGTTGTGCGTCCATGAATTTTGTCAGGATATGAGAAGGGCCAGCGAGTTTAAGACGAAAATACAACGTGTTATAAATAAATCAGGTGTATAAATCAGCGAATACACAGCGTTCTGACGACACCGCGTTGCGCGTTAGCAGGGCGACAAAGTTAACAAATACACCGCGCATCACCAGCGCGAAGCACGAATAAGTCAGAAAGCATTCAGCACGCCCCATATATGTTTGCTGGACATGCGTTAGGAACACGTTGGATGGGCGTTATGTGCGCGCTCAGTGCCGGTATTTTCAAGTTTTTTTTCTGACTGCAAGTCTCAGTCACACATATTCGACGCACGACCCGCGCACTGAAAATTGATTATTTTTTGCTAGATCGTCTTTCGTGCGTTCGTGCGTCAGCATTCGTTACTGGTTACTGGGCGCTGCACTAACGCTACGCATATTTTGTGCGCGGCGTAATCGACAAAGAAAGTTGGGTATGTTAAAAATATTGAACGCATATGAACGCATAAATGTACTCGCCATAAGACCGTCAGCAACACGTAGGGCGCGCTAGAACAACGTTATCTCTAGGACGTTCTAGGTTATATCAACGCCAAATACGTTTGCTTTGTATCACATGGCTGCACGTTGAGGGCTCCGGACAGTCGCGGGCAACGCGCCTGCCCTGCGCTGCATGAGCGCTGGAAGCAAACGTTGGGCACACACCCGCAGTGCGCCCAGCGCTCGAGCAACACGCTGTGACTATGTTATTTCTGCAGCTTAACCCTTGGAGATCTGGAGAACGACATTTTATGTTTATTCATTTGAGGTGGTGTTTCACACGATCCACGGTGCAAAATTTGTTTTTAATTTGTCGAAATTACGTCCAAGCATATAATGTTATCATAAATTTACAGGCCCGTAGCCAGGGGGGGGGGGGGGGTCGGAGGAGTCGTACGACCCCCCCCCCTCCCTGACGGCTGAAGGTCCAAATTTTGGCCATACATCTAGTACAAGAGGAATGAACCCATTTTGGAGTTGAGTTGACACTTAAATTCCTAGAGATAAAAAATATATCACGGTAAAGGTTTAAGTCTCTAGTTTATGGTGGCGTATATCGTTTTTGCCGTACGTGGTCGATATTTTTTTCAAACGTACGTTTGTGACGTCATGTCGCTATGGCAATGACGTCATTTTATGAACTATGAAAAAGCAGTTGGACATCGCTTAATCGTGGCACCTGCGCTAAAAGAGCTTACCAATATGGCAGCCATGTTGGATTTTGTGTTGATAAGCACATTCTATTAAAAAAAAATGGAAATATATTCTAGATTCCATGGCTCTGAAAAAAAGTTTCAACAACATGATAATTATGGCATGTAAGTGATTTTCTGAAGGGGGGGTGACGCTTGACATAATGGTCGCCATCTTGGATTTGTGGAGATAAGAAAAGGAATCATTTCTGATCCTGTTGATGAGCTTTTTGTGCCTTAAGACATATGTAGAGGCACCAACATATTTGTTTGTTTAACTGCAAACGTGAGGAATTGGGGTATACTCTTGTTGTTTTTTTAAATGACGTTATATGGTGTTACATAACATTAAACTATATTGGATTTATGTTGATAAATTTAATATAATAAAATATTGGTGATCTAAATAAGTGCTAGACTCCATGGGTTTAGAAAAAAAATACATTTTAGGGTCTACAACGAGATAGTTACCTCATATTTTCGTTTTTTAAGAGATCGCTCAACATACACAGTATATCAATATGGCGGCCATCTTGGATTTTTTATATTGAGAAAAGTGCTGATATCATTTCTGATCTTCTGGATCAACTCTTTGTGTCTTAAAGCATAAGTAGAGACACCAAAATATTTTGTTTTCTAACTAGAAAGGTGAGGAATTAGGGTATACCCCTGTTTTTCGAAAATGGCGTTACATGGTGGCGGCCATCTTGAATTAAAAAATGCACAAGGGGGATTTTTGGGGCCTCTTCGGAATTCGTCTGGGGAGATGTCCAGGTATCATTCCTGAAAAAATCAGCTTTCTGCAATTTTATTCCAGGTTCCTGTGTTTTTTTCACTAATGCTCTTGCACTATATCTTACACGTCAGCCCGGCTTCAAAATGAAGATATTTCTTACCTTACCTGACACACGGCATAATGTATATTGGCATCTCCCACTTTACATGGCAGCCTGGCTGCCAGATAATAATATCTCCTACTTTTCACGACAAGGCAACCCAATTGACAGATAAGGACATTTAAGCGTATACGGCAGCCCGGCTGTCAGGCAAGGACATCTCCCACCTTACGTGTCAGCCCAGCTGTCAGATAAAAATATTTCTTACCTTACCTGACAACATGGCAGCCCCGCTGTAAGATAAGGACATCTCCCCCCTACATGTCAGCCCGGCAGCCAGATAAAGACATTTCTTACCTTACATGTCAGCTCATCTGTCACATAAAAATCTTTCCTACCTTACCTAACACACAGCAGCCCGGCTGTCTGAAAAGGACATCTCTCACCTTAGATGTCAGCCCGGCTGCCAGATAAAGATATTTCTTACTTTACATGTCAGCTTGGCTGCCAGATAAAGATATTTCTTACCTTACACGACACGTCAGCCCGGCTGTCAGATGAGGACATATCATACCATATATGTCAGCCCGGCTGCCAGATAAATATATTTCTTACCTTACACGGCACGGCAGCCCGGCTGTCAGATAAAGACATCTCCTACCTTAGGCCACATGTCAGCCCGGCTGCCAGATAAAGATATTTCTTACCTTACATGACACGGCAGCCGGCTGTCATATATAAGGACATCTCCCACCTTAGATGTCAGCCCGGCTGCCAGATAAAGATAGTTCTTACCTTACACGACACGTCAGCCCGGCTGTCAGATAAGGACATATCCTACTTTATATGTCAGCCCGGCTGCCAGATAAAGATATTTCTCACCTTACACGACACGGCAACCCGGCTGTCAGATAAGGACATCTCCCATCTTAGGCTACACGTCAGCCCGGCTGCCAGATAAAGATATGTCTTACCTTACACGACACGGCAGCCCGGCTGTCATATAAGGACATCTCCTACCTTACATGTCAGCCCGGCTGCCAGAGAAAGATATTTCTTACCTTACACGACACGGCAGCTCGGCTGTCATCATGGTCATATAAAGACATCTCCTACCTTACATGTCAGCCCGTCTGCCAGATAAAGATATTTCTTACCTTACACGACACAGCAGCCCGGCTGTCAGATAAGGACATCTCCTACCATACGTGTTAGCCCGGTTGCCAGATTAAAACATTTCCCACCTTACACATCAGCCCGGGTGTCAGATAAGGTCATTTCATACCTTACACGAGAACATATCTTACCTTAAGCCACAGCCCGACCGCCAGATCACAGGTAATGTTAGTTTGTTGGCCATATGTAATCTTAAGACGGGTTGGCAAATGGTTCGATGGCACAATGTTGTATTTACATAGAATGTTTTTACACATCATTTAATCAAACGTATGTTTTTATTTTGACCAATGCATTATTTATCGTCCCAAACTTCCAAGTTGAGTGATCCTTTATCTGTTTCCACTACAGTGCAAAACAAATGTCTTTTCCACTAAGGCGTTACTCTCTGGTTTGCAGTGTCAGTGTCAGTCCTACCACCCTAGGGTGACACTTTTGTTTGTTTTAAGAATCGCCCGAGACAAATCAATACAACATCACAATCCAAACAAAATTATTATTCAAAAAATATACTTTGATAATTTGTGTAATCTTGGAATAAAATGTATCTTCGAAGAAAAAGAACCTCACTGATTGAAAAATACTGCTGTGGGTTTATTGTTACAATATCGTGAATATGATTGTGCGTTGCTGTACTTTGAGCACACATTGGCAGTCATTTCCTTGTCGTTCTTCAGTCTAGCAATCGATGGTGATTGCTGGCGATAGGATCGAAGGTAAATCGCTTGCTATACAATTTGCGTTTTCAGTCGTTAATCACGTTACTCCAACGCTACTCAAGCGAGGATAAACGGTAAGCAGTTGTTCTCGTGCATTTCATCCATCCGTCACCACCGTTTTATACAATTTCCATTCGTTACTCAATTGTTGAGGATCAGGATGGTGACTGCCCTATGTTCAGAAGAGCTATGTTCAGAAGGTTCTATGTTCAGAAAATATTTGTTCAAAAGGTTCTATGTTCAGAAGGTTATATATTCAGAAGGTCCCATGTTCATAAGGTCCTATGTTCAGAAGGTCCTATATTCAGAAGGTTCTATGTTCAGAAGGTCCTATGTTCAGAAAATATTTGATTAAAAGGTCCTATATTCAGAAGGTTCTATGTTCAGAAGGTCCAGTATTCAGATATATTCAGAAGGTCCTATATTCAGAAAATTCAGTTTCAGGTAAACTAAAATGGAAAATAACAGATCACATCCTCTCATTTTATAGCTCATTCGGTCAAAGATCAGGTGAGCTTTCGTCTTGGCGAGTTGTCCGTCGTCTGTCTGTCCACAATTTGCCTATTGGGACTTAAAATTAACATTATATAGTAAACAGCCCCAAATCAGGGGTGATCACAGAAGGATTGTCCCCCCAATCCAGGAATATGACAATCAACGTTTTTCAACATGGCGGTGATTCAGAGCGATCTCGACCCCAAGGTCTGAAAAATGTTCATAACTTTTCAATGACTGTGCTGAAAAAAATGGGCTGAGCATGCGACCTCGTAGCTAAAATGTTACTGATTCTTTAAAAAACAATATTTTATATATGACCGTGTCACGATTTTGTATGGGGTCAATATGTGGCTGAAACCTGTTTCAGCCACTGCGGCTAGAACGGAGTTACCCTGTTATTGTTACTCTGGGGACTATCCGACCCGAGGATATAAGAGCTGTGTGAAGGGCAAGGTGTTTTACATTACATAGTAAAACCAAAGTCTATGACCGTCTGGGCATGTCTGGGGGTGATTCATCTATAGTCAGATTCACATTAAATTCATCAAACAGGGTGAATGAATTTCGGAGATTCCCCAGTCAATTCTGAACCAATTTTCATGACATTTTGCAGAGACAATTATCTAGCCATGGGGCGACTACTAATTCTCGACTACTAATTTTGTGAAGTTTTACAAGGTAGTTAGAAGAAGTTAGACCATTTGATATGTAATGAACTTATCAGACGAAGCTAATGGGTTTATAGAGGGTGACATTTTTTATTTACTATATGTTAAATTCACTAACTTTTAATGAATACAATATTTGTCAATTCATCGCCCCATGACCAGAAAAAAGTGCTTGGAATATTGCATGAGAATTGGTTGAGGATTGACAGAAAAATCAGCGAAATTATTCGCCACGGTTAATGTGAATGCGAATATAGACATGCAAGAACCCCTTGTCGGGCGAGTGAAGGAAAATAGGCCTACTCTTAATAACCCACCATGCCCTATCGCCCCAAGCTCACATCATCATCTGTACATCATTCATCTCATCAATTAATGCACTGTTTTTATCGTATTGCAATGTCACTTAATTGACTGCTAGTCCACTGTCGAAAAGGGACATAAAGCAAAAATTTACAATTACATGACCTATACATGTCACCTTGATTTTGAACTACAATTATTTGTCTTCTTTGCACAATACACTCAACATGTTTATTGCGCTGACAAGTGTAGGCCTACCATACGTGTAGGCCCTATTTCACTGGTCACGGTGGCTATTTCTTCTATTTAAAATACGTATTTCTTATTGTAGATATAGACGAGTTCCGATAAGTTCATTAAATAATATTTTTTTCATCACCAGCGGGCATTATTAACCCCCGGTATATTTACTTGTGAAGGTTGTGACATATTGCATATTTACCTACCACCACATACCACTTAGATTTTACATTCGACAGAGAATAATCCCATCTACTACATAAGATAAGAGAATTGATATTTCTACATCCAGGCCTATATCACTCGTTTTTATATGATATTTCGAACAACGTACCTCCTATAAAATATAATTATAACTTTCATATCTACAATGTAATGAGTCCATCAAATTTTATGAAACCTCATTTAAGCTCGGAAAATCACTGGCCACACAACGTTTTTGCAACATTAAATCAACGTCTGAACAAATATTTCTGAACATACGACCTTCTGAACATAGAACCTTCTGAATATAGAACCTTCCAAACATAAAACCTTCTGAACATAGGACCTTCTAAACAAAGGACCTTCTGAACATAGAACCTTCTGAACATAGGACTTTCTGAACATAGGACCTTCTGAACATAGAGCTGTAACCATGGAAAACAATGAAATCTGAACATAGAGCTGTAACCATGGAAAACAATGAAATATTAATGCAAAATGTATTACAATAAAATAAATGCGAATATCCGAAAAAAAATAGTAAGAAAAACAAGAAATAATTTTTCTCAATTTTTATTATGGTATTCACGGCAAATAATCCTTTGGCAGCCGTCATTAGTTGTGTGAGACCTTATAGCTCTCGACCAATCATAATCGACGTTCCATTTAACAAGCTGCCACACAGTGTGCCAAAATAAACAATATAACAGCTAGCTGCCATATTACATGTAACTTATTCTTATATAAACGGCCCGGCTGCTGAATTAAGAGATATATTTTCATGTACACCAGCCAACCGCCGTATAACTGTATAAATATTCTTATGAAGCAGCCAAGCTGACGAATAATGTTGTTATTGGCCTTATATGTCGGCTGGCTGACGTATAGACCCTGCCTAATTGTATATATTCATTATGTCGTAAATTCATTATGTAATGATCTAAATAGCAGTGGTGTAAACAGAAGTGGATTCTATTTTAATATGGCATCCAAAATTTCTAAGGGGTACGGTCGACGTCATGCCCCCATGAACAACTTGATCAGGTTGTTTTGCCAGTTAAAGTTATTATATGGTCGCGGGCACGAGATTTCACCTGTGTAGAATGTCATCTATACAATTTGAAGGCGGCGGTAATATTTATTAGTAAAAGTAAATCACATTAGAAATAGTTCATGTATTTGAATATGCAAGAAATAATAACCGGCGTGTTTCTCTTCAGTGAAAAATGCATTTAATAATGATATTAAATATTCATTTGTTTATTCAGCTCAAACGAAAATTTTATTTTATCATATCGTTAAAAATAATAAAATTGAGTAAGATTTTCCTAGCACTCGCTGCACGATGATAATTGACTTTATTTTATCATTCTTTATGTCAGAGTTTGTACGTAGGTATAATTTTATAGGCCTATGTTCACATCCTGGTTGGGCCATTTTACGGATATCTGGTCCAACATTAAACCAACATTAAACCAGTATAGTTATGCTTGCTGGAAAAAAAAAAATAATAATAATAGGAAGAAAAAAAAATGGGTTTATTTTTCTAGATTTTGGCAGCCCTACAGATATTTTTGGCTACCTCTACAGTTAAAACTAATAATTATGTCATTATACCTGAAGATGACGCAAAACTAGATGACCAGGCGTCATGCTTGAGAGGTTGGAATTCGTGTTTGGCCGTATAAAACTGAACTGCCGTAACAACTGGTTCAGAAATACTTTTTATGTGATAAAATATACAGACAGATTTTATATATTTTTTTTCATTTTTAAGGAATTTTGAAAATGTTTCATTCCGTTGCAAATAAATTAAATATTGAAATTAAATAGTCATCTATTTGTCATATTTGCTGAGCTCATACAGAGCTCATTGTTTAAAGTCGATCCCCGCACTGAAAGAGTAAAATATTTATAATGACTGTAGACCCATAACATAGGTAGGCGAAGTTGAAATGTTTTCCATAACACGTCAACTGACATTAATCAAATGTGCAGGTAGCTGTTAAAGACCAGAACATTACACGTTACATATTTAGCCAATTTATACAGTTTGCGATAAGTCGCAGTGGATTAATGCTGGGGCAGCATCGCAAATGTGTTTCAATGTGAAATTATCGAACGTTAAGGTTTCACCACACAAATTCATTCGCGCATAGTTCCTTTTTTCAAATTTGTGGCTCTTTGCAGCAGCCTCGGTGGTACATATGACAGATATATCATTTTGCTACCAATTAGAATCGACTCTGTGATGATTTGCTGTAGCAAAAGCAGCGAAATAAGCAAAGATATGGTAGCAGGAAGTCCTTGCGCTACCAGTAACTAGGCTCTTCTCAAAACCGCACTCATTTTTTTTGCTAGGTCGCTCAGGGGAGAGTGGGCAAGAGGTTATTATGGCCCAAATAAAAAATACGTCAGTTTCACATGCCTTTTCTTTTCATTTATTTATTTATTCAAACATATTTATACAGGGTAAAAACATTAATAGCCTTTGGCTATTTTGCATATGTGCCCTGTTTTATGACAAGTATTTGCATAAAAAGTGAAAACACATATTTGAACAATAATCATCATATTATGTACAATAGTTACAATAACTAAAATAGAAGGTACATTAGACATTTTAGCTCATAATCCGATGATATATGCCTTTGCGTTAATTGAATAGGTTTACAAATGTATATACATGTACATTTATAGCAAAGTGAAAAGAAAAGAAAACACAAATGTCCCCACACTAAAACTCCAACAAAAACCTACAAAAATTGGAGAAAGCGATAAGACATGTACAGTTATTGCAGCCCTAGCTATGATTGAGTAATGGTTTGATTATTAGCCATATATAGTTTAAGGTTATATTTGAAAGCAGAAAATGTCTTCTTATTTCTTATTTCTGAAGGTAGCTTATTCCAAAGTCTAGACCCATTCACACTTAAAGTTGATTTATATAAATAATTATTACACCTGGGCTGCTGTAGAGTATTACTTGTTGCATTACGTGTTGAAACAGTATGCTATTCAGAAACGGAGGAAAAAAGATCAGATAAGTGATAAGGAGCTAGATTATTTAGCGATTTATAAGTGAGACAACATGATAAAAAACAATATCTGTCTTTAACATTCTGCCACCCTAGACCTCTCACAATATCTATACCACGAATGTTCCAGTCAAAGTTTTGTGCAAGAAGTCGTGCTGCTCTATTTTGTAATTTTTGTATTTTACATAAATATTTTTGTGCAGCAGAGCCCCAGACAGTGATACAATAATCAATAATACTCTGAAATATACCGTAGTAAACACAATTATTATCATTCGTTGGGAGAATTTGTTTCAACCTTCTTAAGATATAAAGTTGCGAAGACAATTTCTTACACAATCCATCTATATGGTTAGACCAGGATAATTTACTATCTATTTCTACACCAAGATATTTAGCGGACTTAACAAAGGGTAACTTAACACCATTTATAAAAATATCTATGCTGTCTACTATATTTTTGTTAGATATAATTAGTACATTACACTTGTTTATGTTTAAATTTAACTTATTTTGTCCAAACCATTTAATAGCTTCATTTACAGCATTCTGAAGTAGTTGCTGTATTTTTGTTATAGATTTATCACTAACACCTATCATAGTATCATCAGCAAAAATATTACAGAAGGCATTAGATAGACATGAGGGAAAATCATTAATAAAAATAGTAAAAAGCAGAGGACCAAGTATAGATCCCTGTGGAACACCTTTGTCAATGAGTTTTGTATTAGACATTTTACCATTTATGGTAACAACTTGAGTTCGTTCATTGAGATAATTTGTAAACCATTATAATTCAGTGCCATTAAGGCCATATTTGCTTAATTTTTTTAAAAGTAATTTGTGATCAATTGTGTCAAAACATTTAGCGAGATCAAACATACAAATACCATTGATTTCATTTTCGTTAATATTCAATCACATTATGCAAAGACGTCTGGGTTGAATGGAGTTTCATGAAAGCTGACTGGGAATGTGTAATGACAGAGTGAGATTGTAAATATTCTCTCAATTGAGAGTCAACTAATTTTTCAAATAATTTTGGAATATGCCCAATTACAGAAATTGGTCGAAAGTTGTTAGGGTCTTGTTTAGAGCCTTTGTTTTTGTAAACTGGAGTAACCCGAGCTTTCTTCCATTCATCTGGAATTTCTCCATTATAAAGTGACATATTAAATAAGATTGTTAGACTGCTACACATAATTTCACTGCTAAGTTTGAGAATACAAGAATCATAGCCTAGAATATCAACATTGGTTTCAGATGGCAATTTGTTTATAAATGCTAGAACATCTTCTTCAAGAAGGCTTTTTAATTTGAAGTTATAAATACTCGAGTTATTTCTCCATATTAGTTCATCATTTTCACTAAATTTACTACACAGTTTATTTCCAACGGACGCAAAGTGTTCATTCCACGCAGCAGGTGACAGATCTGATGTTATGGAACTTTTTCTATTTTTTCCCAGGGATTGGTTTACTGCTCTCCAAACATCACAGGATTTATTGGCTGTGATTGTTTTCTAAAATAGGATCGTTGCGAGTTTCGAAATGTTGAGATGACCGAATTTCTCAGTTTTTTATATTCATTCATTTTGTCAGAAGAGCTAATGCGGCCATGCCATGCGGTGAGTATAATCACGTTTATATATAAAGGCTAAAATTTCGTTGGTCATCCATGGATTTGTCCTATCTTTGACTCTAATTTCTTTAATTTTGACATGTTTGCTAACCACTGTATTAAATGCATTTGACCAATCTCTCCAGGCATCAGATGTTGATTTAGCATCAATAACACCACTATATAGTCCAATATCCAATAAATCGCGAATAAAATCATTTATATTTATTCCATTGTAATCTTTTTTGTGAATAAGTTTTGGAGGAGAAGCTTGGCGCCTAAATTTCAGAGTTGTAAATATAAAGTAATGATTACTAAGAGTATATTTCAGTATCCCGTGATCCAAGTGGTATATATATGATCAATGTGGTATATATATGATCAATGACTGACTGAGATGATTGTGTAACACGAGTAGGTTCAACTATTAATTGTTTGCAACAAAAGAGTGTTTCTATAAAGTGAGCTTGATTTTCACATAAATTTTCGTCTAAGATGTAGTTAATGTTTAAGTCACCAAGGATAACAATTTCCTTATTCTTTGATAAAACATTTTCAAAATTATTTAACATGCATTGGTAATAGTTCTCATCGTCCGCTTTGGGGTTATATACACATGTGGTATATATATGATCAATGACTGACTGAGATGATTGTGTAACACGAGTAGGTTCAACTATTAATTGTTTGCAACAAAAGAGTGTTTCTATAAAGTGAGCTTGATTTTCACATAAATTTTCGTCTAAGATGTAGTTAATGTTTAAGTCACCAAGGATAACAATTTCCTTATTCTTTGATAAAACATTTTCAAAATTATTTAACATGCATTGGTAATAGTTCTCATCGTCCGCTTTGGGGTTATATACACATGATACATAGAAAGAAGGGGATGATTTATTATCAATCCCAACCCAGACCACTTCAGTATTATTAAAATTGGTGAGATCTGGACAATATGTATGAGGTAAAGTCTCCTTTATATATATTAAAACACCCCCACCATGACTCGGTCTGTCCTTTCTATATACATTAAAACCAGGTATATTTACAAGTTCATTCGGTATTTTGTCCGATAACCATGTTTCAGATATAGCTAGAATGACAAAACTATTCTGATGTATTAAAATCTTAATTTCATCTATTTTTTTCAATAAGCTTCGTATGTTCAAATGTCCAATTTTCACTCCTTTGTTTTGTTTTCGATTATATATTTCAGTCTTGGTGTTGCAGTGTTTCATTTTTATATTATTTGTGTCACTATTGTCTATTTTGTTATCATCCATGTAAGTTTTTCTACTAGAAGGTTGTTTAACATTTGACGGCATGATAGTCCCAGAGCTAGGGGGGTTTTATTTGTGTTGAAAGGTCCATACGATCTAAGAGTTCCACCTATAGTGAAAATTTCCCAGGAATCCGAATCTGCGCGTCTTACAAAAATTATCCTGTCCAAAAGTACCGTAAAAACCCTTTAAACACTAGTATCGTCAAAATCGCAAACCGCAATTTGAAATATTGCGTATGAAGTGATTGTTTGCTAAAACTGTGGTAATTTTCATTTGAATAATTTTTAAATTATTTATTATCACTCACATATGACACAGGCTTTCACATGGACGTAAAATATTTTGTGTCTGATCAATGACAAATGCACAATATAGCTCTAACTTGGTATTTTAACACGTAATTTTACCCATTTTTCATACTTTTTCGGTAAATAGACAAAATACTTTTCTCTCAGCTAATTTTTGTATAGTATAAATATTTAGTTTTGATTCAAACATGTTCTAGAACTATTGTTGACTTAAAATTAACCCATTTGGAATAAAAATAATGAGTTATGTGAACATATTACATGCTTTTTTTAGCTAGACGTAAAATGTGCGCGTTTTCCTTTGGGCTCAGGAAAATTGTATGTATCTCACAGTTTTGCCCAATGAGTAGTCAAATTTTGAGCTATATCAATATATTAGATATCAATAGAAAGCTACTAGCACAGGCCTTCACATGGATGTAAAATATTTTGTGTCTGATCATTGACAAATGCACAGGAGAGCTTTAAGCTGGTATTTCAACCCTTAATTTGACCTTTTTTCATACTTTTTCAGTAAGTAGTCAAAATACTTTTTTCTGAGCTGATTTTTGTGTATAATAAATATTTAGTTTTAATTCAAACAGGTTCTAGAATTATTGTTGACTTAAAATAAACCCATTTGGAATAAAAAATAATGAGCTATTTGAACTTATTCCACAATTTTTGGGTTGGATGTAAAATTTGGTCACTTTTCTTCCAGCCCGGGAAAATTGACAGTGTTTCAACTTTTTGCCCAATGAGTACCGGGTACCCAAAATTGTACAAACATCTTTGACATCAGTTAAAAGTAGGGAACTATCAAGGGCTTTAACGTGGATACATAATATTTTATTTCTGTTAAATACGAAATGTACAACAATTAAGGGCTAACTTTGTATTTTATCCCTCCATTTGACAAATTTCCAATCTTTTCTCAGTGAATACCAGCAAGACTTCTCGCTCATGGTAACTTTATATGGTATAAATGTTTGTTTTTACTTTTACATTCTCTGGAGCCATTTTTCAAAAGTTATCTTGACTACTGAAGAAGTGATCACAGCCATTCTCAAAGTTATATCAGCCACTACAAAAGTTATCTTAGCCAATGAAGAAGTGATCATCGCAACTTTAAACGTTATCTCAGTAGTAGGTCAGATCAGAGCCACTTTAAAAGTTATCTCAGTCACTACACAAGTGATCTTGGTCACTGAAGAAGCGATCATAGCAACTTTAATCGTTATCTCAGCCACTACAAAGGTAATCTTGGCCACTAACAAACTGGTGTCAGTCAATTTAAAGGTTATCTAAGCCACTACAAAGTGATCTGGGCTACTGAAGAAGTGATCACAGCCACCTTTAAAAATATCTAAACGACTTCAAAAGTGATCTTGACCTTTGAAGAAGTGGTTACAATAACTTTGAAAGTTATCTCTGCCACTATAAAAATGATCTCGACCACTGCGGAAGTGCTCACAGCGACTTGAAAAGTGATCTCAGCCACTACAACAGTGATCTTGGCCACTGAAGAAGTGATCTAAGTCACTTTAAAAGTTATCTCAGCCATTACAAAAGTGATCTTGACCACTAACAATCTTATGTCAGCCCGTAAAAGTGATCTTGGCCACAAAAAACTGATCTTGTCCACTGAAGAAGTGATCATCACAACTTTAAACGTTATCTCAGCCACTACAGAAGTGATCTTGGCCACTGAAGAAGTGATCACAGCGACTTTAAAAGTTATCTCATTAACTACAAAAGTGATCTTGGTCACAGAAGAAGTGATCATAGTAACTTTAAACGTTATATCAGCCACTACAAAGGTAATCTTGGCCACTAACAAACTGGTGTCAGTCAATTTAAAGGTTATCTAAGCCACTACAAAGTGATCTGGGCCACTGAAGAAGTGATCACAGCCACTTTTACTAATATCTAAACGACTACAAAATTGATCTTGACCTCTGAAGAAGTGGTTACAATAACTTTGAAAGTTATCTCTGCCACTATAAAAATGATCTTGCCCACTGACGAAGTGCTCACAGCGACTTTAAAAGTTATCTCAGCCACTACAACAGTGATCTTGGCCACTGAAGAAGTGATCTCAGTCACTTTAAAAGTGATATCGTCCCTACAAAATTGATCTTGACCACTTAAGAAGTGCACTTTGTAGTGGTCGAGATAATTTTTTAAGTGGCTGTGATCATTTCTTCAGTGGCCAACATCACCTTGTAGTGGCTCAGATAATTTTGTCAGTGGCTGACAACAGTTTGTTAGTGACCAAGATCACCTTTACAATGACTGAGATAACCTTTAAAGTGGCTGTGATGACTTCTCCAGTAGCCAAGATCACTTTTGTAGTGGCTGAGATAACGTTAAAAGTGGTTATGATTACTTCATCAGTGGCCAAGATCACTTTTGTAGTGGCTGAGATAACTTTTAGAGTCACTGTGATCACTTCTTCAGTGGTCAAGATCATTTTTGTGGTGGCTGAGATGATTTTTGAAGTGGATGTGATGGCTTAACAAGTGGTCATGATCACTTTTGTAGTGACCCAGATCACTTTTTTTAGGGACTGACATAAGATTATTAGTGGCCAATATCACTTTTGTATCAGCTGAGATAACTTTTAAAGTGAATGTAATCACTTCTTCATTAGACAAGATCGTTTTTTTGTGGCCAAGACCACTTTTACGGGCTGATATAACATTGTTAGTGGCCAAGATCACTGTTGTAGTGGCTGAGATCACTTTTAAAGTCGTTATGAGCACTTCGCCAGTGGCTAAGATCGTTTTTATAATGACAGAGATAACATTCAAAGTTATTGTTACCACTTCTTTAGTGGCCAAGATTTTTTTGTAGTTGCTTAGATATTTTAAAAAGTGGCTGTGATCACTTTTTGAGTGGCCCAGATCACTTTGTAGTGGCTTAGATAACCTTAAATTGGCTGACACCAGTTTGTTTGTGGCCAAGATCACCTTTGTAGTGGCTGAGATATCTTCTAAAGTGGCTGTGATCACTTCTTCACTCGCCAAGATAACTTTTGCATTGGCAAAATAACTTTTAAAGTTGCTGTTATCATTTCATCAGTGGCCAAGATCGCTTTTATGGTGGCTAAAATAACTTTTAAAGTCGCTGTATTCACTTCTTCAGTGGCCAAGATAGCTTTTGTAGTGGCTGAGATAACGTTTAAAGTTGCTATGATCACTTCTCCAGTGACTATAAGATAACTTTTGTAGTGGCAGAGATAACTTTAAAAATGGCTGTGATTACTTCTTCAGTCGTCAAGTATCCATGTTAAATCCCTTGATAGTTACTTTTAACTGATATCAAAGATGTTTGTACAGTTTATTTTTATTTTGGGTACCCGGTACTCATTGGGCAAAAATGTGAAACACTGTCAATTTCCCCGGGTTGGAAGAAAAGTGCCCAAATTTTACATCCAACCCCAAAATTGAGTAATATATTCAAATAGCTCATTATTTTTTATTCCAAATGGGTTTATTTTAAGTCAACAATAATTCTAGAACATGTTTGAATCAAAACTAAATATTTATTATACACAAAAATCAGCTGAGAGAAAAGTATTTTGACTATGTACTGAAAAAGTATGAAAAATAGGTGAAATTAGGCGTTAAAGTACCAACTTCAAGTTCTCTTGTGCATTTTTCAAAGATTAGAGACAAAATATTTTCCATTCGTTGCCTGTGCTAGTAGCTTTCTATTGATATCAAATATATTGATATAGCTAAAAATTTGACTACCCATACGGCAAAACTGTGAGATAAATACAGTTTCTCTGAGCCCAAAGGAAACGCGCAAATTTTACGTCTAACCAAAAAAGCATGTAATATGTTCACATAACTCATTATTTGTATTCCAAATGGGTTTATTTTAAGTCAACAATAGTTCTAGAACATGTTTGAATCAAAACTAAACATTTATACTAAACAAAAATCAACTGAGAGAAAAGTATTTTGTCTATTTACTGAAAAAGTATGAAAAATGAGTAAAATTACGTTTTAAAATACCAACCTAACGCTCTCATGTGCATTTGTCAATGCTCAGACACAACATATTTTACATCCATGTAAAGGCCTGTGTCAGTAGTTTTCTATTGATATGAAATATATTGATATAGCTCAAAATTTGACTACTCAGTGGGCAATAATGTGAGATATGGTCAATTTTCCCGAGCCTGAAGAAAAGCGAGCTAATTTTACGTCTAACCAAAAAAGCGAGTAATATGCTCACATAACTCATTATTTTTATTCCAAATGGGTTAATTTTAAGTCAACAATAGTTCTAGAACAT
Organism: Flabesymbios commensalis; assembly: GCA_964017125.1. Lineage (NCBI taxonomy): Eukaryota > Metazoa > Annelida > Polychaeta > Terebellida > Flabelligeridae > Flabesymbios > Flabesymbios commensalis. The sequence continues at coordinate 49,205,649 of OZ024916.1, read as the reverse complement.
GTTTGAATCAAAACTAAACATTTATACTATACAAAAATCGGCTGAGAGAAAAGTATTTTGTCTATTTACTGGAAAAGTATGAAAAATAGGTAAAATTACGTGTTAAAATACCAACTTAAAGCTTTATTGTGCATTTGTCATTGATCAGACACAAAATATTTTACATCCATATGAAAGCCTGTGTCATATGTGAGTGATAATAAATAATTTAAAAATTATTCAAATAAAAATTACCACAGTTTTAGCAACCAATCACTTCATACGCAATATTTCAAATTGCGGTTTGCGATTTTGACGGTACTAGTGTTTAAAGGGTTTTTACGGTACTTTTGGACAGGATAATTTTTGTAAGACGCGCAGATTCGGATTCCTGGGAAATTTTCACTATAGGTGGAACTCTTAGATCGTATGGACCTTTCAACACAAATAAAACCTCCCTAGCTCTGGGACTATGAGGCCTATGTCCTGCTTTTCTTTCTCCTCCTGTAGTTTTCAGTAGCATTCACATTTAAATTGCCAGCAGTGGTCACATTGACGGTTATTGGTGTCATGTCTATAAAAAAAAAGTGGCATTCACATTAAAAATCGCATTTTAGGGGGATCATATGGTGTTACTGATTCACTATTTACGTGGAAAGTACTCACAATATCGACCTAAAACTGTGAGTCAGTATAAAACATATGTTCTACCTTAACACTAACTCATTTTAATTTGATTAGCTGAAATAATGCCACAGATTGAACGGGTTAAAATATTACTTGATATAGTTACGGTCCGCCACTCAACCAAATAAACAACTTATGGTCGCTGCACCTGTACACGTGGACAAGTCAATTAAGTCTAACGGGTTGAGCAGGTTGTTTTAATTGTTAGTTGTGCAGGTGCGTTGTATATCAATCAGGCTCTGTTATCCACATAGCTAAATTGTGTATACAGGTACCCACATGAGCTGATCAGCACACCGGCCTTTTGCAGGTGAGGGGTGGCTGGGGCTCCTGATGGGTGGGAAACATTGCCACCATGTGCAATTTGATTGCGCAATTTATTTTCAATTATCAGTTTTGACAAGTGAATGTTGTTGTAAAATAACATTTACCTATTTAGCGTCAATCACAGATGTATTATTACTCAATGTAGCCTAAACACGGTAAATGGGAAGTGAACATAGTCATTGATTTCATTTCACTTCCTTTCAAACAATATAATGTAAGGTGCCTTACTTTTGTGTACTTTTAATATCACTGTATACGTTGATATATTTGTATTTTGTTTGAATAAATTATATTGATTTGATTATATTTAATACATAATTAGATTTAGTACATAACTGGTAAGCAACAATAAGGAAAATGTTGAACAAGATAAGTGAATAGAATGAATTGAAAAACAGTTTTTGTTTGTTTATATAATTATAACTTCTGTATAATAATAACATTCTGGAAATTTATATAGGCCTATTGTGATGCTAACCTGGCTATCTTGAACGTGATGTTGTCTGACCGTCTGCTACGCTGGTCCAGCATTCACCCGACGTTGCTTTAATGTATCTTGTTTAATGGGTGGCCATCGAATATAGTTTCATGAATACACGTAGGCCTACAGCTGGCCAAACACATTTTAATGTTGAGTCACTGTGACTGTGTAGGACGCTTGTCTAACTTTAACTGTTGTGTATATTAACCCAAGCATGGGATTGAATGCCTCTTGTTTTTTGGTGCGTAAAAAACACTTGCCAGTCATATCACCGGGCATATCACTCCCCAGCTTCATTCAGTCACACGCTTTGGCACAGGCATTGCAAGCGGTGGGCCAGCGTTACAGAAGTTGTCCAGCAATAATCCAACATTGGTTCAATGCTTAGTGTTTTATGTGCTTAGCTATCATTGGACTGGAACATTGTTGGGCCAGCTTTAATGTAAGACAGTGGTGGGACTCAGATGGCAGTCTATACATGTATACGCCTAATCAAGTGCCCGCATATATTGCGTATCGTGCCTCTATCCAAAATTATATACTGAGGCTTTCAGCCAATGTTAGGCCAGCGTCACAGACGGTGAGCCAACATTGACCTGATATTGTTTCCCGAATTTTATAAACAGACTATAAAAAAAACAATAAAAAAATGAAGTCGAGGGTCGAGGGTCGTGGGTCGAGGGTTGTGGGTCGAGGGGATTGAGGGGGTTTTCGAGATATCCGTTTGCGACGCAGGTCCAGCGGGAAACCAGCGTTGCAAATTGGTCCAACGTCTCATAAGTTTGCTGGGCATATATGGCTAGAAATTCACTTAATAAGTGACCGACATAGCCTATATAGGCCTAAGATGGCAGTCTATACATGTATACGCCTAATCAAGTGCCCGCATATATTGCGTATCGTGCCTCTATCCAAAATTATATACTGAGGCTTTCAGCCAATGTTAGGCCAGCGTCACAGACGGTGAGCCAACATTGACCTGATATTGTTTCCCGAATTTTATAAACAGACTATAAAAAAAACAATAAAAAAAATGAAGTCGAGGGTCGAGGGTCGTGGGTCGAGGGTTGTGGGTCGAGGGGATTGAGGGGGTTTTCGAGATATCCGTTTGCGACGCAGGTCCAGCGGGAAACCAGCGTTGCAAATTGGTCCAACGTCTCATGAGTTTGCTGGGCATATATGGCTAGAAATTCACTTAATAAGTGACCGACATAGCCTATATAGGCCTAATATGGGTGATTGATTGATGTTAACAATAAAAATTATTCATATATTGTGGCGCCAGGGTGGCTCATCGGCTAACTCAGGGGGTATCAGGCTCGAGTCCCACGACGGCCGATATCTTTCCTTGGTACACACATATGCAGCGACCCAAACTGTTTAAATTCGTGGGATAATGACGACAGAAACATATTCATAACCGATTTGCGCCGCATCGAGAAACATATAAAGAAATAAAGAAAACAAAATGACCAATATGTCAAAGTTGACATGTAGCCTAAACGGTCAATAATAATAAAAAATATATATAATGTCTTTGATTATTGATGACCAAGCATAAATGGATATACGCCCAATAACTGAGCATTATAATCGCACCTCACATGGTTCACATCCCCTTTACTGCAGATAAAGAGAGACAATAAATACCAGAGAGCCTAGCCCTGAAACATTAAAAATAAAATGTAAAATATTAATCACAATGAAGTAGGTCTTGTGCAATCATAGTCATTAGGTACCATAGCCGTGTCGTCCTCTCTGAGGCCGTTGATAGATGTATTTGCTTTACCCGAAAATTCAACATGGCGGTGACTGAGAGCGATCTCGACCCCAAGGTCCGAAAAATCTCCATTTAAACTTTAAAATGGTTACCCTCATAACCCCCATGACCCCCTCGAACCCTCACAAACAAACCTCGACCTTCGACGCACAAGCCCCTCGACCCACAACCCCTCGACCCACAACAACAACAAAATATGTGTTACCCCTGATGGTAAACAAATAGCGATCACAGCCCGAAAATGGAAACGAAATGTCAGGCAGGCATCCCGTCTAGTAACCAAATATTTCTACTTCAAGTAGGCCTAATATATATCGGGACGCTACAAGTTTCCGAAGTTCCCACATTCAAAATAAGTTAACCCGTTCCGAAAACTTCAAGTCACCATGCATATGGGACCCACTGCAGGCTGTTAAATCAATTATGTAATTATTATATATAATTAAGCCTATTCTGTGAAACACAGGAATTCCTTTAATGGTTACTCAGTGAAAATAGTGCTACATAGACACCCCTCTCCCATACTTCATTGTATCAGCTAGCTCGGTGAGCGTGTGCTATTTATAGATTATGAGCCCAGTTTCAGGAACATGGGCGCTGTAGCGGGCATCAAAGCAAACACAAGCGGTGACTCGGGGAATTCACCCAATGTTGTCTCAATACTGGTCCAGCATCTCCACATCTGGCACAACATTGTCTGCACAGGGACGCTATGACTTGTAAACGCCGCGCGCATATAGGAATAGGATATAGGTCTACCGACACAGAATCTATTATGCCCTATTCATTGATTTTGGGCCTGATGAAAAAACTGGGCCTACGATATAAATGGAAAGGGCCCATCAATAGGCCTTACACGATTAGGCCTATAAATTAAACCAAAATTCACCCATTTTTAACTTTGGTTGAGGTGTAATTCGGAAAAGTTGTGGGTCGAGGGGGTTGTGGGTCGAGGGGTTGTGGGTTGAGGGTAGAAGGTCAAGGGTTGTGGGTCGTGGGGTAGAGGGGGTAATGAAGGTAACCCTTTTTAATGACTGTGCAGGCTGTGGGCTGAGCATGCGGGCATGTAGGCCTAACTGAAATGTTACTGATTCTAAGTAAAAAAAGTATTATTCAAGGGCAAGTCCTTGATATGATCGTCCAAAAAAATGTTACACGATTTTGTACGGGGTCAATCACCCTCGCTGACCAGGGCCTGTAAGATGTCACAGAAAAAGACACTGAGCAGTCAGTATGGGGGTCAATCTGTGGCCGAAACCTGTTTCAGCCACTAAGGCTAGGTACTAGTCCACCTACAGCCTCCTTCTCAGGGCCACACTAGCACTAGCTGACGCCAGTGGAAGGATAGTGGATTTGATGAATGAGAATGGTCCACCTACAAAAGTAGAAACTTGCCTGGTACATTAAAAGTTTGAATTGCTAAAATAGATTAAATCATTTCAACAATAAAAAATAACATAAACTGAAAGAATCTTGATACTCCTTGCAAGGTTTGAATTTGGCTAAAATTGGGTGGTGGGCTAGTTTTTTCAATTGATCAGTTAGTAGGTAGCCTACTAGGTTGCGATGCTCTGTGCACAGGTTGTGTAGGCCCACCCCCATGAGGTAAATTAACCCCAGAAGTAAATATTTTGAATCAATGATTCGAAACATCGCCTGAAAAAGGGCGGCTTTTTGGGCACACCGCCCCCCCCCCCCCCAGCCATTTTTTTCTGTAGGCCTTCTGAGCTGTTTTCCCCGGGCTATGATCGTCAATTTTTTGCTGTACAAAATCGGAAAGTTCTGTAACTGAGAGAAATTTTGAAGTCTATTTCGTTGTTATTAGAGCTCTGATCCTGCTAAATAAAGCCTGATATTATATATCCTAATTTTAACAGCTGACTGGGTGGAACTGTATACCCAAACAATCCAACCACACCTTAACGAGTAGCCCTACAGAGTATTTTTTATTGCTCTATTATCATTGCCACAATTTCATGCTCCATAATATTTTTATAACACTCTCGCCTCAACATGAAATGGTAGCTACTACAACTCAAGCTTCATCACATATTGTACTCGTTTGAAACAATAATGTATTCACGAAATATAATATATAGTGCGAATGATTATCCACAAAACAACTATGGTCAACTATGTTGAATAGTTTCTCTAGAATTTCAAAAACATGATATATTTCAATTGTATATTTCAATTAAGAAATGTGTGAATAATGATATCGCTACATGTTCAGAACTATACAAAAATGTGTAAGGGGGAAATCGTGGACATAATAATGTAGTATAAATCGCGTAGGCCACATCAATAAGTTATAAAATCGAACTGTGTAACCAGGGTTTCCACCAGAAATGTTTGATTGTGGGGGGGGGGGGTTCACAAGGGTTGGTGGGTCTGGGGAGAGAAAAAGAATTGGAGGGTCTGGCGGAGAAAAAGAATTGGAGTTTCAAATTCTAGTGCTTAAAATGGCCTATTTAAACTAAAATAACAGCATAATATAGAAAATACTTTCATTTTCTTTGCCACCAAGGGGGGGAGGGTGATATCCCCCCTTAAGTGCTGAGTGGGAGGGGGTCCGTACCCCCACTGGCGGAAATCCTGGTACCTAATAATATTTTTTCTTTGAAATACGTCTACTTTTTATTTGATTTCAATATTTTAATAAGAAGATAACATTATTATAGGTCATATATAGATAACCATGATGTTGGCCTAATTGACAGCCACAAGTCACATCTCATAGTGGTGTCACTGTGGGGGTCGCACCTGACATGTCGATTGTCCCATGTATCTTTTTTAAAGAGCAATTGACGATAACAACTCGATAATACAGTCACTTCTGGTGATATGCTGTTGCACCTTCACCAGGTCAAGGATCAGACATCGGAATAACAACTATAAGTGACCTATAATGAGTAGAACTATATACTACAATACATTAGGCCTATATAAAATATGAAGGCTTGAAATTAGTGATTGATACCATTTTGGCTATTATTTTTTTATTTTTTTTATCTGCTTCTTGAGAATTCCGTCTCGCTTGTCAGTCATTTTGTCTCTCATTTTTCGTCATCTGGGTTTCTGGAGTCTCTCTTGCAGGCCTGCAGTGTCTCATCTGCAAATGTCTCTCGCTTTCCAACACAGTGGTAATTGTAGTCACTCTGATATCTTGCTGTTTATCACGCTTGGACCACCATATGCACATGATAAAAATTGAGTTTATATTGAAGGGAGTCACAGGTGTAATATGAGATTAGATTAGTGTACAGTCATGAATTTCTTAGTGATTTTTTGAAGGTTTAGCTATACCGTATTCAATCGAATAATGGCCATAATCAAATAAACGCCTACACCCCTGATTTGAAATAAACCCAAGATATAGCATGTACACTATATATGATAATTAAATAGCCTACTCTAATACTCCCCCCGCCTCTAATCACAGGGGGTGTTCTTATTAATATGACAAATAAAATGTAGGTAGGGGCCTAACAATTTAGGCGTAGGCCTATTATAATTCATATTTTCTCCTTAGGGCCTATCTTTCCTTTATAAAAAATTTCAACCCGAAAATTGTTTTATACATAGGGCCTCATAGCGGTAATGTTGTTATTCGTGTAGACTATTATAACAGTTCCTGATAGTTTCCATATATTTACAGAAATATGAATTAAAGTCTGCTACTTTTCTCATAATCATAAAATGAGCTACATAAAAAAAAAGCTTTAACCTATTATAATGACAAAGGCACATAGCTGATACCGGATAGGCCTTATTCCCAAAATGTGCCTGAAAGTTTACAACGGGAACATTCACATTTTGGAGAGTGCATCACGACACATATGCCTAGATGCCTTTATCTGATAAATCTCTACATGTCATACCATATATATTTTGTGTGTGCTACCATGCGTGCAAAACAAGCATTGATTGTCATAGTCTATTTACTTTACATTAAATAGTTCTCCAAACGATTTCCATTTAGCTGGTAGCGTAGCATGAACATGGCCCGTTTGTTAATAAGCCAATGGTATAGGAATTCAGAATGTAGACCCCGCGCCACCCACCCGGGAGATAGCCCCCATCACCTTTTCCAATGAGTGGGCTGAGCCAAAGTACCAGGATGACAGACAATGTGGACAAGAGGAAAGATCAACAAACATGATTGGCGGAATTTTGTGTAGATGTTTTTTTATTTTCTCACTTCACAGCCAGTAACCTCACTCAATTCAATAATCGTCTGAAAATTAAATCGCCCCATCATACAAAGTAAGTGAATATGTAAAAAAAAATCGACCAAAAACGGTAAATATCGATATGAGAGCGAAAAAGCATCCACCACGTGTTTTTACGAGTGTTGGTGTCATATCCGTGTTGATATTTTCTGGGATGATATGCGTCACTTCTTTGCTGGTGCCTCTGTCTTAGTATCTGGTGGTCTTCTCTGTTCTGGCTACTTCTGTGATGGTGGGAATCATGTCTGTAATAGTGGTTTTGTCGTTCATCTTTCTGGGAATGTTTTAATCTATTGTATTCTCTCTCTGTCGGCCTGGTTTGGTTTACATCAGAGCGCCTGTAGTTACTGGCATATCTAGTCTGTCTTGGTCTACCTCTTGATCTGTACAGCGACACACATTTTTCAGTTGTTTTGAGCTTCAGATTTAGTGCTAATTTATTACTGGGTTGCCAGGTCAGATGTACTGTATCTCTCATCAATAGGGAGTCGTTTACCGTCTTGTCAGCCAGCTTGAAGAAATTGTCATTGTTGACAAATCTGCAGCTATGTGTGTCGCACAGATTTTTTAAGGCTGTATTGGTCAGTTCAATTTTTCTTTGGATGTCTACAGTATCAAGTCGTGGGCAGATACTGGACATAGTCACTCTTCCCTGGCACATAGATTTTGCTTTCTTGATGAGTTTATCATAATTTTTGCTTATGTCCGGGATCAATCTGTCTGAGTAGCAGTCATTTCCTCCAACAACTACAGTGATGGTTTCAAACTCGAGTCCATTCTGCCGAGCTTCTCGGTCTCCCCTATAACTATTCATGTTGAAATATACGTTCTTTTTCATTGAAAAAGCATGTATTAAATAGCTCAACATCATGACATCTATTCAGTGGTAGACACATAAATACAAAATGGCACGTGATCGTAATAATATGGATTGATTTAGCACTTTAAAGAGTAAAAACTCAGCAGAAATTAAAAACACAATTTATGTTTAGGCAGGAAATGCGCAATATGGGTTTTTAAATTAATCCCTGTGCTGCCTAATTGTTTGTGAGTATTTTTCATTCATTTGAAGCTCAATTGCTAACGCAAATTGCTAACGCAATTTCCTGCTTCAAATGAAAATAATATTATTTCTAAAAAATAGACATCTTCCAAATGTTATTTTATTTAGTCTGAAATTGGCTTGAAATGTATATATTCTGACTTAGCAACACTAGGGTTTAAAACAAAGTCGCGTGAGCATGCCCCCGCACCCCCCCCCCTTTACCGACAGAAAGAAAAGTACAAAAAGGTCCACTTTTTGCTCAAAACGAACCCCCACACAAAAATCCTGGCTACGGGCCTGATTTAGGACACATTTTTTGTTTTAAAAATGATTAAATAATGTTCAAGACAAACTGATAAAATCTACTATAACCGTCGACATTAGCATTTTAGGGTTTAATGCGCACTGTTTGCATCCAACGCGTTAGCAAAGCGTTGTTCATTCGCCATTTGCGTTGGAAACACGCTATGTATTCGCTAACAGCTTGCGACGTTTTACACAATCCGGACTCAAATTGTTGTTTTTATTTTTTTTTATGCGTGGACTGTGCGTCGTTCATGTGTGACTGAGACAAACCTCGGTCAACGGGAACACGAATTTAGAGCGTGTACTCTACCTTTGCCTGGTCTGAAGTTCTTCACACGTGGAAAAACGCTCACATTTTTTTACATGCAGAAAATATGCGCAGAAGTTGACGCACACGATAAATTATTAACGTTCATCCGACGTTGTCGTCAAATCATCGACGAATTCTGACGCACGCCCAGCGAATCTCAACGCACTGACCAAAATTATTCCTTTTTTGGTGCGCTGGGCGTGCGTGATGGTATGTGTGACTGGTCCTATAACAGTTAACGATGTATTTTGAGCGGCGGCGATTCTTAGAGATCCTTTGGCGTGTGACAGACGTATATCGTAGATACGGCAAAGAGAAATAATATTTTCACGAAGTCCCTGGGATATCTTAGCATTATCGTGGTGATGTCATAGTGCCTTTGCATAAAACTGTACTAAAACCAATTTTGCAAAAACAATACAAACACATTTTAAAACCTGTAAATTCTTCCGTATGGAATTTATGAGAAACATACAGGTTATATCAATGTCTACAAGCGACAGTAAAGGTTTACCTATTCATCGCTGAAGATCTCATCACATCGGGTATGCATTGCCGATAGGATGGCAGAAGCAATATGATATGCAAACGGTGTTCATTTGAGTGCGCTATGGGGAAATACAGCACTCGTTCAATGAATAAGGTGTGAGCCTTAGGCAAAAACCTTATTCATTGGACATGTGCTCTTTTGTTCGCATATCGCACGAAAATGAACAACGTTTGTATTTTCTCACACGTTCAAGTCACACATGACATAACTGCCATAGATTGCAGTTCAAACTATAGCAGCTAGAGTGCGATATGGGCTGATACCGATATACGTCTCATAGTGCAAACCACAGCACAGAGTGTGAGAAGCGACATATTTTCGTTGCTGGTTTACAGCGTCAGTCCAAATTTATGAGGGATATGCGAATATCACTTACGTATTCAGATTACTCAAAACCAAAAGAAAGTCACCTGGGGAACATAATGTTTGATGTTATAATATAAATCCAATACCATGCTGGCCCACAAATCTCAGTAATCAATTATCCACATATAGACGCATTTGTCGCTGTCCACCTCAGAGGTGAACATATCATGATTATTTTTGTGTCGCACCCCAGGTCAAAGCAGGTTCGTCAACAGGGAACCGGGCCACCAAGGTGCTATAGGGCGGAAAGCCAGGTCAAATAGGTGCTATTTAAGTAATTCCCGGAATGTTAAAATTGTTTGGGCTTATCGGCACAGACAGAACATCCCACAAGGCTGCGCCGACAATAAAGAAATCTCTTGACTCAGTCTTAGTTTTTATGAGGGAACAAAAAATATTTGAATTTGTAGAGCGCAGATATTTTGAGCATTTTTGTCGAACAAGTAAGTCAGCGAGATATCCACCCTAACAAGGCAGTCCTGAACACGTTGTAATCCAGCGATGTCCTTTTCTGGAATATTGTGAAAAAGGGGGTCACAATAATCTGATTTGCTGCTGAACAGTGCCACTGCAATTTGTTTTGTAAGACCTAAGGACAGATTTATTTGCAATTTGTTTGACAACTGATGAAATAATTATTTAGTTTTTTTTTGTCACCGAAGTATGGACCCAATGAGAAGAAATTTTGTTTTCCCAGGATGAAGCTTCAGCTTGGATCCTGTCATCCAAGCCGATACACCCATTAAATACTGTTGCAACTTCTTCTCTAGAGATTCCGTAGCGTTTGAAACTGATAGGAACATCAATTTGGATATCATCGGCATAAAGATGGTGTTTTATATCGCAACTAGAGATCATAGAGTGGTGTGGTGTATGCGGTAAAAACAGTGGTCCTAATTGAAAGTAAAAGAAAAAGAATGTAAATGTGCAGGTTTATAGTATGATATCAAGTATTTCATCCGACTTTTAAATTTTTGCCCTTTAGTTACAGGAGTCATTCGTGTGCCATCTCAACTCCAAGGAGAGCATACAGTTCTGCATATATTTCGGCGCATTGATCTTATTATGCACATTGCCATCTATGTCTTACCACGGAACTAGTATATAATTCCCTGGTCTTAACAGGTACCCATTTTCACCAGAGTCTAGTGAAGCATTTCAGAGGTACATGTACGTGTCTTGCCCAAGGACAAAAATCGAAACAATGTCGCTATATTGAGAGGGGAGAAACATAATATTTTAAAGAAAATCCTACACTTAGCGAAATTCGAAACCGCACGGCAGGCAGCGACATTGACAAAGCTCCGCGTTCCAACCATTGCGTTATGTCTTTCTCTAAGAGAGCGATGTGGAACACCACATGAGATAGCTCCACATGTGAAGCCGCCGCTCGCAGCTATCGCCCGACTCCGGGGCCCTACCTGGGGCTGCACATGAGAGTGTGACTTTTCTTTATTTTTTACGGATTGATGCCTATATTTTCAAATAAGAGGAAAACCAATATGTCATACCAATTCAAGAGTCTATTTGGTAATTTAGTCAATCGTGTCGAAAGCTGCCGACAATTCAAGCAGTGTCAGGGCCCGTATTCTCGCTTCTGATTGGGCGAGATGGCCATCTCGACCAGTCAGAAGCCTACGATATATCGTAAATTGTACGAAAATACGGCTTCTGGGCTGTAACTGCACCCTTGTCCATATACTGACAATGATGTCTTTATGTACTTTCAGTAGCGTTGATTTTGTAGAACTATGTATCATGTCGGCTAATATTGTAACAGAATCAACATTGCCAGCTTCAAATGGATGCAAGGTACGAGAAAAAATACAACAGTTAAATATAATTGTAGCACTAAGAGCCGTGGAGTATCCGGAAATAAAATGAACATGATAAAGGGGGAGCTTAAATACCTGATAAAACATTTGACAGAGCAGCGTCTGAACATTTTTTTGACAACATGAAAATCAAATGGTGCGATTTTGGTACCTTTGTCTAATAACAGGGAACTATATCCCAAAGTTCCCCGGTCTTAAGATTTATATATTATGTGGACTCGTTCCCAACTCTGGTCAAACATTGTAAAAACCGAAAAATCAAACCGTACATAGTCACATAATTATTAAAGGTAGCGGTAAAAAATACATAATAATGCAAGAGAGAGAAAACAGAAATCACAATGAAAAGGCGAATGTACAGCGCTTTGCTAACGCGTTGGACGCATACAGTGCGCATTAAACCCTAGAACACTGATGTCGACGATTATAGTAACTTTTATCACCTTGTTTTGGTACCTATGTAACCATTTTTGAAAGACAAAAATGTGTCCCAAGTTTATGATAACTTTATATGTTTTGACTTAATTTCCACAAATAAAAAAATCAGGAATTAAAAGCTATGTATCGTGTGAACATCACTTCAAATGATTAAAACTTAAATGTCGTTCTTCAGAGTTTTAATGGTTAAACTGCAGAAAAAACACAGTGGCAGCCTGTTGCTCGAGCAATGGACAAAGAACTAGTGTGTGGGGAGCACCTGCTTCGAGCGCTCATGCAGTGAAGGGCAGGCGCATTGCCCGTGACTGTCCGGTACCCTCAACGGGCAGCCATGTGACACAAATTAATCGTATTTGGCGTTGATATGACGTTGATTTAGCGCGCCCTACTTGTTTCTAGCGATCTTCTGGCGTGTACATTGATGTGTTTTCATTTTGAGCATGCACAACTTATTTTGGCGCTCACAGTGCACGCAAAAATATGCGAAGCGCTAGTGCAACACACTTCTTGAACCAGTAATTTTCGCGTGCTGATGCATGACCAATGCTCTAGTAAAAAGTTATCAATTTTTAGTGCGTCGCTCGTGTGTCTAATATGTGTGACTGAGCCTTACATCTACAAAATACATGAAAAAAATACGACACTGAACGCACAAATAGTGCCCACTTAACGACGTGTTCCTAAGACATGTCCAGCGAACATATAACGAATATGAGCATGGTAAAAGACTCCCTGATTTATGTGTACGGTACGCGCAGCGCATTAGCAAAACGCTGTATATTCGCTGATTTATGCACCTGATTTATTTATAACACGATGTAAGCCTATATTCGTCATGAAGTCGCTAGCAAAATAAATGACCGTACATGTGTGATAAAGCTCCAACACACTAAACATATTGAATCTGTTCTGCAAGGCCAATAAACAGTATCCGCTTACTGGTAAAGTAAACAGATACTGCACGTCAAAAATCTAGGCCTCTGTATAACAACCAGTAATTATTACATTTTTAAGATAACCCCAGATATGCATAGCCTACAGTAGGCCTACCTTGAGCATGCCGATGAACTTTGATTATGTGTCAAGGAACACGCAGCTTTTGCAAGCTAATTATTACCCAAGCTCCCAAGACATGTAAAAATGCAAAATTGAATTCATATTTCTAACGTTATCGTTCGTGTGGATCTAGATCTAGTGCGGCGATAGGAAAATTATCCAAAATCACTTACTTAACCCTGAGGATTCTCATGTCTTTTATGGTTGGCATCCCATTATAATTTTAAAGATATTATTCGAGATACATGAGCCGCGAACAAACGTCTCCCTCGGTTTGCTGTGCAGAGTGGGGAATTATATCATCAGATTTGGGTTGTCATTCTCTAAGCGGTTGACTTTCTTCAGATCTTAGGAATCCGATTGGTGGAGATAGCCACATCGACCAATCATATTCCTAAGATCTATGCCAAACGAGAACACCGACACGGTCTCGTGTAGTATCCCAGCAAACACAAAACATTTGTATAACATGTGTACAATGTTGGACCAATGTTTGACTGGGATCAAACTATAACACGTAGATTTATGGTCGACGCTATTGACTGAGCCACACGGAAGTTTAATCTGGTAAGTGGTGTACCCTCCATATAATATTAATATAAGAAAGTGTGTTCAAGAGGAAATAAGTAGGAGAAAACACGAGCGCTTTGACTTTTAAAGCGCTCATTTTTTCTTGTAGAAACCATGGAGACTGAAGGTTTTTTTTTCAATTTGAAATCATCATAAATGTCTTCGTTGGCAATTTCTGATTCGTTTGAATACCTATATTACGGATCTACTACCATTAGAAATATTATAATTCTTTCAGTCCGGGGACCGTCCTTATACGTCAGAATCTGCCGTCTACAGACGGCAGATTCTGCGTATAAAGACGGTCTCCGCACTGAAAGGGTCAAGGAATACGGTCAAGAGTGACTTTATTTTGTTACGTAGATATGTTTAATCTGTATGTATAATATATATGCACAGGCCTAAACCAAAAAGAGTATGTCCTTCTTGATTCCATGCAAAGATAAAGCTATAAAACTAAAACTAATATTTGTGCTAGCTGGCTCATAAAAATCACTTGTCTTATTATGAGCATGCTTGCTGATAAAGGCTGTTGATTCAAAATATGACCATACGAAAACAAATATTACTACTTTGAATATAGGCCTACTATTATAATGTGTTCGTTTTTGCCATCATTTAACTTAAAATGCTTTTAGTGAAAAAATTATTATTTAAAATTAATTAGCATGGGGGGCCTACCATGACCATATGTTAGTCCATCAAACATAATGTATTTGGAAAAGGGAAGTAAAATTTTCTCGACCACTTATATCTACATGTAGGTAAACTAGGGGATTACCTAGAATGGCAGTTGAGTTAGACCATTTACCAGTGGAAAGAATGCACAAAAAAATCGCATAGTAGTATGCAGTGCATACAAGTAAGAGATTACGTTATGCAAAAATGTTTTTTGAAATTATTTTCAACATTATTTCTTACGTTGTAGAAACTTCGTTGAATTTTTTTGAATTATGTTTTCGTCTAACATAAAAAAAAAATCCTTCATTTTTTCTAGAACCTACAAAATTATGTCATGCTGATGTTTCGTCGAACATTCCATGATATTTAACTACAAACTGTTTACAAAATGTGTGGCTTAATTATGGTATTCTGAATGACGGCGATGATTGCCTGAACTCACCATCGGACAGGTTGAGCTACCCTGTTACCTTGGTTCAAATGTTCTGTGTTCCTTGGGATGGCGATGGCAGTCATCTTGGATTTATGGTCGAAAAATAACTCAGAGAAAGAAGATAATGTCAAAAATGAGTTTCTTATGCAGGACATATTAAAAAAAAAATGGTATTACACATCGTTTTCTGTCGAATGGAAAAAAAATATGTTTTACCAGATTAGTCTGGTGCGGTATGTCATTTTGGCCATTTCTGTTGCCAAAATTGATTTTATTGTTTTTATGGCTTCATTAGGGGTCAAATAAGCCAAAAATGTTGGGGTTCAATTTTTCCCGCCCCTCAACCTCGTTTTATGGCACATTCAAAATGGCCGCCCTCGAAATCACATATTTGGCCATAACTTGGCCTCTAGCAAAGATTTCGATGTCTTTACCCATGTTTTTGGGCATGAGGAATCCAATAGTGCCCATACAAAATATGTATGTCTTGTAGATATTTCGATATTAAATATAAAACACATTTATCATGCGTTCTCGGTCATTTTTTGTCGCAAATATGAAAAAAACTCAAATTTTCAAATAATTATTTTGGAAGCGTTATTTAGTATGTATTATAATATAAACAGCGCATTGCTGATGGTTTCTGAATGGTAGATGTTTCGTTGATGGATCCTAAATATTCTACCTAGAAGGCGTACAAGTGATAGCGTAGAAACCGAGCAACTTCAATAACGATGTTTGGTACATTTCCTTAATTTGCAAATGAACATTTTGCAACAGTCACAGAGGAAATTTTTTAAAACTACTGTATCTTTTGCGAAAAAATTACACACTTTTTTGAGAAGTAGATAGGAGGGATGAAGGTCCGATCGAAATTTAAAAAATAATACAAAATGAATACAAAATTGTGAGCAAATTGTGCGTTTCAGCAATGTTTCATGTGTTGTCAAACAAATGATCAGAATCAATCATCATGATCATTTCGATTGTGATCCATCCCATCAGCAAAATTATGGGATTTTCAGATTTGTTTCTGTAAATTTTTTAAATGATGCACAAGAAAAAATAAAATAGGGGATTTTATTTCATCACAGCCCATGAGAGATATCCCTGTTTAAATTTCAGTCATAATTTGACATATTCTCCGAGATGCAGGGGCTACTCTGAGATCAACAATTTCATGAAACAATTAATTTAAATACTGACAGTTAAATCTCCGCGTCAAGGCAATATTCTAATGAGATGCAAAGCGAGTATTACCAATTAATATATAAATATGTAACCAAACAAGGATGCCCGGCCGCGCAATGATTACCACAACTGACATTTAAACAGATTACAACAAGCATTCAATGGATTGGTTCATCGAAAAAACAATGAGGTTTAGGTTCAAATTTAGTGATTTTGATTTATATATTAACATATTGACAATTTTTTAATTTCAAAATGGCCGACTGTCGTTCACAATGACACAAGCCACACTACCTGGTTTGATTGTTATATACCCCACTGTTGCATTTGTACAAGAGTCGTCTGCAACGCTGAGCATTTTAACTATATCTGGTACTACGGCAGTCTTATTTGCATCAATATTTGTTGAGCTCAATAACAGCCCTTGGTGCAGGTGAACTAAGACATCTGACAGGAATGAATATGCTATATTTCGCTTCCCACACATTTTGTTCTAATGGTGGGAGGTTTGGCCATCTGATAAAGCAGGACTTGTCTCCCATTGACATGTGGTTGGCTCTCATAAGGTGTAGCTCATGTAGGTGAACATCTCCTATTCTAGATTTTTAGACAATAATAGTTGCCACCGTAAAGCTGGAATTATTATTAGCTGATTAAGCCAGAGGATTAGTACACTTCACATACAAAATTCGTCCATGCTTCCAAGGCTTTCGATGTACAAATTTAGAGCTGGAGAGGCAGCGCTGCGATAGAATATCGGACTGCCACGTCATTCATGCACGCATCCCGGGTTTGAACCGTGCTGATCTCGCAGGGGTCTTTTAGAGAAATATCCTTGTCTATTCCCTCTCAATGTGACTAGGTGATCACAGTTGCGGCCTCGTCGAGTTCAAGTTGAAACTAGTGTGTTGGCGTTAATTTACAAGCTAGTTAAAATAACAATATATGTGGATATAATCTGTTCACGTGTGAGGTACACTTGAATGCCTTTTCATATGTCTGCTCAATAGATAGATATGTTATCTAGCAAAAAGTGGTAAAGATATTTGATCATCTGCGATAAGCCCATGTACAAAGCTTTCAAAGAAGAAATATACCACAATTTTCGACAAGGTTACTGAACAAAATTAAAACTGATTTGCAACAAAGTAAAAGCTTCCACCGACGGTGAATTGACATACCCAAGCATATTCTGTTGTGTATAGCATTGTGGCATTACAAAAAAATATTACTTTTGGACTACTCTGTTGCAGTACATATTTGATCCAATTATGCCTCAAATCACCAATTACTTCGTTAATGCATCAGTATTAGATTCAGAATTTGTCAGTATTTGACCAGAATATATTATTTGGTTCAAATCACACCTGTTGAGGAATGACGCTCCTGTTAGTGTAACCTGTGCAGAAAGAAAGTGAATTCACCTGTCCTGGAGAAATTCGTACAAACTCAACTTATTAAGAGTTTTAGACACCCAGAGAGATATATCACTACCCATAGTACCCAGTGCTGATTCCACCAAATGATAGGCCCGAGGTGGTTTTTGTATTACTCTTTTGTTATGAAGCATCCCTTGTGTAATCACTCACACGTGATCCGTGGACTGCCAATAAAGCGGTCCTAGATCTAGGCCTATTATAGGGACATCTTACAAACTTCTGACTTCATGAGCTACTCTCATGGTTTGATAATTGTGTCACTTGCATCAATCTGCAGAACACTCAACTCAACGGGGACCAGTTTTAAACAACTTGGTTTGGATGACAATGTACATACATAGTACTTAGTAAAAGTGTTCATCAGTTTTTTCAGCAATCTTGACTTCTGCCTTTCTAGAATGACTTCTCACAGGTTATCTAAATTTTCAACCACTTGATGTTGTGTCTCGCGGGAATTATCACTTTTTTACCGGATAACATATTTATCTACCACTGAGCATACAATATGCAAACACATTCAAGTGTATCTGTTAACATGACTGGGTTGGTTCAAAATGTATCATGTTTTCTGTTCTCTTATTATGAAACATCATTTGTAATATGTCTTAATTTAATGATCTGTGGCAGGCTACAAGGCGTCTCATGTAAACAGACTATCTTAGATTATGTTGTCCAGTTGAAAAAATATCACGTTACCCTTTTCCTGTATTTAGACTGGAACTGATTTACTGATACCTAGCGAAACATCTTTGTGGTTGTGAGTTGCTTGTTTCTTTCGCATAAGAAAATGAACCAAGCCATTGAATGTTTGCTGTGATCCTCTATGGTAATGGCCCTGCCCCCTACAATGATGACTGGAATCTATACGCTGATATCTCTCATAGGCTGTGATGAATTAAAAGTCCCCCTTTTATTTGTTATTGTGCATCATTTATGGATTTAAGAAAAACAAGATCTAAAAATCCAATAATTTGATGGATGGGATGCTCCATAATTACCCACCAAGATTAATTCTGGTCATTTGCTTAGCAAATATGAAACATTGTTGAAACGCACAATTTGCGCACAATGTGTGCTAATTTTATTTCATTTCAAATAACATTGACCCATCCCACCCACTTCTCAAAGTTATCAAATGTGTTTTGTAAAAGACACATCACCGGCAATATCAATTATCGTCTGTGACTGTTGTAAAATGTTTAAATGAAATAAATGCATCAAACATCGTAATTGAAATTGTTCAGTTTTTACAATCGCTTTACGTCACTTTGGTCAACTATTTGGGGTCCATTAACGGAACACCCATCATTCAGAAACCATCAACAATGCACTGTTTATCATAATACACACTAAACAGCGCTCAATGTTTGAATTTTAGTTTTTTTCGAATTCGCGAAAAAAATGACCGAAAACGTATCAAGTTATAGCCAAATATGTGATTTTGATGGCGGCCATTTTGAATGTGTCATAAAACGAGGTTGAGGGGTGGGAAAAATTGAACCCCAATATTTCTGGCTTATTTGACCCCTGATAAAGTCAAAAAAACAATAAAATCAATTTTGGCAAGAGCTTTTAATTTTAGGCATATTTCTGACATACCGCACCGGACTAGATGGCGGTGGCGACCTTCGTGCAGGAGCAAGATCTCAACGTGAAAAAGTAGTATCAAAAATGACTTTCTTATGCGAAATTCACATAAAATAGTGGTATTATACATGTTTTTTGACGAGAAGTGAAAGGTATATATTTTTAAGATGACAGTGTCGGATTTCTTGAATTTATGCATGAGCAAAATATCAAAAAGAAAAAAAATGTGTCAGAAATAATCTTAGAATGCTTACTATAATTTAAAAAGTCGCACTACACTATTTGTTGGCCAAATATTACAGAAGTTTCGGTATTTTCGCCTGAAAAAAATGACTGCAATGTCACACCAGAAAGAGTGATACCGACTTGGTGTCGTAAGCTATAGCAGAGATTCTTGGATATAAAAGGGTGTATCTGCCACTTGTAAAGTGGCAGATACACCCCTTTCATATCCAAATGTGAAATCATGTGAAATGTATTTATTCGTCTCCACTTTTCATCTTTATCGATCATAGTTTGTCAAGCCATTTTTAATATTTTGAGACATCAGTATTAAATTTTGGGGAATGGTTAAGTCATGTGTTGTCTTGGTGGCAGCATCAGCACCTGCCAAATGTCAACGTGATAAAATTGGAAGACATCAAGTCTGACCCCATAGCTGCCACACGTGACCTGGCAGTTTATGGAGGTCAATCTGATCGACGATCAGATCAATGTGATTGTAGAAGAAAACACATTCACCACCCTGAAGAACAACCATCAGTCAACCATGTATACCTGCCCGGATTCCACAGTAAAATCAGGTCATTACTGGGTGGTTGACTCGAGATATGTCTGATTATGAATAGACGAACATTTCATGCAACCAGCCAGACAGTCGGCCTATGGTTTGAAATTCTGTTACGAATGCTGACTCTCCAGGTTGTGTAGGAATAATATGGTGAGACGTAACTCAGTAGTACAAAGTCACCATTATTGTTACTCTAAATATTGCAAAATAATGTGTCTTTTGTGAGTTGTGTTAAGTTATTGTGGCGGCACCTGGGGATTGGAAATGCTACGTTTCTTGGCCTGGCTTGCCTAATTGACCAGACACAGGGCTGTGTGGGACACACTCGTGTCAAATAAACATTTTTAGCGATCAGGCCGCTGACAAATTTTTCTATAGTTCTGAATTAGAAAGTGTGACGAGCAGCAGCTTGAAGTAGTAGTTTGTCTTCATCATGCCATTTATCAGTGTTTATAGAAAGTTAAAACGAACTCTAATCAGTTGTAATGACTGGTGACGCCTTACTTGACCCAAGAAGCGTTAAAGAACAACCCACTACACTGAGCACACGACGTTGTTTCGACGTTGAATCAACGTCAATAACGTTGATTCAACGTCGCAACAACGTCGTGTATAGTCAGAAAATAGTCACACATGGATTTTCTATTCCCGGTCCCATAAGTTCCATTGTACACACACTGGACATAAGTTTGTTCACCCCCACACAATTCATGCACAAACCACTGTTTAATCAATACTGAGCTGCCAGCTCATATACTATGCCGACATAATTTTAAAGATTTTAAGCTGTGTCACATGTTATCCACATATGTTTTACACATTCTCATGCAAAATGATGTCTGCACATTGTAAGCATGGGTTTCAGTGGAGACATTTGTAATGGGAATCAAATTCAAATTATATGGTTCAAATGTAATGGGATTTAAAATCATGTAATTGCAGCGCAGTTCAGCTGCAATAAAAAAAGAGTGCAAAATATTTGGGCAAGGTACAGACTATCAGGCAGAAGTGAAAAAAAACTCTGGTAAGGTCGTCTGGAAAATACGCCAGCTCCTGAAGGCAGACGTCTGAAGATGCTGTCTAGGTTGGGACGTTTAAAACTACCTCGGAGTTATCTTTTGACTGGAGCACGTTTTTGGTACGCACTTGTCATAAAAACTGTTGGATGACGACTACATACATGCATGGTACACAGTCAGTCTAGTGGCAAGAAACAAACCTAAGGGTTCATAACCAAAACGGCAGATTCACATAAGGTGGGCCAAGATAGTTCAGCACTGGACCACCAATGGCAACTGGTCTTTTGTGGTGCTGTATGATGAGTGTAGATTTATTTTACACACTAGCAATGGAAGTGAAGGATGTTGGATATATAATTGATAGAGTACGAAGCAATGCGATTTCAGCTATGTAGGAACGTTTCCGTTATGGCTTGGGGATGCATCAGCTTCCTTTCCTTGGCAATTTGGTGGTGGATGATGGAAATGTCAACCAGTATTCTTACATTGACCTTATGGGAGGACAGTTGCTGAAGTCAGTAGAGCAAATGTTTAGGGACCAACAACACCGAATTGTGTTCCAACAAGGCAATGCTCCTTGCCATAGAGCTATGGCGATGTAGGCATGGTTCAAAAACAATGATAGACGCAAGATGCCTTTTCCTCCACAGTCTCCAAAAGTAAATCCTGTCAAAACATCTGGAGTTGCATGAAAGAGGACGCATGAGAGATCTAACCAACCATATTAGTCAGGGTGCCAAAGCCGATATTTTAGCGGAACCCTGCTCAAAATGATAAAGTTTTTATTATGGTGGATTTTAGATCATTAGGACCTCTGGATTAAATATCAGGCGGATAGCAAGCGAAAATCCTTGAGCTAACCGATAAATCCAAGACGGTCGCCAAGATGGCCGCCAAGACGGCCACAACATATGATACAACCTAACTTTTGAACTATTTGTCTTAGAATATCATGTAATACCACTTTTCTCATAGTAATGCACATCAGAAGGCCATTTCTGGCATTTATTTTGTAATCGGAATGCACAGCTTCAAGATGGCCGCCAAAATGGCCGCCATTTCACAGAAAAAACGTTAATTTTATATATTGAGACTAGAATGTCAAGTGACACCACTTTTTAGTAGCTATTTACATGGTTTGTATTAAGAATTACGGTAGATATTACATCATTAGGACCTCCATGATAATTATCACAGCGGATAGCAAGCGACTATCCTTGACCTAGCTGAGAAATCCAAGATGGCCGCCAAGATGGCTGCCATTATGGGCGATAACGCATGATAAGACCCAACTTTTGAACCATTTGACTGAGAATATCAAGTAATACCTCCTTCCTCACAGTAATGCACACCAGCAGTCCATTTATAGCATTGTTTTTGTCATTAAAGTTCAGAGATAGAAGATGGCCGCCAAAATGCATTCTTCAGCTTGTTTGGCCTATGCAAGGTGAATAGCAATGTAATGTTAAATCACAATAACTTTATTGAAATAAGAATCTTAGCAACCGATGGATGAGATTTTCTACCATGAAAGGGAACAGGTTACATAATCTGTTTGACAATAATATCAAAAACACTAATTCAGTTCATGTGACAGCTATGATTTATTCTTGCAATCCTCTTCTCCTTTGCAGTTGCAGAATAGGGTACACTTTAGTCCATTCGCCTTACAACTGCGCCTCTTGCTTGAACATAGATTTTCACTACAGCAGCCACACTTAAATTGAGTATATCAGCGGGAGCCAGAGGAGTGCCTCGAGGTACAATCGCAGGATAAAGCATTGCACTGCCCTCAGAATGGTACCAACCCTGATCAGTTGGGTGTAAAGCAGGTGTGTGTGTGTGTGTGGGGGGGGGGGGGGTATCCTTAAGGAATCGAAGAAGAAGAGATAATCCATGTTCTTAGCCCGCCCATAGGATATCCGCTGAGCCTCTATGTAATCATTTCGTAGATTTGGCGTGGGCATATCTGGGGGAGCGACTTCTCTGATCCGCCGTAAGGTATAGTCTAGTGGGCCAGCCTCTAACCTTGCATAATTGTCCTTGACTAGTATATAGGCCTACTGTCTAGTACCCAAAACCAGTGGGTGTATACTTCTTCGCTTTTTAACATCTAAGATGGCCGCAAAGATGGCGGTTACATTTGAGCTAAGTAACTTATATTTCTGATCTTGGTAGCAAAACATATGTTTTCAGCATCCGAGAATCAATTTCAAGTGTTAAATTACTGCTCAGAATCAGATATAGCCGTTTAAAAAAAAAATGGCCGCCAAACTAAAATTTGAAATTCGAAAACAAAGATATAGAACTTTGCACTAATTCAGATCATAGAATTGTGATATCAGTGTCTAACCATATGTTTTTGCCATCTGTGAATAACCCATTTCAGTTTTTAAGTTGACACTTAGATATGTCTGTTTGCAAAAATACAAAATGGCTTGAGATACGCCCTTTTGCCATGGAAGGGCAGTATACCATTGAAGTTCTATGAGCAGTATATAACTGCATGCGAAAGTTATCCTCCTCCTTGCATACATGTGTGTCATCTAGAGTGACACACAAGCCCCCAGACATTGCTTGCATGTCATTTGTGAGTGTCTGTGCAACATTTCTATTATTGACCCAAGTGGCAATATTGCTTGTTCGTTTTTTGGGGTATCAAATATTACCCCTTCTGGACCACGACATTTTCTCATCCATATGATAAGACATTCTTGCAAAAACTAAGCGACACTTTATATTTCATTTCTACTTATTATGTCATACCTAGTCTTTAGTCATCTTTATCAAGGCTTATTGAGCCATATTAAGTGTTATATACATGATATAGCCACGTTTACATAGAAAAGGAGTTGGGTAGCTTTGCTTCACTGAACCATAATATTTACATTGAAGCGGATCACATTCCTGTGGACTTTGGTTCCCAAGCCCATCATTTTTAGGGGATTATAATGGAATATTGCCCGTCTTTTTGGAGGTTTTCAAACTTTGGCCGTCCCGTCCAAAGCTGCCTAACAGGAAAACTGGCTCTCCAAAGAGACGGCTGGACGGCCGGCTAGATGAGTCACTGCGGCCTGCGGTGCAATCCATTTAATGCAACTAATTGCCACTGCAAAAGAGAGGACGATTACAAAAACACATCATGGCTGTCACATGAGCTGAATTAATGTATTGCTATTAGTGTCAAGCATATTATGTAACCTGTTCCCTTTCATGGTATAAAATTTCATCCATTGGTTGCTAAGATTATTATTCCAATAATGTTATTGTGATTTAAAATTACATTGTATTGACCTTGCATAGGCCAAGCAATCTGAAGAATGAATTTTGGTGTCCATCTTCTATCTGTGACCTGTAATGACAAAAACAATGCTAGAAATGGACTGCTGGTGTGCATTACTATCAGGGAAGTGGTACTACTTGATATTCTGAGTCAAACGGTTCAAAAGTTATGCGGTAGCGGCCATCTTGGCAGCAATCTTGGCGTCCATCTTAGATTTCTCAGTTAGCTTAAGGAGAGTGTCGCTTACTATCCGCTGTGATGTTTATTGTGGAGGTCCTATTGATGTAAAATCCACTGTAATTCTTAATACAAACCATGTAAACAGCTGCTAAAAAGTGGTGTCACGTGACATTCTAGTTAAAATTGACGTTTTCTATGAAATGGCGGCCATTTCGGCGGCCATCTTGAATCTGTGCACTATAATTACAAATTATATGACAGAAATGGACTGCTGGGGTGCATTACGATGAGAAAAGTGGTATTACAAGACATTCTAAGTCAAATAATTCAAATGTTAAGTTTTATCATAATGTTGTGGCCATCTTGACGGCCATCTTGGCGGCCATCTTGGATTTTTTGGTTAGCTCAAGAATTTTTGCTTGCTATCCGCCTTATTTCATTATAGAGGTGCTAAGGATGCGAAATCCACCATAAAATTTTTTTTATCATTCCAAGCAGGGTATACCTGGGTGGCACCCTGACTATATGTAAAGAAATAAAAGTACCATTATTCAGAAGTTATGAGAGAATTCGTCTCGCAAAAAACAGAACTGTTTTCTTCTTTCCCCAGAAGATCAGCGGCCAATATAATATCACGTGGCTACCTTACTAAATATTAATTGTGACACTAATTATGTTTCATATAGCATTATGAATATATTCTCGCTCATAATCTGTAAAAAATGAAACAAACTATCCGGGTTTGAGTTTATATTATCTGATTCAATTAATGTATTAAGCATTTGTGTAATAGGCATCACTTTGGGGGTGAACAAACGTATGTCCAGTGTGTGTAAAATGCACCGTGATATTTAAGTTGAGAAGCCAGTGTCATCCAAGACATGTATACACAATTATCACGCGATAAAACGGTGGTAGTGGACCATATCAATCTGAAAGTTTTCCAGATGTGACTGACACAATTTTTAGATAATTATCTCGATTTTTCACAAGGACCTACGGATACAGAATGATTGCCAAACATTCATTTCCGAGAGAAAAATACATAGCAAAGCATAATATTATTTGTTGTACACATACCTTGCACATACGGTGACAACTGATGTGACGCAATAACAAAATGACAAGGAAGTCATGCTTGTACCAGAGAACTATGTTTTATGCTCTGCTTGTACGTACTGATTCAGCTGAGTGGATATGGCAGGCAGGCTACCTACGACATAAAAAATCAACTTGCGTGAATAAATTTAGCGATCTCTTTGTCAGATAATTGTCCTTTGCTGTGCCAAAATGTGCACCAAAGCGCGATATGTCGTTCATGACAAGGTTATCATATATTCAGGTCTATAGGCCTAATATTCAGCTAGTCTTACTCTGCACTCTGCACGCTCTCCGTGTTGGAGTCTCATCATAAGTTCACAACCTTCCAGATTACTATTATCCCTCACTTCCCTGAAATATACAAGCCATGAACAACAACGTTTTTTTTAATTATTTCATAAATATGTTAGTTAGCTCTTTCCGCTTCATTTGAAGACCTATGTTGAGAGTCTGCTATCATTACAAATATTTTACTCTTTCAGTGCGGCGATTGACTTTAGACGTCAGAATCTGACGTCCATAAACGTCAGATTCTGACGTCTAAAGACGGTCCCCGCGCTGAAAGGGTTGAAGTGTTATTCGCGTCTATAAGCCGTTTTCAGCCGTGTTATTTGTCCTCGAAGCAATACCATTATGAATAATATGTTTTAGATCAATTTTTGTAGCCTGGCATTACTTTAGATTCAAATTGTACTTATTTAAAAAATAAATTACATGATTTCGCGCTTTGTTTAAGGGCTAACACCGCTTCATAATGCGGAATAGATGGGTGCTTCCCCTGTCATATCAATTGTCTACGCTTCTTGTGTTCAGCCCGTAGCGCCGCCTGGCGAATAACAGCTGTGTAAAGGCGTTTACTTATTCAACTTATTCAAGATTTGAATTAAATGTTCATAGACCAACAAAAACACTTTCTGCCACCCTGGGATTATTCCAATCACATTGGGTTAGCCTGGGCCCAGGCTCATCATTTAGAAATATATGTCTGTGGCTTTATAAGTGTGGCTCAAATTGGCCCCAGTATGCATTTATAGTCAGTTTGACACCGATTTCCGTCAATCACGTATTTCTGCATGACTGGGCCACATTCAGCTAACTCAAATTACATTTGGCAACCATAGGCCAATCATTTACAGATATCCACAGGGTGGCCCAAAGTGGCTCAAAAGCGGCCAAATCCATTTAAAGTCACTTTGACACCGATTTTTGTCAATAACATTTTTGAGTCCAATGGGGCCACATTGGGCTATCTGTATTAACCTAAATTAGATTTTTTTCAGTCCTAAATGTTTAGAAATCATTTGGGCTATATTTTTCTGGGTAAAGCAGCTCCTTGGGATGATATCAATTTCCGTTTTTAGTTCTGTAATGAAGTAGTGTATCCCCCAGATCATGATTTTTTTTTAAATTTTCTAGATTAATTTTTTTTTTTTTACCAACATTTCAGTGAATCCGATTAAAACCCAAACAAAATTGTGTATACCTAAATACTTGCTAAAGGACGGTTGAATGTTTCTACAGCATTGGGCCACATGTTGATGCCGTCGGCCCAGAGTTGAGCAGACAATCAGTGTTGCAGGTGTATCCCCTCATGTCCTGACTAGAGGACACCAATTAGCGGCGATTGCTTTGATCTTACCGTCCAAGGCGTGGGAATATGTGGTGTAAAGTGCTGTATATTGCTGACTTGTTTTGTTTATGTGGCAATATACGGCCTGGAAATATAATTATTTCACTTTTTTTCGGTGCTTTAAAATTGTTTTTTGACTTTCTTGTATTTCTAGTTAAGATCAGTAGGCTATATAGCTTCATCTAAGTTAAATTTTTAAAATTGACAAAATTGAAAATGTCTCATCCCATGGAGCAGCTTTAAATAAGACCTACTAAAAATATTATTTTAAATAAAAAAACGGCAGCCATCTTGGATCTGTTTGTAAAATATTGGTCAAATTATCAAAAAGACACAATAAATATATTTCTGGACAAAAATTACATAGACGCAAGAACGGTACAGAAACTGTTGTCCCAATCATTTACATATATCCACAGGGTGGCCCAAGGTGGCACATAGTGGCCAAAGCCATTTAAAGTCAGTTTTTGAATGTTGAACAACTACTCTTTCAACATTCAACCGTCACAGTTTTTCAACAAAAACGTATTAATGCCCAGTTGCTGGATTGCATGCACGCTCGATTCACGAACCAGGCATCGAAGTGCAATGGGATTTCGTCAATATCGAATATTCATCCGACCTTTGTTTCACGAAATGATTCGTGACATAGTTAATTTCACACAGTGCACACATCTTTCGTCAATGAAAAAATTAACTCTTTACCTGCTGAAATATTTAATTTTAATTTTCACCCATTTTAAGTTGCGTCTCACTACCGCGACCCACAACTTCAAGTGCGTGAAAATTACTCATATTCATTATACAATACTATACTATACTATACTATACTATACTATACTATACTATACTATACTGTACTGTACTGTGCTGTGCTGTGCTGTGCTGTGCTGTGCTGTGCTGTGCTGTGCTGTGCTGTGCTGTGCTGTGCTGTGCTGTGCTGTGCTGTGCTGTGCTGTGCTGTGCTGTGCTGTACTGTACTGTACTGTACTGTACTGTACTGTACTGTACTGTAACATACTTTAATTTCGCGGGTATGAATTTTCGCTTAAACCCGATTTTTTTACATTTCGGGATCTTTTAATTTCGCGTAAAAATAAATTTTTAAAGTTGATTTTATTGGTCTGGAGACATGCATTGTTATCGCGCCGTAACGACTATCACCACCCTTCCCGACTAGTAATCACTATGACGCAACGTCGTCGGTATAAGCATAATGTATGGTCACCAATTAACTGGTGGAGGTGACTGACCATTAAGGCTAATGCACTTGACACGCACTGCTCATTAACCCTATCAATCCAACAGGTTATCATTTAATTATTATTCTGCTGCTGATTTACTACATATGTCGTTTCAGTGAAATATGTCTATATATATTTGACTTTAATTTGTTTTTAAAAAAGCTCATCGTATCTGTTTGATTGTGGGAATTTAAAATAGCTATATCTGTGCATACATTTGTGTAATATTTGCATAAATTTGGGAGTAACTTAAAACTGTCACTTAACTCATTGAGTCTGTCCCTGGTGAACTCAACGCGTTGATCCAGTGTTGGGGAAATGCTGGCCCAATGTCTTCGACGCTGGCCCAGTATCACGCCTCCACTAAATCAAGGTCTCGTGTTTGCTGGGTCACCACCCCTCAGCTTGACATAGAAAAGATCAACGTTGACATCAAGACATCTATCATTAAACCCCTCATGCCCGCTGGTTAATAACAGTCATCGAATAAATCAAACAGTAAACATACGTATTATCAAGGCAGGTACAAGCAGGTTTAGAATAAAATGGGAGTGAAATAAAAAAATATTTGTATCAAGTTATGTTTCTTGTCATAATAAAAATATATTTCATATGCTGTCATACAGCCGTTGTCATTCAGTCATTTAAAAATAAAATAGGACTTAAACTTTCACAAGTAAGCGTGACCATCGCACGAATGGATTACATAACTACGGTCGACTGCACAGCGTCAGTTCCACCCTTTAAAACCCACTACCAAAGTTCACGAAACACTAATGTGGTGAAGAATATTTCGCTTGGAATATGATTTCGTGCTCACGGTCCTTGCGCAAAATGCGCGATAATTAATTCCACGCGAAATAAAAGTATACTATGCTATGCTATGCAGCTGCTATGCTAGCTACGCTACGCTACGCTTCGCTGCGCCACGCCACGTACCGTACTTCACTCCACTCCACTCCACTCCACTCCACTCCACTCCACACTATTCTAAACTATACTATACTATACTATACTATATTATACTATACTATACTATACTATACTATACTATACTATACTATACTATACTATACTATACTATACTATACTATACTATACTATACTATACTATACTATACTATACTATACTATACTATACTATACTATACTATACTATACTATACTATACTATACCATACCATACCATACCATACCATACCATACCATACCATACCATACCATACCATACCATACCATACCATACCATACCATACCATACCATACCATACCATACCATACCATACCATACCATACCATACCATACCATACCATACCATACCATACCATACCATACCATACCATACCATACCATACCATACCATACCATACCATACCATACCATACCATACCATACCATACCATACCATACCATACCATACCATACCATACCATACCATACCATACCATACCATACCATACCATACCATACCATACCATACCATACCATACCATACCATACCATACCATACCATACCATACCATACCATACCATACCATACCATACCATACCATACCATACCATACCGTAGTCATGCTATGCTATGCTATACTATACAGATTGATTGAAACGACTGTAGTCGTACTTATTGATCAAAGGGTTAATAATGTGCGTTAACCCTTACAACGCGGGCAGAATTTTTGATTAAACTATGGAGACCGAAGGATTTATTCCATTAAAAATTATTATGAACGTCTTACTTAGCTCTTTCCGCTTCATTTGAATACCTATGTTATGGGTCTATAGTCATTATAAATATTTCTATTCTTTCAGCGCGTGGATCGACTTTATACGTCAGAATCTGACGTCTACATACATCAGATTCCGACGTACTAAGACGGTCCCCGCGCTGAAAAGGTTAACCCGCTCTAGACGAAATAATAACAACACAGAGAACATAGAGAACGAGCGTATGCACTCATCACCCTGTGTTTGTTGTCACATCTAGATGGAATTTTAGTAGCGATTCCAAAACTGTGAGGCATGAAATTCCTAATAAATCTTAGATTACTACTTACTACTAAAAGTGGCATACGTCCACGATAGTATGTCTATATTCCATTTTGTCATTAGTAGGCATTAACACTGATTAACATTTCCTGAATGTGTTGATGGATTATGACAGATTACATAATTAGGCTATAATGCTTACACCTACGCCTGGCATCAACACACCCTCAAAGCGCTGATATACTTTGGTATAAACCATGGAGACCAAAGAGTTTTTCCAATTTGGAATCATTATAAATGTCTGAGTCAGCTCTATCTGCTTTATTTGAATACCTATGTTAAGGGTCTACGGCCATTATAACTATTTATTTCTCTCAGTGTGGGGATTGTTTTTAGACGTCTAAGGAGTTAACCGGATTTGCAGAAGCAAAGGTTAAATAAGTCTGTTACATGTATGACATACTATGTTTCAACCCAAATAGATTTAAGAGAAACTGGCTGAAATTACAAACTTTTTGATCTTTGTTTTTTCTAAAAAAACTTTCTTATAAAAAGTAAATTGTATTCACCTTGAATAGTTCTAAGTGATTAGTAAAAAGTCCACCAGTAATGGAAGGGTTGAACGTGAATGATAGGTATGCCAAGAGCGCCTGCCCAGCAAACACGAGACATCGACACAATGTCGGGCCAATGTTGGTCCACCGTCTACGACGCTGGCCCAGCACCGGCCCAACATTGTCTCGATATCTCGTGTTTGCTGGGGTCCTCCTGTCACGATGGTTCTTTGTTTTATTCTTTCACCATTAATCACGAGTATGGTTGCTTTTATCCAGTTTTATTAGCCGATTACACAACCCCACAGAGAAAAAGTACTTAAAACATCACTTTTGCCTCAGTTGGACTATACACACCACCCAAGATTCTCCTAGAGATTCTACTTTATCATTTTTTGAAAGCAAAATTTGGTTAGCTTGAATTTATGAAAATTATTTCAACGTACACATAGTATGAGGTAAAACACCTGTTTAGATTAATGCGGTTTAGACTTTCGTGGACCTTTTTTATAGCTTAGCATTATCGTTATTTTTTTTCAGCATAAATATCCCCCATTCAAATAATATTAGGTGCTGATGCCAAAATCTATTTTTTGTTTTTAATATTGGCAATATATTTTCAGTCATGTCATGCAACTATGTGATTCAGAATGTGCAATCTGATATAGGCCTGCTCCAGATGATAGAAAAACTCCAAAAATTCTGTATACATGTCGTCCCCTCGAAGCTAGAAGAAACTGCCAGTTTGTAAAGTGGCAGTTTTACACTGTTGCATATCTTTTAACTCCAAGTAGACGATTTGTAGGACGGGTGTGTGTATGACGGACTGGGGTGATTGATACTGCTTGGCTTAACTGGTAGCGCTCAGGCATCACGATGTCATTATATCATGAAACTGCCTGGTCCGAGGATTGAACCTCCGATCCTGAACCAGTTTCAACACTGTTACAATTACAATGGCGCTCAGTATCGGATTATCGGGCTTGTAGTGCCCTAGATGGATATTTTAGGTTTCTAGCCAAAACCGTTGCTGTAAAAATGCATGAGGTAAGCATGCAAATGAAGAATCAGCCCACGATTGTGTTAAATGCTGCTCGGGGACGAGCATATATTTGAGAGTGAAGTATGTAGCGGGGTGTGTGTATGACCAAGGAGGTTATATAGATATAACCTCCTTGCCATGACGAACTGGAGGGATTACTACTCTAGATCTATGTTTTCCGCACCAATAGCAAAAGTAAAATAACTTACTATAAATAGTAGCAAAAAAGACACGCTGTAAAGCGTAGAAGCCAATAGGATATATATTGTTTTTATCTTTTAAATGCTGTGAGTGTGTGGTGTTGTCTAACATGTCATTTTCTCTGTGTTGCAGACTATGCCTTCTGATATACCCCCAAATGCAACTTGACGATCATAAAACATTATTTACACCTCTATTTGACAATATTTTTTGGCTTTGTTCCAGAAGCTCCATTTATCATTATATCCGATGGAACTTTCGCTAGTTTTGTTATTTAACAAATGACATTAAAGTACAGATAATGTGATCACAAAACACTTAATAAAATCACTCAATACATTGAAATGCCCCATAAATGATACATATATGTACAATTAAATGCTCAACCAATTTTGAATTTGTAATCCAACAGCACTACCTAATTTTCAACGAAGACACAATTCCAAACCTACTAAAAACAGTGACTGTTGTTGCTTTCGTGTGGCTGATTTATTCTTGATTTTTTTCGTGATATTTTCTCATACTCTGTGTAGTGGTTTTCACTATGGTGCATGTAGGTATATCGGTATCAGCCCCTATCGCACTCTAGCTGTGGTTTGAACTGCAATGTATGGCTATTATGTCAGACGTGACTTGGTCATGTGAGGTAATACAGAGGTTGTTAATTTTTCGTGCGATATGGGAAAATACATCATGTGTTCAATGATCTAGGTGTTCGCATAAAGGCGCACATCTTATTCATTGAACAACAATGTATTTTCCAATATCGCACTCAAATGAACACGGTTCGCATATCGTTCTTTTACCGCTTGGGCTGCCATGGCTACGTACTACGATTTATAATAATGATGACTGGCATATTTCTGTTTAAACGCTCATTTCCCAGAACAGTGATTTCATCGGCTAATAAAACAGAGTCAAAACGACTTTAGTCGTGATTATCGGGTTAACCCTTTCAGTACGGGGTCCGACTGTAGAGGTCAGAATCTGATATCTATAGACATTAGATTCTGATATCTAAAGTCGATCCCCGCACTAAAAGAGTAAAATATGTATAATGGCCGTAGACCCATAACATAGGTATTCAAATGAAGAGAAAAGAGCTAACTAAGACATGTATAATGATTTCGAATTGAAAAAAACCCGCTGGTCCCTTCGAGATATAAAAATATTTTCGCGTTAAGGGTAAAAAAGAAACTTCGAGGAATCATTCAATAAAATAGCGTCAGAATACGGCAGAGACGAACGGATGTTTATTTGGTGACATGTCTTATGCAGCGTAGTGAGACGAACGGATGTTTATTTGGTGACATGTCTTATGCAGCGTAGTTAAAAATGCATCAAACCTGGTTAACCATATTGGCTTTTAACAATGTAAATAGCCGCCTGGATAATAAACGCTGTGGCAATTGGAGGTGAAAATTATGATTACATATTACTAGATGAACTATAATGACATCATGTTTTGATTGCGATTTTTACATAAATACGTGGTTGAAATCATTGCTTAGCTACAACTAAAGGGGAAATCAAACACACGAGTGTATTTACTTCTTTTTTTAAAATAACATAAAATAGCATGCTTGTATATTTTATCTCAAAGTTCTGACCACCCTATTCAATATCATCTGTTTTGGCTTCTAAGGACCACAAGCGCGCCTGTATGTTAATTAATTCTACAAATGATCTCATCAGACGATGGGCGATATAATTGACTCTTCACATGTAATAATAATAAAAATAGAAATATTTTGCACTTCCGCGCAATTGCAAACGAAAATAAGCAGCTGTACTATGGGGGCCAGTATAGCCCCCATTCACCCCCCCTCCCCATCATTCACCGAGAACTATGTTTTTAATTTCTGGGACCCAGAGGGGAGATTTAGACGTTCCCAAGAAGAAAAGTGGCACTGAATATGTTTTAAACATATCTAATCATTCAAAATACCGTTTTTGCGACCAGATAACAACATTACGTTGTGACACAACTGTTTCAATATAAAAAAATAAGTAAAACAGCCAAGTTATGTTAAATTTCTATCGAAACAAGGCAAGATTGTACAACCATCAGCTATTTTATTTATCTTTAATAACAATACACCCTTTAGGTATCAGACGATTATTGATGAATTAATTTTAAAATGTTTTCTTTCCTGCCATGTTAGGGCTGTTGCGTTTGCATTTGTTTTTAAACTAATAATTAAATGCACCATTTAAATACTAGGGTACTTTTTATGGACTGATTTAAATATTGTGCGTTACTGGCTGCTCTCCTAATTTATATTACAAACATTTGTATTACTAACAATACCATTATTAAACAACATAAAAGTGGACGTTTGCTTTCATTGCTAACATATAACTATAGCTATAATGGCACACTTTATTTGCTGTAATGCCAATACAATACTTATTTGGATAAAGCTAATTACTGATCGACATTAAAAAAAGTCTTCCTAATAAAGAATAATACATACTGTTTTTTTCAGTCTTTATAATTGACAATTATTGAAGGAGTGACAACAGGAAATGAAATAATTCATTTGAGATAATTGTCACCACTGTCACGATCATTTGGAGAGTAATCTTCACCATCACCGTTATCACCATCTCCATCACTACACATGCTACTATCACTATCTAATACACCTAAAAAACTCTTATGGGGAATCTTTTCACCAGATTGGTTCCCCATTTTCCAGCCACTGGTCTGGGGGCTAACATACACACCATCGGGATTTACCGAACCTATTATGACTTATCTGTGGGATCCAAAGAGAAGATATTCACTTCACAGATAGCTGTTAAAATCCAAGTAAAACAAAGCTGAACTGTAAAATTATTAAAAGTTTTTATTGTTCTTATCATTAATACACCCTAACCAGATGATTAATGGTGAGTTGAGTTTGAAAGTTTAATTTCACGTAACACTTCATGTAACAAAGGTCAAGCAACTTGATTTAAGTATGACCTATTACTGGCCTTTCCTTATAAATTTTTGTTTAGATGTATTACATACATGCAATGTCATTAATACATAATTAGCTGGGTTTTTTCTGATTTTTAATATAAAACGACAGGTATAATGACACCCTTTAAATGGAAAAATATTATTAAAATATATACTTCAAAAATCTCATTCTTGTCTGACATTACATGTAGGTCTGCGCCTAAACATGGTAAGGAAAATAACAAAATTACACATGTGTTGTTTGTCTAAGAAATATCTTGACGATAATCTGCACTGCATGGCACAGTAAGTAGCATTTGAAGATTTCACTGAAAGTGATCAGAATATGCCTAACTCAATAGCGGAAAGGCTTTCCATCCTTACTCTTTTTCCAATTTCAGGGACATATAGACCAAACGTGGCTGGGGTTAAGGTGTCACCCGGAATGATAATTTAGGCCACTATTATTTTCACATAGCTGAAATATGGCCAATAGTGTACATGACCTATGCACGATTTTTTTCCGATTGATCGCCTAAGAAATCGAGCGTATTACACATTTTGCCCAATGGGTAGGGGAATTTTGAGTTATATTAATATATTTGATATAACCAGAAATCTACTGGCACAGGCTTTCACGTGGATGTAACATATTTTCTGTCCGATCTTTGAAAAATGCTCAAAAGAGCTTTAAGTTTGTATTTTAACCCTTAATTTTACCTATTTTTCATTCGTATATTTGTTTAGTTTTGATTCAAACATGTTCTAGAACTATTGTGGACTTAAAACAGGCACATTTGGAATAAAAATACTAATTGATATCAAATGTATTGATATAGCCCAAAATTTGACTACCCATTGGGCAAAACTGTGAGATACATAACATTTTCCTGAGCCCAAAGAAATATCGCAAATTTCACTTATAACCAAAAAGCAGATAATATGTTCACATAACTCATTGCTTATATTCCAAATGGGTTTATTTTCAGTCAACAATAGTTCTAGAACATGTTTGAATCAAAACTAAACATGTATACCATACAAAAATCAGCTGATAGGAAAGTGTTTTGACTATTTAATGAAAAAAAAAGAAAATTAGGTAAATTTTGTGTTAAAATACCACCTTAAAGCTCTCTTGTGCATTTTTCAAAGATCGGACAGAAAATATGCACCTCCATGTCAAAGCCTGTGCCATTAGCTTTCTGCTGATATCAAATATAATGATAATACTCTAAATTTCACTACTCATCGGGCAAAATGTGTAATACGCTCGATTTTTCCAAATCAAAAAAAAATCGTGCATAGGTCATGTACCCTTTTGGCCATTTTTCAGTAAAGCAGCGGCAGTTACTTGATCAACTGGTTGAATTTGGCCCCTGACTAGTCCAGCTAAGTGAAAATAATAGTGACCTAAATTCCAATTCCGGGTGAAACCTCACCCCCGGCCACGTCTGGTCTAATATATGCAGGGACATATGCATATGCATATTGTTCTAAATGCGCAAGTATGACACTGTATGCTATATATAATTAATATATAATATAAGAAACACACTGCACCATCATACTATCTTCATTTTTTTAAACTAATTATTTTAGTGGGAACATGCTGGTATTAGTTTGATCCTTGTACTTTACCACTTTTACTATACAAAATAGGAGATTGGTCTACAATAAATTGTCACTAAAAAGTCATACTAGCCGAAAAG
This sequence comes from Flabesymbios commensalis, assembly GCA_964017125.1. Taxonomy (NCBI): domain Eukaryota; kingdom Metazoa; phylum Annelida; class Polychaeta; order Terebellida; family Flabelligeridae; genus Flabesymbios; species Flabesymbios commensalis. The sequence goes on along the minus strand of OZ024916.1, from coordinate 49,168,663 downwards.
TGACGTTAAAAAGTCATTTTACTCAATTATCTATAAGAAACACACTGCAATCAATTAACGAATACTAATATCACATCCCTACACTAAAAACATTTCCTAACATTAAAGTCTCCTCGACCAGCATTGCAATCCCATCATATCGTGTAAATATTATGATGTGTTCTCATACTCTAACGCCATTATAATATTATAATATGCCATATTACGTCAATAAACTAATACGTACATATCTACCATTATATTAGATAAGAATAATGTTATATGCCGACATCTTTATAATAACAAATCATGCCATAGCTGTCATACCAATATCATAATTCGATATCCAGACATATCTTACCAATATAATGGCTAATTATTACATTACCATGTGGCATAAAATGTCGTCGTTTAATATAATATAATGTTATATCATGTAATTATAATCTAATATAATATAATGTTATATCATGTAATTATAATCTAGACAGTGTAATTTCATATCTTTTAGTGTGACATTAGAGTGTAATAATTTTTCACTATAATCTTTAGCAGGTAGCTCTACAATATGGCATACATCCCTTTGTTGTACTAAATACTAATTCATTACATTATTATTTATGCAGATATTTTAATGTCATATCCAACTATTATAAAGGAATGCCATGCCATTATAATTCCATCTTCAGAAACTGAAATGTCATCTACACATCAAAGTGAAACGTATGTGCTGCTATTAATATAATATCATATATTGACAGTTTAATTATATAGTTATATGACAATGAATACCATATTTAGTCATTGTCACATAATTGAATAGCATCTGATTGATCAATCAGGGCATCTTGGCATCATATAAAAAATCTAGCCAATGGAAGTGTAAGTATATAAATGTTCTGAGATATATAGACCGTATCACGATATGACATGACTATTATAATGTTACTATGTCATGATGATATTATATTATGCCATTGTAACGTATCATGGTATCAAGATGATTCTGAGACACATTTTTATAGGTCCATAGTATTACAATAGATTATTGAGATATGCCATGATCAAAATGTAAGCATATTACACTATAATGCCACTTTGTAGTATAAATCATTGAAATGGTTCACTGTAACAATGACCTGCAATGGTGGATATCAGGTCTAATATCAGGTCTATAATCTGACTAGTACAGCTATGTTGCACTATGATGAAAAGATGTGTCACTCCGGAAATAATGAAGGCTAAAACCCTCCGCCACAATCTCGAACGACCATGGCGCAGATATCGCGAACATCTAGATCGTTCTCGTTACAAACATCAATGCCACCTGTGTAATAGAATGATAACACAAGCTAAATCGAAATATTTAGCTGATGTTATTGCAGAAAATTCGGACAATCTCCGTCGCCTTTGGAATTCAATAAATTACATTCTGCATAGAATTCCACCTCCTGCTCTGCCAGAATTCACATCAGTAAAATCACTTTGTGATCATTTCTCTAGGTATTTTGTGGGTAAAATTGAAACTATCCGTTCCAAATGTCCAGATAAAGTACAGAATATTCCACAAGTGCAAAAACCAGAAATAAGATCTAAAATGAACGTTTTTAAACGTGCGTCAGAAGATGAAAAAAAGCTTATTTTGAGCTCATTGCAAAATCATGTGATCTGGATCCCATTCCAACAAGCGTGTTGAAAAATTGTCTTGACATATTAATAACTCCCATCACTGCCATAATTAACATTTCAATGGAAAGTAGTAATTTTAAAGAAGCTCATGTAAGACCACTACTGAAAAAAAATCTGCAATTTTTACGGACTGGCACCAGTCCGTAAAAATTTAGGACTTTTTCAGATACAGTCACACACTCATATGGAGTTCCACAGGGCTCTGTGCTAGGACCAGTGCTTTTTACTTTATACACTATTTAACTCAGCGCTATTATCTCTAGTTTTGACATAAACTATCATTTTTATGCCGATGATACTCAAATTTACATGTCTCTATCAGTTTGAAACGCGAAGGAATTTCTTGAGAAGTTGCAACATTGCTTAATGTCGGCCTGGATGACAAGATCTAAGCTGAAGCTTAATCCTAGCAAGACAGAATTTCTTCTTATTGGGACCAAACTTCAACGACAACATTTTTTGGATAATTTCCCATGCTTACTTCTAGGTCAAGACACAAATCCATCTACATCAGCTGAAAAACTTGGTGTACTATTCGACAGTAGCCTGAATTTCCGAAAACACATATCTCAAACATGTAGAGCATGATTCTATCATATCCGTGACCTGCGTCAAATTCGAAAAAGTCTGCCAAGCAAATTGCAGTGGCACTCGTCAGTAGTAAGTTAGATTATTGTAACTCACAATATGCCAGAAAAGGATATCGCTAGATTACAACGCGTTCAAAACTGCCTTGCAAGAGTGGTAACCAAGGCCCCACGATTTAGTCGTTCCGTTCCAATTTTAAAACAATTACATTGGCTTCCTGTCAAGTTTCGCATTCATTTTAAAATATGCGCAATAACTTTCCGAACCCTAAAAGAAAACCATCCTGCATATCTGGCTGATTTACTTGTTCGGCCGAAATGCTCAAAATATCTACGCTCCACTAATTCGAATAGATTTGTTGTTCTTCGTATAAAGACTAAGACTGGGTCAAGAGCTTTCTCTATATCTGGTCCAGCCTTATGGAACGCCCTGCCTGTGCCAATACGTAATGCCAAAACAATCTTAACATCCCGGAAACTACTTAAATCTCACCTATTTGACCTGGCTTTTCCACCCTAGTCCCTCAGCAGCCCGGCTCCTTGTTGATGAACTTGCTTTGGCCTCGATTATGACACATGATCACGCTAAGGATTTGTGCGCCTCCGAGCTCGGTCCGCTGAGGATATGGGCGCTATAGAAGTTTTATTATTGATTGATTGGATTGATCAGAGTGCCTGTATATGACATTGCAATGTGGCAGCGTAATATCAACACATAGCACCTTAATTTCAGGATATGGACGAATTAAACGGATCAATTACAATCTATGAAACATTTCATGGCAAATTAATATATTACAAATTATTGATTACAGGGTTTCAGGTATGTTTAGATTTGCGTCCACCATCTTAGAATCCGTCGTGAAATGACTTGAAATATTACCAATGTATTTCATTGAACATGAAATTGTAAGTTCAGACAACAAAACTGCATTTTCGAGATGACTATCATGGTAACAATATTCAATTATTCATTTCAAGAAAATTAATCGATTTCACGGCGGCAGTTGCCGGCGCTGGTAAAACATACATTTTGACCGATTTGCAGAATAATTGAGTAATTATTCGCTAAATTATTCTGGAGATTGCGCAAATTTTATTTTACATGGTGGAGCACACTGTCCACATCCAATCGTTTGGCTGAGTTCGTGTACTTTTGTTTTACTTTTAGTAACATCATATTATACATGTACTATTATTCAGAATAATATAGGCCAACAATTATTAGTTTTGTTCTGGGTAAGAGGAGAGCTAAATGACCAAAGAGGTATTGTCAAATACATGATCTTAATAGCTGATCCTAATTACATAAACTTTATGCTTAATAATATTGGCTTACGGCTTTCCAAAGCCAAGAGGCAGAATATATTATTTATTTTTCAAGTAAGCAATTAAAATAATTCACGTCATTTGGCATTGCGCGACATACATACAGCGTAATCCTCACCAAGGAAGTGCTGGCCATTCCTCGTCACAATAAGTGCTTAACTGAATCGGATAATTTGTATGACTAATTGAATTAATTAATTAATTGAGCAATTTGGCGGTAGAGAACTATCACTTTTTGTCATTTTATTTCTTAATCGACCTCGGTTAACAGTTCACTCCTTCGCGTACCACCGGCGCTTTTAAGCAATGGAAGTACTTTTTAAAATAAATCATCGCCAAAATTTAATTAGCAGGTCTATTTCAGATCGCAAACAAAGGACAATTGTCAATATTTTGAAACTTGAGAATGAAACTCTTGCTTCAAATAAATAACCAATGACAGGTTTATTCTAGTACATAACCTATTAAGCGCTGAAATATTTTTACATAAACCAAGACACCAAAGAGGTTTTCAATTTAAAATAATCATAATGTCTTCATTAGCTCCTTCCGTTTCATTTCAAGTCCTATGTTATGGATCTACATCCATTATAAATGTATTATTCCTTCAGTGCGAGGATTGACTTTAGTCATATGAATATGAAGTTTTTATAATAGACGTCAGATTCTGATGTCTGAAGTCAGTCTCCGCACTGAAAGGGTTACATAGTTAAGCAGCTACATAGCCTGCCACCCTTCTAACCCTCTACCCGCTAAGCACGACAAGAGTCTTTTTAATTCGTTGTATTAGCCGATTAAGTCACCGTTATTGCGAAAGAAATGTGAGTTTAAAAGCATTAAAGAGTATTTTTCACCCGCTTAAGATTGTGAGTCGCGGTAGCGAGACACAACCTTAAGTGAGTGCAAATTTAAGTGCAAATTTAAATAAGATAACTTTGCGGGGAAATGGTTAACTCTTTAACCGCCGGTGCTGCATATATTTGGGTTTTCATTTTGTATAAGCACATCAGGTACCACCTTTTAAACATTTTGCAGATAAAATGTGACATCAATCAGCAATATTTGAAAACAGTTGACCTCCATTTTTTCAAATCTGAATAATTTTCACTCACTTGAAGTTGTGGATCGCGTCAGCGAGACACAACTTCGAGTGGGTGAAAATTCAAATTGAATAATTTAGCGGTCAAAGGGTTAATTGTAATCGAATAAACACACGGAGTAAGTGGCATCCTGGGATAGTATCCACATCCCAATCCACGTCCTGACATAGTGCTTCTTCTGCGGAAATGACTTAGGCCAATTATACTCTGATCTAGTTTAACCCTTTCAGCGCGGGGACTGTCTTTAGACGTCACAACCTGACGTCTAGAGACGTCGGATGCTGACGTCTACAGACCGTAGTGTAATATTTAAAGCAATTATAATGGCCGTAGACCCATAACATGGGTATTCTAATGAAGCAGCAAGAGCTAACTAAGACAAGTTGACAAAAACACATTTGGCCTCCATGGCTTATACTTGTATATTTCGGCGTTGCAAGAGTTAAATTCACATCAGATGGGTTTTAGCCGTTCCCGTCAAGTGTTATTATAGGCCTACGACCGTCAATTAGTCAGAGAGCATAATACAATTGTGTTTTATTGTGTGGTAAATATTTTGATTTACATGAGAGCTGTCCATGTAAGACGTGTTTTAACCTTTAGAGTACTGACATATTTATTATAAATCATGAAGACCAAAGGTGTTTTCTCAATTTGAAATCATCATAAAGGTCTTAGTTAGCTATTTCGACTTCATTAGAATACATATCTATAGTGTTGGTCTACGGCCATTATTCATATTTTAATTCTTTCAGTGCCGGGATAGACTTTGGAAATCAGAATCTGACGTCTATGGAAAAACTTTCTACTGAAAGGGTTAATCGTAAATAAAATCGAGCTATTTTGAGATCTATCAAATCAACAGAGTCTAGAAGAGCACACACCTCTATTGTAACGTTATCTTGTACAATGAAAAGTCAAGATTTCAATTACTGTCGACATGTCTACAAACATGACAAACAGACAAAGAGTAATGTGTTTGAACTGAATCAATGAGCAATTGATAATAGTTGTAATTGATTTATTATTACATGCTAACTGGTGATAGATTACGGGTTATGTTGACAGCTGTCACATTGGAATGTTTGTTCTTGTCAGCATGCCATGTCACAATGAGCAAATGCGATTTAAAACCAGTTGATGTGTATAAACCTATTACTTTAATACGTAAGATAATGTCGTGATTTTACCCTACAAAAGCAGATGACAGTATCTGCTGACGTTTCTAGCGAGCAGTTACTGCTTATTGCCAGTACATTACAGTACCGATTAGCCTCTAATTAGGTTGTACTTACGTATATACCACTTATTACAGCAATTTTTATCATTTAAACAATGTTGTTATCACGCGGAACAATAATGCGTGTGATAAATAACATTTAGTGACATAACGATGTATGCAAAATTAAGCTGTCTTGCTGCATCTTTTCGTCAGTAAGCCGTATGTCAAGTATATTGTCTTTGCTGTAAGCAACAAGACAATGATGTGTCATGCGACGTGTGGTTCTAGGCTTTTGCGTAACCTCATGGAAAGTTTCCTTGCAAGGAACTAGAGAGTGGCTTTATGGAAAGTTTCCGTGCAAGGAGCTAGAATTGTGCGAGATTGTTAAAGCTACGTCATCATCATGGTCAACGGATAATGTTTAATTTAAAATATTCAAAAATAATAATAAGAAGAATAACATATCCGTACTGACTAACCCCTAACCAAGTAAACGCAAAACATATGTATGACATTTGTACAACGTCGGCCCAACGTCTTCGACGTTGGTCCTACATTGTATAAATGTTATACAAATGTTTCGTGTTTACTGGGAACTCTCAAGGTCAGGCCAGCATTAGCAATCACAATTAACAGCTGCTTATCCTTGAGCACCTCGTCAATAGCAGTTAACTATTTGGCATATGGACACCATTATTGGCCAAAATCATAATAACTTTTTAAATGCTCTCATGTGTAGACATTCTGTGAAACTCAATGGCCTCGACCTCCTTTGTTTTCACCGAGCTGGCTAATACAATGAAGTATGGGG